>JALIZH010032945.1:18525000-19022500 GCA_030522465.1 Rhipicephalus appendiculatus | reverse complement strand
TCGTCGTGAGGGTGTATATCTCGGTGTCCCACACCCTCGTTGTCGAGGGTGTCAGACCCCGAGGTATACACGTCCCCGCATCCCCCCACACCCTCGACAAGAGGGTGTGGGGACGAGAGTATACTCCGCACAGAGACCCACGGGGGAAAAAGCCAGGCGCTCGCCTCGGCGGCGTAAAGGTCCATTAGCGCGACAACATTCGTTTCAATTTCATCGCCGTCGTCTTACTCTTGGGCGGCGCGTTCTTTTCCTCCTCTCTCTTTATTCTCTCTGGTATTTTTGTTTTTCTAAGCCCGCGCCACCACGCGCGCATTCTCACGTATGCTGCGCCCTCAGTTTTCGCTGAAAAAGACCCGGCTGCGTCGTTTTAAGCGTTATACGGAACGAGCTGAAGCCGGGAGCGAGCGAAGAAAGTGGTGCTGCGTCTTCGGATGCGCAATTACTCCGATAGTGCCTCTCAAGAAAGTGCAAATCTCTTCTAGATAAGAACTTAAGAGTTTTCCCGATTTGGTGACGTGACTGAGTGAATGCGAGATCTCCTCCCTTTCTTTTTTCTTATCTATCGAAACTCGACAGCGATCAAGTTAGAATGCCGATAAATTGGAAGCGAGACAAGTTGACATAAAAAGCAAACGAGCCAGAGTAATGGCGTTGAATTTTACCGAAAAATCGGGCATGCTTTTGAGCGGTGCTCCCATGCATTTTTTTTTAAGCCCCCATCAACGCTCATAATACGAGAAGAAAGACAGAAGGATGGACGGTAGGGGGAGTTTGAAAGCAATCGTCAAACTGCGGTGCATGAAAAGGACGGTAACGCACGATGTGCCTGTGTTTTTCTATTTCAAGCGTTAGTGTTCTTTTCGCGCGCCACAGTTTGAAAATAAGAAGACAGATCCTCTTTTATGGGCCGCTCTTCTTAAAAAGCGCTTTTAGAGTGTTCTATCAAGCTGGTATATTTCCTCTATCGAGAAAATGTACCGAAATTTAGTACGACTGTTGAAATCGCGCGCAAGGTGAATCTGATTTAGCTTCTCGTTCTCTACGCTGACCCATCGCAAGCTTTTGCCTTTCCCACGACTTATATTACTCTTCTCTTAGCAATGCGCCTTATATTTGGGGCCCAGTGCGCATGTCCAGCCAGCCGTACTGGTCACCCTTGACTAGTTGCGCGTCTGTGCTCTTGCGTAACGACATTTTCCTCCCCAATATATATACTTTTTTCAGACGCTCACTGGAACGGCCTTGGCCGTCGTCGTTCTGACTTGCTGTTATTGACCGCTTGTGTAATCCATGATTGTCAGCGATATCTCCTCGCCTTTTGCGTAAGATCCGATTTGTGGGCGGTCTTTAAGGTAATCAAATGAAATTAAATAAACAATATATAAAGGCAGTTCAATATTGTAAAGTACATGGCTAACGCCTTTCTATTCGCGCGATAAACATTTTCCACAAGGCTGCGAACAGGTAAAGGATATTTCCCGCAATTCAAAATAAACTTAGTGGAATTCTATATCGATGTTGTAGCCGTTGAAATCGCATCGAGATCAAAGCCACTGGCAAAATCTTTGTACGATTGGGTAAACGTAAAATACCAACGCGTGTTCTGTGTATAAAAGGAGCTAACCTGGTTTACTGGTTTATTTCAACCATCTGAGTGTTTTGATGCTGCGCCATGAGTATGCTACGCTAACGTATTAGCGTACGGCAACCGTACAAATCCAATGAATCGAACACACGATCTCGGCAACATTACTACATAGCCTCTGAGCAACATCCATTAAAGCAAGGCCATTGTTTATCGGCAACTTTTCTAGCACCGTCTCTATCGACCAGCCATCTCCACAAGCTTGCAGATGCATTTTGTCTCAAGCTGAGGTAAATGACCGCAGTTGCCTATCAATAAGTAAATTAAAGTATATGGATAAATTTCCACTGCGTAAACGCACGGCCTCAAGTTGAAAGCTTCCTCGCGCAGTCGTGCGCAGAGAAGTGGGGAGAGATCAGCCGCAAATTCCTGTGACATCTTACTCGCGAGAAAGCTCGGCTGCCCCTGTCGTGCACGTAACTACATTTTCTTTCTCATTGCTAACTGCTGCCTTCTTACTTTAGTTCCCGACAGCATTGCGGCCTCGAACGATGCTTCACTGTACTGCACGCCTGAGAGGACGTACACTGAGACAGCGTAACCATAGGCGGAGAGTACGGGGGGGCTCGGGGGGCTCGGGCCCCCCCCCCCCGGACGGCTTCATGGGGGGGCAGAGCCCCCCCCCGGCGACTGCCCGGGATATTTTTTAAGAACTTGGCTTAGGTCCCCGTCCATTCACAACGAGCGTTTGGCCTCCTGTCTGGCAGCTATTTATTTCACAGGGGGCTGTTTATACCCGCTTTTTCATTTCAGGTTTTAAAATTGCGATCATGGACCAGTGACAAGTGAAATACTCAGTTAATAATTCCCTGCAAAGAGATTTGTATGTGCACAATATGTTGTGTTAACAGACAATTCAGGCGACCTCTTTGTGTTCTATAGTTTCTATCACTTGAGAATTATTTTTGGCCATCACGAATTGAAGATTAAAGCTTCCTGTACCAGCATTAGGCCACTGTCTTATGTCTGGTTCATGTTTTAGCAAAGTAATGCATGTCAATAAAGAAAATAGGCGGGTCCCACTCACTGTGGGAATCGATTTTATGTGATGCAGTCACCGAGTAGCAGCCTATACGGCATTTTTCGCTTTGAGCCAAGCGCTGCGAGGAGGATCGATGTCTTTGTGTAAGTTGAAAAATAAATCGGGAGTCATCACAAGACATATTCATACTGATATCGCGGTGTAGGCGCCAAAGAGAATACGGTGGTATCAAAGTGTTTAATTATATTCTTTAATTTAGGAGGCGGACATGCTCTCTCTCTCTCTCTCTCTCTCTCTCTATATATATATATATATATATATATATATATATATATATATATATATATATATATATATATATATATATATATATATGAAGCGACAGGGAGAACAATATAGAAGAAGAGCAAGCCGGGCCCCGCCCCCTCCGGCAAAATGAAAACTCTCCGCCTATGAGCGTAACACTCCCACGCCTCCGCATCCAGCCATTGCGCTTTGAGGATCGCGAGGAAGGTACACATACGTAAGCTGGAAGAAAACAGCAAAGGAAACTGCTTCTTTATATATAAGTGTACAAAGAAGCGTTCTCTATAAAACCTCTTCGCCCTGTAGCTCGTGTACCTTCGGAAGTCGTCCCCTCCACAATCTCGGTCTCAATTTTTCTTCAGATCGCGCGCGCCGCCAACCGATGCACGCACGCACACGGCTGCACGCAGCATGCTGGAGTCCATAGAGCGAATCCCCGGGTTCGTTTAGTCCTCCTCCGTTCATTCGTTACGCATCGAGGAAATGCGGTTTTGCGCGCCGCCATAAGGACGCGCGCTCCTCTCTCGTTCCAATAAACGTATGACGAGGGAAGCGTGATCTATTATGTTCTCTAGTGAACAGACTCAAAGAGAGAGAGAGAGAAGAACACGGGACAATGGAGCCTCTGCGGAGAAGCTCCATCGGGGGGCCAGTATAGGAACGAGTCATTAAATTTGGCCTTGGCTTGTCGCTATTGTCTCTTTCTTGTCTTCACTTGGTTCGACAAATGAAGGACCTGCTGGCCGAGGCGGCGAGGTGGGGTGGAAGAGTTTGGGGGAGGAGGGGGGAGGGGGGGGGGGGGGGAAGAGGCGACCGGAGGTGAGCGTAATGCGAAACGGGACCGCACTGGTTGCAAAGAATATCCGGAAGAGCGCTTCTTCGCTTCCAACAAACTCTCGCTCGCAAATAAAATACAAAGTAGTAAGAGAAAAACGCTCCGTCCTTCTTTCACGTTCCACTTGCGGTGAGGCTGTTATTAAATTGGGTCGCTCCCAATCTGACTGTTCCGTTTTCTATGTTTCTTTTTAAAAAAAATGTTTTCGTTTCGTTTTGCATTGTGCGCGGAACGAGGAGATGCGCATGATTCGCGAGAAGGCGACCGGATCGGAATACGAAAGAATTCAAAGAGGAAAAAACGCGCTTAAGTCAGTCGGAAGATTGATTCAATTTTGATGCTTATTCCTCCGAGACAGCATCACCCGTCTGAAACAAATGCACGCGTTAGAAGCAGATGCATCGACTAAAGACATTCTGCGTACGGTTCATATCGAATCGCTTCTGAACGTTTTTGACGAGGCAAGTGGGTCTAACTTTTACCGGAATATAAGGTCGCAATCGTTTCTTGTTTTTTTTTCTTTATCTTTCGCTCCGTTGCACCGCGTAAGATAGTAGCCAGTAACGGCAACAAGGGATCGAAAGGCGAGAGCCCACGTTCTGAGCAGATGAACTTGATAGCCGCATGTAGAAGGCAACATTGCTGGTCAAGCGGAAGGTTCTCTGGTCGCACAGTTTGCACTGATAAGGAAGAGTTGATATTGTCTGCATATGTATATTATTTTTTGAACACTTGTATTTTTCTACACGAGTGCGAATATTCATGCTCTTTTTTTTTTAACTTTCTTTTCGATATGAACATTATAAGCGAAAGCACAACGTCAGAGAAGCGGAGTGGAGCCTGTGTAACTTTTACTCAGCATTCTCTTATAAAAAAGTAGTGCTACTAAAAGAACAGAATGGGCAGGAAGATACAGAAGCACACTAATAGGCGGAGATGGGCTCATCATTGCCTATGCGCGTATATAGTCAGGATATTGTCTGAAAGGGCTTCGCAAAGGTAAGTTATCTTCAACTACATAAGGTAGTGTTTAAAGCCCCCCGCGTACACACATGTTTTATGACGTCGACATTATATCACGGAACCTTAAGCACAAGCGAATGTCTTGTATGAGGTTCGGCGCTAGGCTTACGCCGTTAGGTAAACGCGGGGCCTGATTAAAAACCAGACCACGAGTTACAACTCGGGAAATTTCCGGGCTGAAAAAGAAGCAGTTCGAACACAATTACTTCGTGCAAACATATGGCAGCGACAGCGGAATCAATCGAACGAAACCACGACCCACTTCATTACGAGATTCGGTAGAGATGTGTGGCAAGCCGACTGATGAAAAGCCGGCCCGACGTCGCAAACCGAACTCGTATAAATCGTTTCGGAAGTGTGCGCTGTGTTTTCCTTGAGAATGATGAACAACCAACTAGCTCGAAATGTGTTACGTTATTCGAGCAAGAAGATTGGACACCTGACTGAAGTGCACGCAGCGAGGAAGAGCAAAAGTTGGAAACATACATCCACAAGTCTCTCTCTCGTTGCAATTCCGAGCTTAACGTTTCTTTTAGGCACACACAGAGGCGTCCCTTGAGGACTGCCACGTGCAACTTTTTTTTTTCTTCGAGTCCCTTTCGCAAGAAGATGGGAAGTCCTGAGCAAACAGTAACGCTCCATCCTCTGCAAGGTGCAAAATTGTCCCCGCGGGCTCGCGCCGATGAGCAAACAGCGGACACCTCGCAGCCTTTTACTTCGCAGCTTTCGTGATGGGCGAAGGATAAGAGCACCGAAAAGAAGGAAAGATGACGTCTGGAGAAGGCAAACACCGAACCACCAACCACTGCCCTCCGGTGTCTTACCGTGTAGTATGAGCAAGGTTAACAGCGAAAGCCAACAAAAAGTACGACGCTGCAGAAGAGCCGTAGCTCATGGCTGCCGCGACGCCGAGGACAGATATGAAGTCTTTCTGGTCAGCTAGCCACGGGCTTGAGCTTCCAATACGAAGGCGCGCGCGTCCACTGTGTACGCACGTATACAGCAAGCGCGGGATTTTTGTCTAGTGGGGGGGGAGGGGGGTGTTACTGTGGAAGGCTCGGGTCCCCCGTCGTCCCTTCATATATTGCGTCCAGATCTTGGGCCGCTATGGGCTCAAAGGGAATGCTATAGAGATAGCACGCGAAGCACGACAAAAAGGACTTACATTTATAACGCCCTGCAGTCGGACGCGTCTAAGCTGTATCGAGAAAGGGACAGAAAACTAGAAATAGGGGAAAAAACACGAAGAACAAAAGTCAGCCCCAAGTCCGCTTGAGATTCTCATTTCTCGACCGATGCGCACTTCCTTTCTTCTTCTTATTATTATTTATTTATTTTTTTGCCCTCCATGTTTTTTTTTTCTTTTTTTTTCGGGGCCAACAGAGAGGTGCGGATATTTCACGCGACGGAAGCTTTGATCATCGGTCTTCCAAAGAGGGCGCCGGCGAGGTTTCGCGGGGCTTCTTTTCTTTGGCGAGCATTTGCACCTGCCTTGAACGTCGTGGTAACTGCTTGGCATTTGAGAATCTCCGACGCAGGGGCTTTTGCACGTCTATAGGACGCCGCTTTTCTTGAATTTTTCTCTACGTCTATTCGTTCTTCTTTTCTAATGATATTCTTACTTTCCTCTACAGTCCTTCGTGATGAATGTTCGAATGTTGCGTAGGATTTATACGACTGCTGGACTGCTTGTGCCCGACGAGGACAACTTTGATTCAACGAATGGCCGGACTCCCATTTGTGAACACTGGTGGACTTTGGTAAACGCTGGTGGACCCCGATGGACATCGGTGGATCCCTCTGGATTCTGCTGGATTCTGGTGGTCCACAGACCATGTCGCGCACCTCACGCACGCGCTCACGCACAGTCACTGAAAACATCTATTTCCGTTGTAAGTGGCACGAAAACTTTTGACAAAGACTGCACGCTCAGGGAAACACACCACAGGGGGCAGCTGTAAAGACAAAGCCTATTGCTTCGAAGTTTTTTTTTTCTTTTTTTTTTCAGTGACTCGCCTCGTGGTCTTTGCATTTCATCGCCCTCCACTTATCTGACCTACAAAAAGGAAAAAAGGAAAAAGAAACAGAGTTGTGTGTCAGAAACCTCTATCCGCAATAACGCTTTGTATCGGCCGCCTTAATGACGTTGGCCGGATCATCGGCCATAAATTGATTCCCGGCACGTCAAGGCTAAGCTCATAGCTCACGCCTCAACGTCACGTACTCTTCAGTGTGTCTACGTGGTATCGCCCTCGCTAACGAGCGACCATCTATCAAAGTTATAGCATGGAGACTTTCAGCAACGGCGATGTATATGAAGAAAAATAATCAGGGTCACCATTATTATCGCCAAAATAAAGACAATGGGAGAAGACAAAACCGCAGCCCTGCGCAAGTTGTATGGCTCATGCTGAGAGGCGTTATCAGTACGGTCACGTCTTTACGGCAGGAGTTGGCGCACAGTATATATTGAGCGATAAGATGGTGCACCAACGGCACAGAAGCCGTGTGACGAAAAAAATGGCTCTCCGAGTGAAATATAAACACGCTGCACGAGTAAAATACCGGCTTTTCATGTGCGCCCATTATCATAGTATCAGACGAGTGGTGTAAAAAAGAAAAAAAAACGGCAGTTATTGCACACGGAGTTCTATTAGTACTTTAGTGCGGGTCTGAAAACGCAAGGGGCCCATTCGTTGGTTTGGATATTACAACAGCTCCATGTAGGGTTATATATTGTGGATATGCACGGTTTATATAACTTCATCTTTCATCATGCCCATTCTCAGCAACATTTGGGCGTACCGCCAGGCACTCTATATCGCTATTCATTCATTTTTACGTACGTACGTACATACATACATACATACATACATACATACACACACACACACACACACACATACATACACACATACATACATACATACATACATACATACATACATACATACATACATACACACATACACACACACACACACACACACACACACACACACACACACACACACACACACACACACATACATACATACATACATACATACATACATACATACATACATACATACATACATACATACATACATACATACATACATACATACATACATACATACATACATACATACATACATACATACATACATACATACATACATACATACATACATACATACATACATACATACATACATACATACATACATACATAGTGGCGTACTCTAGGGCATAACCAAAACCACCTAGACAAGCTTCAGGCCTCAGTTTCACGTGACATGACGTCAGCTGAGGCACTATCTGCAGGCCCTCATGACACTGCGCCACTCAGCTGTCGGCAACAGCACATAAGCTTGTTGGAATACAAATAAATGGAACTATCGAGTGTATACCTGATTAAGCTCCGAGACCCTATCGATGAGGTGGGCCGCCGCTCTATACGCAGCTTCGACCTCCGGCGACCAACTCTGGGCCGTCAGCAGGCCCGCGAGGTGGCACTGAGACAAGATCTCGGGCTCAGTTGGCGACCCGGGCTCAGGTGTCCCTACGACAAGTCGTGGGGACACCTGAGCCCGGGTCGCCAGACACCTTGCAGGACAGAGGAATAAGGTTACCACCCCCTAAGCCCTCCCGCGCAGGGCAGGGTAAATGGGAGATCATTAGGACAGGCCTTTCTTCATGCAATGTTCGCAACAATGGTCTCAAAAGAAGAAAAAAAAAACAAAAAATCACGCCATATCCACGAAGTGAATGATGATGAGTGGGCGAAGCTCGATCGTTTTCATCCACGGCAGAAAGAGACTCTGTGGTCTGGAACGCGCTTATACTTCATGGTCATCAGCGTCATCGTCATCGTTATCACGTGTAGTGGGTACATTCCACTATACTGCGTCATCGTCATCTTTATCACGTGGAGGGTACATACCACTATACGTGGCTATCTAAGTACCTACTACTACTACAACTACAGAGGAGGGACAGACCCACACCCTTAGGAGCTTCGCCCCTAAAAAATGATAGATGGGGAGGAGTAAAGTGTGTACAGAAGCAACACTAATGTTTATCGAATGCCGGCAGAATAACAGCATAATTGTTGTCGTCTTCCAACTTACCCCATGCTACCTTTATTCTTGGCTAGATGTTTTCGTTCACTAGGACGTATCTAGGAGGTGTCGAAGAAACGAAATGCAGATGGACACAGTAGGCGTTGGTTTAAGCTGTCTAGGTCCGTTCTCACTGCTAAGTGCATCTCGTTTCTAAAGACACACGCTTTCTTCCTGTTTCCGCAAATACTACGAGCATCAGGTATAGTGAACCCATCTCAAAATATATTGGTCTAGACTGTTCGATTTATCTTGGAGCACGGACAAAGGGGCGCGCTTTCTGCTTCCGTTCTCAGGTGGCGAGCATCAGGTATAGAGCGAACGTCCCTATCCCCCTTTTCTTCTCTTCGTACATCCTTTCTGTCCTTCGCCGAATAGGTTCACACGACTGTTTTTCATTCCTTCGAGCTCAGCCTACACGCTCCGCTGCTTTCTCGCACGAAATGGAGAAGTTAGACGACCGACGAGGAAGGAGGGGAAACGGAATAAAAATGGGAGGTATTCGCCCAGCTTTTCTTCTGTCTCTCGACCATGTAAGGAATATATTTTTCCCTCGCCAGCGTAAGACAAGGCGGACACGAAAGAATTCGATTCTTGCCACGAGCCTCGTCCCCGTCTGAAACAAAAACTGTTCGCTTTGTTTTCTTTTTTTTCTTCTCGGAAAACAAAGAAGAACTGTATAGGCAGAATGCGGGATAGTGATGCAAGTAGAAAACGGGTCGCCCCCCTTCTATATGGGCTCTCGGTGCTTCGACGCGCAAGCTGTCTCACTCGTCGTGTGCGCCAATATGTATACGACCCGAGGGGCTTTCACTCGTGCCTTTCTTCTTCTTCTTCTTCTTCTTCTTCTTCTTCTTCTTCTTCTTCTTCTTCTTCTTCTTCTTCTTCTTTCAAACGTCTCGATCCGCAGTCTCTATCAGCGGCTTCGTCGAAGGCTTCGGCTCTGGCATCCTCTCGGCTCTGGCTCCTCCCAGCCCTATAGGCAACCAATGCCGCGGATGCAGGAATGTTGATTCCACTGTCGCTGGCGGGGCAGGGACGACGGGAAACAGAAGAGGAGCCGCGCCACTGTTTTGCGAAAGAAAAGAAAGAAAAGCTATTCGCGCAGGTATACTGCAGGATCGGCGCGGACACGAAACCGTGGCACGTGTATGCGTTTGTGTGTAGCGTGGCAGCCGGTGCTCGTAAGCGGATACGAATTCAAAACAGGGAAAGGATGTACATCTACATAGGCGAAGAAATGGTGAAACGGGAACACGGTGTATTCCTTTTCTACCTTACGAATAAACAATGTAGCACGCGAAACGGTGATTTCACTCGAGCTTCAACGAACTAGTAGAAAACAGTAGAGCAATCGCGTTTCACTGATAAGGGTGTAGGAAACATCTTTTTTAATGTTCCGCATAGCTATACGAGACGCATGGTAATGTTTTCGGTGCAAGGTTTTAATGTAGCAGACGACGAAGACTCCAGACGATGCATATGGAGATTATGGAGGTAAAAGGCAGAAGCGACTGAATTCAAATAATGCAGGTACGGATTCTATAACATTGTGTACTCTCGGTTCGTTGCGGGTGATATGTAAGGTAGCTCTAGAAATGTTTTGCCGTGGGTTGTATGACGTGCACAGGAGAGAGAGAGAGATGGTGTCAGGGGTAATTCTGTAGTGGATTGCCGAGTGGTATGCCCGTGGGATGAAACTTTTATGCTATATCCCAGTGCTCGTCACAGACACACAACATACACAATATTATCCACAGCGCTTTACAGACAAAAGTAAATCTCAGTGGAGAAGGGCTTCGATGCACAACGAGCAAATGCAGCGTATTAACGTGGCGGTTTGGTTTATTTGGTACACTCTAAGGGGTAAAAATGTGTGAAAATAGAGTCACAGCAATATGGCTCTCTTTAGCTCTTCTCTTGATCCTTTTTAGGTGGTAGCATCAGAAAATAAGAGTCAACGTTCTGAAAGGGCCAGCTGACTCTCCATTGCGCGGAAGTTAACAGCGAGAAAAATTCAACTAAGGACGAAGCGAGCAGACACCGACAAGCACCGACTCCTCAATAACGTATGCTGTTGCGCTAGTTGGTGCATAGCTGGTTAGAAATTGGTTGGCGCAAAACAAGAACATGGACGGAGAAGTAACGCTTGTCCGTGTTACTTCTCCGTCCATGTTCTTGTTTTGCGCCAACCAATTTCTAATAAGCACCGACTTCCAACTAAATTTCTGAAAACGCGCTTATTTCGGAAACGCACTTTGCGCATGTCTCGCGGTTGCGCCGATTTGCTTTTGTGTCATTATTCATAGGTACGTTTTCCGAAATAAACTTTAGTTGGAAGTCGGCGATTGTGTGTCCCCTCGCTTCGTAATTTAATTATTATTTTTTTTTGTCCACGCTAATAATTTCTTTGCAAAACTCAGAGAGAAACTGGGGGCAGAATGAAGAGAAGGTAGGAGATAACACAGTGATCTGGACGTCAAAATAAAATTTAAAAAATAACAAAAGAAAACAAGTTGCGAGTAAAGCTGAGTGACGCACACCAAAAATGAGCTCGCTGGCTGTTCAGGAACTTAGCGTGGACGCAAGGAAGAATTTGCGGGAAACAAAAATTCGTATAGAAGGCAGTCTAAAAAATGGAGGCGAGGTGTGTGTGGAGATGTGCACTCACGGTGCCTCATTACACGTTTCAGTGCACACGGCACATTCTCGTACAGTTTAGTTTACCAGTGTGTCGTTGGTATTCCGTCTGAAATACCACTCGGCGGCTGGCGCATCAACAGCTGTTTTTTGTTTCTTTTTTTTTATTATTATTATTACGGTGTCAAAGTTATATACATAGAAAGTCAAAAAGGAAGCCCTTCAAAAGGAATTAGTTGTTAGCCTGTGTTACCGCTTTCGCATAGGCAACATTCCTGTTTGTTTAAAAGAAATCAGGAACCGGAAATAGGAGTTTCGCGTTATATAGAGCGCATACATATTGTGATGTCGGTGTCTTTGCCACCGCCTGTCATGTCCTCCCCCCCCCCCCCCTCTTTTCTTTCATACGAAATCCTTTCAACGCAAAGGCATTCCTAGCATTTCGTTTTGTTTTTTTTGTTGTTGAAGGAACAGCCAGCAAGGAAAGAGACGTTTCGGAGATAAAAGAATAACGTATCGTGGCGTTTCCGCACTGCATTACAATATACAAAATAGAAACCTTCACGCGTTTAGGACACTTCCAAACGTGTTTCCTTCCTCGAAATTTCCGACAAGACAAGACGGTCAAAACAACAAACGAGAAATTTGCGCTATGAGCCCGTTCTGCTGACAGAGGGCATATTCCACCTGTCGCAGTGCGTGCTCACGTGTTGTGTACAGGCATTAAATTCATTTCTCGGGAGCAATGGCGACCGTATCTAGACTTTCTTTATATAGATTACATACTTTTCGCGATGATTTCGGTGCCATATTGGTAGAGCGGCGCACCCTATCGCCAGGCCTGGAAAAGCCGTCATGCTGTTATGTGCGGCAAGCTGAAGTTTAGCCGCATAATCTCCGCTCATCCGTTCTTACGCGCCAAAATATACGATACGATTACGGGGCACGCAGTAGTGGAGGACATCGGACATTTCGACCACCTCGGGTTCTTTAATGTGCACCTTAATCGAAGTGCACGGGCTTCTAGCATATACGCCTCCATCGAAAATGCATCCACCGCGGCTGGGATCGAACCCGCGACCTTCGGGTCAGCAGCCGGTTTGACCGTAAACACTGTACCACAGCGCCGACTGAAGCGCTTTTGCAGAGAACCACATATGAGTTCTGCACAGCTGACGGTAATCTCTTCCCAGATATCGGCGCCGTCTCTGAGAAGGTGGACGCTGTCTGTTTAAGTACCATTTTAATGTTCTAATGACGATAACTGTTCCTAGCCTGCTTCGCACACTCTGCAGCTGCAATCCGAAAATCCTCTGAAACGTACCTCTTGCTTGTGTGGTACATCAAAAACAACTGCAACCAACAAGAACAACAACAGCAACAACAACTATAATAATAATAATAATAATAATAATAATAATAATAATAATAATAATAATAATTATTATTATTATTATTATTATTATTATTATTATTATTATTATTATTATTATTATTATTATTATTATTATTATTATTATTATTATAAACTAGACATAGCGTGAGCACTTCCAGCTGAAAATTAAAATCTAAATTTCTGCCTCTGAAAGAGAAGCATGAGGAATGGTGTCGTACTTTACCCGAAGTGAAACATGCTGTAACCTAATTCTGCGGAGAGTTCAAGTTGAATAAATTCTGAAGGAATCGATGAGTCAATCGTAAAATTAAATCACCGTCATGCGACCGTGAAAGAATGGAACAAA
Organism: Rhipicephalus appendiculatus; assembly: GCA_030522465.1. Lineage (NCBI taxonomy): Eukaryota > Metazoa > Arthropoda > Arachnida > Ixodida > Ixodidae > Rhipicephalus > Rhipicephalus appendiculatus. The sequence continues at coordinate 19,009,221 of JALIZH010032945.1, read as the reverse complement.
GCGATAAAAAATAAGCCTCCAATACTTTCTCAAAAAGCAAACAAACGTCGTTAAAATACAAAAGAAGTTATTGGAATTTCCTCCAACTGAATCGTGCAACAGAGCTCCATACCTTCGAATTCTTATTCGACCACTGGAAACTTTAAGCGTGAGCTATGTGCAATAACTTTTGTTACACGTTGGAGGGAGTTTTGAGTTGCAACTAATCTATCAAACCGATTTATAGTTAACTCACATAGCAATTTATGCTTAAGTAAGATGTCTTGTGCGCAACCGTAATCTCCATTCCCATAAATAACGTTGAACGAGTCGTTATTGTTCTCCCTCATGTGTACACTACATTCGCATGCCTCGATTTGAAAGCGATTCCCCGAATACATTATATCTTCGTCTCCCGCGCATGCAATAAAGCAAGGCACGGTGCATCTGGCAACGACATGTTTAAGGCTCACTTCACGAACGCTCGCTAAAATTGCTATTGTATACGACGAGACAAATGAGACTACAGTATCGGTCATTAGAAGCGCAACGTGGGTCACTGGCCAGTTCGATCTTTGATTCTGTCTACAGGTCATCAACCATGCTCAGGTATACCTGTGTTTCGCGTCGTATTCCCAGCCATCGCATCGGCGCAATTGGCCGGGTGATCGAAATGCACGCTGCGATTACCCGTTACGATGCCCCGCATAAAACATAGCGAATCGACGCTGTGTCCCCGCGTTGTCCCCGAGCGCTATAAATGTTGCTCTTGCCCTCATTTGTCTTTCGTGTAAGCCACGCATACGGGGAACACGCAATATAACATTCAACAGCGTTGTCTCGGAGGCAGACCGATCAGCTATGCTATGCGTAGCGCATCGATTATCTTTATCGACGGTGCCCGAACGACAACCGGGCGCCGAAAAGCTGGGAGGTCCCGACGACACGATAGAACAAAGCAGGGATCCTCCTATACTGTTTATAGACTGGCATGACTCGCGAAAAAAGAAAGAAACTAAAGATGCGCGCAGGTTGGTGCGCACGAACACGCATACTAACGCACAAACATGTATACGTACTAACACAAGCTCGTATCTGTTGCCTTCTGTGGAGCCCTGCCATATATGAGAATGCCCTGCCCAGCCGAACAAAAGGTTTCCCTTCCTTCGAAGCGCAGCATTTCGCGCTCCACAGACCGCGAAGAACGCGCGCGCGCGCATTTTTCCGGATCGCAGGGCGAGCGTGCGTCTGTGTCTACGTCGAGAGTGCTTTCTCCCTCGCTTCTCTAGGCAGACTGACCGGTCGCTTACACAGCTCGATACACAGCTCCTGTATCGAATGGTCCACCGGGGGATCATCGGCAGTCGGGCGTCCACCTGCTCGCAGTGAAGCTGCGCGAGATCCAACGGCAGGAGATATATTTATACGCAGGCACCACGCAGCCATCGCAAGTCCGTATGCACATGCATGCGCGGCACAAAGCAGTCGGGCGTGGCACTCTTTGTGCCGGAGTCAATGGACGTTACGCCACCGTGCCATCCATGTCAAGGGGTCATCAGGACTACGCTTGTGCGAGCGCTTCGGCAGTGGGGGGGTGGGAGAGGCGAGGGGGTAGTGAGACGGCGTGGAGTAGGACTGTTGCTGCGCTGTTTGTTGTTTTTGTTGTCGATGGAGATGTTTGCCGAAGAGCTTTGTTCATCGGCTATACGCATCGATACGAGCACAGCGGCGCTGACGCTGTATGGTCTTGGTCTATATGGTGACGCTGTATGGTCTTGACGCTGTATGGTCTTGACTGTATGGTCTTGACGCTGTATGGTCTTGGCACAGCGGCGCTGACGCTGTATTTTCATGGTCTACACGGCAGAGAACGAAAGTGGGCAAGTGAATCTTGAATGCAGGCATGACAATCTCGACTGAAGTAAACTGGCAACGCACCCATCGGTAATTCGTCCTCTCATCTCTTCTGCGCAGTGATTTGTTGAGAGCCGCTGAGTTACATATCTGAGACACTAGATACACTGGAGATGGGGGTCGGTACTACGGATATGGAGACTGGTTGATAACCGAAAATTTGATCGGGCTTGTTGGTAATGATCCATCATTGTAGGCAACGCGACATTTACTAAGAACAGCTACAAAGAGATAAAGCGCTTGCGGCTTGTCCTCTTTGCACTTGTCCTTTGTAAAGTTTCGCACCACCTACAAATGATGTTGATAACATTTTAGCAGTCATTTCTTTTAGTATCGCATAAGAAGCAAGTACTATATAGGCCTGCATACAAAATCGCGATAAAGCGTGGAAACCTGCGAATTTTCGGGGAGTGTCGCCGGCGCATCTCTTTCACGCAGAGCAGTGTCCGCGCTGTATACGTTTCAGAAGAACCCTCACTGTTGCCACTAAGGTGCAGCGAGTTGTTGTTTTGGTATTACCGCGAAGCCAGGACAAAAGTGTCACCTGCAGATGCGGTAAGGAGATAAATAACGCTCAACTAACAGGGAACGTTCGCTTTCTTATACCGGTGTCACGAGGCACACAGATGATCGCTATTAAGCCAAATCTTGATCAAATTGTTCAACAGTGATTGGCTTCCTTCTGCAGCAAAAAACACAATCACGATAAAGAAATTTGTTCCGGATCAGGTTTGACCGTCATCAGAAGTGACCGTTTCACACTGGTGTTACGTACTGCGCTGAAGAACTAAAGAAGGCTAGGTAGCAGGGGCGTAGCCAGAAATTTTTTTCGGGGGGGGGGGGGGGCACCGCCTTGATTTCGGAGGGGGCACCTCCTTGAAATGGCCATTTTTCGCTATGTATGCCATGGCGAAAAAAAATTTCGGGGGGGGGGGGGGGGGGCACGTGCCCGGTGTGCCACCCCCTGGCTACGCCACTGCTAGGTAGAGGATATAAGAGGAAACTAGAGAGCCAGACAGATAGCACAGACGCACGAGCTTCCGCTTTTTAAATGGCAAAAACATATTTAAAAATAGTCAGAACAGGTCTAATGCGCAATCGAGTCCGCTGATCTCAGTAATGAAAATATAAGGCGCGCGCACAAAAACAGTCAACGCCGAGGGGGCTCTATCTTGCAACCTCCAATTCGTACAAAGTCCCCACCGTTCTACAGGTGATTCCATCGTGGCTTTACTGAGTCAGCCCTGACCAGGAACAACGAAGACGTCTTCTCTGAAGCGTGGACGTTCCTGGTGTGTGAACATTTGTGTTGCATGGACAACTATGTTGTATTACCGGGATTCGGTATGTAAGTGTCCATTCATGCGTAAATTTTGTACTGTTTTATGGTTATTGATAACTTCATGACGCATATTATTATCTAAGAAAAGAGGAGTAGACGAAATCACACCTAGACACAAACGTCTCCTTAAACACATTTAATAAAAAAAAAGCTTCATATGCAGTTGTCAGCCGCCATTGTTCTAACCTAAGCGTCGTATTCCACGTTCACCACTATGCTCAGTAGGACCATCTGTCATCGCGTATGTCTTCGTCATAGTACGACACCAAGTGGGATTCACTGGGGAAAAGGAAAAAAAGCCGACACCAAGTGGGATTCACTGGGGAAAAGGAAAAAAAGCCGACCTGAATTCGATGCCTCAGCGGATGCCGACGTATTTCTATTCCTCCTTCCCGCTTATAACAGCTGCCCTTGCCGCTTTTCATCTTCCTTCTTTCTGCCATTCCTGACACCTATATGGAATTAAATGGAGCTCTTCGCAGACAGCCGGGTCACTAAGGCCTTGGCGCAACAATGGCTACACAGACGTCTACCCAATCTCGGCTGCCGTCCGGCCATGGCCACGGGATTTGACGCTCGCAAACGCTTCCGCCTTTAGATTAAACGATTCACACAATGGCAGAGTTGCAAGCTCTATTTCGAGAAGCAAATCAGCCGAAGGCACGATTCACGCAAGGCCCGATCATGGAATGATGCGAAGGGCCACAGTTCTGCATTATCGAATAATATATATATATATATATATATATATATATATATATATATATATATATATATATATATATATATATCCCAAGATTGGCGCATGCAGCGTACGTGCGCGGATGCGTGAGCGTATCATCAGCGGACGGACCCGCATTCTTTCCCGAACGCTTGCGTTAAAGCGTTGTTGGGTTACAGTGTATATATACATTTCACCTGTAAGGGCACGCCGGAGCATGATTTCTCACCTGAGGTGCGAGCCGCATACGTCCTTCTTCCTGAAACAAAAAAGAAAAAGAAAACACGCGGTGTTCACAACGCGAACAGCATGAAGGAAAAAGAAGGCATGCAGGTAAAAGGGAAGCAAAACATGGCCGCATAGCAGAAGAGGCGAAAGCCATCAGGTCTCCACGGTCAAGCGTGCGACCCTTCAATCAATCGGCGACACGTGCTGCTTTTACGGCTTCGTGCGTCCAATCAAGAAGCAAGAGAAACAAAGTTACGCCTAGCGGTTCAAGAAAGAAACGTCGTTCCTTCGGTGAATAACGGCCGAACTAGGCACTATAGCCGAACCGTTGCGAGACAGGGTTCTTCCTGTATATGCGTTTTCGTCTAAAGCGCTTCGTGACGTAGTCGTTTTCATGGGACTCCAGCCAAAGCGTGCTCCCATCTGTCTTTTTTCCTTTCTTTCCGTTCGACGTAATCTGGACTCGCGATGCGCATGCGTGCACGTCGTAATCGTTACGCTCGACTGCTATGCGATAGACGCGAGTGCATATATTCAAGAGTTGGTGCTTCTCTAGATGGTACCGTCTATCGCCTCTCTAAAAGTATCCGTTATAATACTTTTTTTTTTTTGATACAATACGCACGCCTGCGATCGCCACCCCAGGTAAACCGTTACTTCCTAAATCTCGCCTTCCAGCGCAGCAAGCCGCCGCGCTTTACGTTGCATGCTCGCTGTTCGTCGATTTATACAGCGCACTAAAACTCTCTTAAAACGCGGTTACACTACATCTAGTCGCGCCAGAACCTGTCTACTACACCCTGCCGGACGAGCAAGTCGGCTCGAAACGTTTATCGTCTTCGGCAAAAAAGAAAAACAGACGCAAATAAAGACAATGCGGAAGAGATCTACTGCCGTGTCTGCAGCCCGACTACCGGCTCTCTGGCGGAGAGCACGACCTGCAGCCCCGGAACAAACCGAGGAAAATAAAAGGAACCTTAAAAGAGAGCAGGCGGCGCACTTGACCTTCGGGAGTCAAGCGGCCCCGGCCGGACGCGCCGTTGCCCTTCGCGGCTACGCCAAGTGCAGCCGTTTCTCCAGAGCACGGACATGGGAACCGTCAACGGGCTCACGGAGCGCCCTCAACCCTTGTCTGCACGTGACGCTGCTCCTGAAGTTCACAACGGCGCCGAGAAAGAACAAACACGCCGGTCCTTGCTACGCGTCACCAATCCCCCCAAACCTCCTTTCCACTTCCCCATCCAGCCGCGGATAAACATTGCGCCATTATACGGCGTTCACCGCTTCAGACCACAGCGCCTGCCAGCGAGAGCATGCATCAGCGAAGGAGTCGTCTGAAGGCTAAAGACCTCGTCACCGGGACAAAAGGATAAAAAAGAATGGTCTCTTAGAGCTTCTAGGATGGTGGAATGTTCAAGCGTTGGTAATAACAGACGCGGAGGAGGGCTGTAGCTGTTGTCCTCTATGCTAGCCTCTCCCCGCCCTTCTCCTAATAGCGTGGATACAAGTGGCGAGATGGTCAATTGTGTTCCAAAGAAGAGGAAATAAAGACACCACCGCCGCCGGTATCTGGCACTGGCCGACCTATAACGGCTCCGAATGGTTATACTTACGCGAGGCGCGGTGGGCGATTTTCGGGCCGGTTATAAGCGTTGGTTTTTCTTTTAGAGGGGGAAGTCTGATCACTGTCAGTTCCGGTATAGCTTAACTGCGCTTGCGGAGTAGGAAAAAAAATTGGGAAACGGAAATAAGGCACTAACCCGTTGAGCATGCGTAATGGAGTGCGTCGGAACAGCTGTTGGGAATGGCGCCGGGTGCGAATGAAGAATGTTCTCAAAGTAGAGCAAAATGGAGAGGTTGCCGTTAAGCCTTCTCGACGAGAAAATAAATCACTGACTACGTCATCGTATACCTCGTCATCATTACCCGTTAAACACAGATTATTAAATATCTACAAGGCGCTTTAGAGATGGTTGTGACACATTTCTTGAAGTTTTTTCCTTGTAAACATCTTTTGAGGTATAATTCAAAAAAGACGAAGCGTTAATTTTGTAGGATCTATGGACTAGGTACCAATCATAAAAGGAGCATCATCATCAACATCAACAAGAACACCTGTTCGCCGCGATCGGCCTCATGTTTCTGCGTTGCGCTTTGGTGACGAGTACTGGTCACGGGTTTGATTCCTGACCTCATCTTAACAACGGCTGTAATGAAGAAAAACCGCCCGTGTGCAGAGTTTTGCATGCGTATTAAGAAACCTCAGAAGGTCGAAATGATTCGCAGCCCTCTGGTACAGTGTTCTCGATAGAAATATCTGATGATTTTTTACGTTAGAATGGCACCAACCTTAAATAACGTTTCACAAAATATTCCTGGAAATATAACGGACAGAAAGATTATTTGTGATATAAACCTGAAATGGCCTGGAAACCACGTCAGACGCGAACCTGGTGTTGACGATGAATCTCCTGAATATGTCAGGACCGGGACTTATAATTTTCAGGTGATCAGTAAGGCTGTAACTACACTGTTATTCTACTACTGTGATGCGGGTTCGAGGGTCCCAAACAAACAGTTATCTTACTCTAGGATCTACCAGGACAGCAGCCGCAAGGTCTGTGGTACAGAACCTGCTACACTCGAACTCGAGATCTGGGAGTGTGAAGTAAATAGTAAATGCATTAATCTTGGATTTTCCTCGGCGTGGTGGGCCGATGCCCTGCACAGCACAGAACTCGCCGAACAAACCTGGGGCCTTCCAGCAGGCCCGTCTAAGCGGCGACTAGGAAAGGCCCGGACGTCCCGACGTGGGAGACCTGAGCTCGGGTCATCAAACTGCGGGACACTCAGTGAACGTTTCTGCCAACCAACTAATCATTCAATCTCAAGTTTCAAGCACGCTACGAAAAAATACTGCCACGCATCAAGACTGACAAAATTGCAATTTATCGTGTTCCGCGCCCACATTCTATCGATTTCTCCCTTCTGCCTCCAGCAATGTTAGCGCGGCTTGCGCAGCTAATGAATTTAGGAGATGAACTTATTGTATAGGGTCGCGCTGCGAATATATACAAAAGGCGGAGAAGGCAGTTTTAGCTGTCCGTACTTAGCGGTTCCCTTATGTTTCGAATGACGACAGCCAACAATAAGAAAAAAGAACTAAGCGTGACGCACTTTCCGGAAAGCAAGAATTAAAGTGTGTGTGTGTGTGTGTGTGTGTGTGTGTGTGTGTGTGTGTGTGTGTGTGTGTGTGTGTGTGTGTGTGTGTGTGTGTGTGTGTGTGTGTGTGTGTGTGTGTGTGTGTGTGTGTGTGTGTGTGTGTGTGTGTGTGTGTGTGTGTGTGTGTGTGTGTGTGTGTGTGTGTGTGCGTGTGCGCGTGCGTGCGTGCGTGTGTGGGCGTATGTTGGTGCGCGCGTGTGTTTCGCCAAGAGAGAGGTGCGGAAGCCAACTTTCAGCTGCCGCGACCATTTCCTTTCCTCATCAAGCGAACCATCCAGCCACTCAACGCGAGACGAGGCATCAGATAAGCATTCACTAAAGGATTCAAATACGCATTACACAGCGTCGCTGAAACACCGATCGATTCATTTTTCAAGTGACCTCGTCGTTGGATAGTAACGAGAACAACACCCGCCGTCAAGGGCACAGTGGCAATGTGCACTCAGGCTGATGAACAAGAACACGCGATACATCGCGCTGATGCTTATAAGAATGTTTTCTCTCTTTCTTTTGCACCCGTCGATTACGCGCTCGAGGCAGAATGTGTGTCGCGAGCACGGTACATAACCGGCAAGGCCCTGCAACTGAAAGGCATGTCATTAGGATATTAACCCTAGGGAGTAGCAGGCAGCCGACGCAAGTCATCTTGTTTTTCAGCGTACACGCGTGTTTGTTCCAGTCATCCATTAAGGCCCATCGAACTCACAGCGATGAAGATCACCCTACTCCGGTACGCTTTCAAAGAGTTTTTTTTTTTTTTTCGTTTTTCGTTGGATGCTATATAGAATACCGCCGTGCCTCTCATTTCCGCTTTGATTTACCTCGGCGATCAAAAAAAAAAGAAAACAAAATGAGCATGTGCATTGTGCACGCGTTAAAGCCTTTCTACCTTCATTTAGTACGCGCGAGAAGGAGTCATATCCCGCGTCGATACACACGAATGGATATACAGGAAGGGAATGTCCTCTGAAGAAGCAAAGCGCTCCTGTCGCATAATCTAGCGTGAAACTTCATTTTTTTTCTTTTTGTTAAGCGACACGACAAACGACGGAGCCCGATCGGTCCTTGTCTGGCCCTGCCTGCCAGGCGCGTCCGTCTCTTCGAGCACGCTCGATCACTTCACAGCCGCGCCGAGATTACAGGGCCGCGAAGGAAGACGCAGCGGCGCGTTCATAATGGGCACCCCGGAGGCGCGCGTGCCATTCTCGATTAACGCGAGGCTCCACGCGGTACCGCTCGCGCGAAAAACAATGCGCACGGCGCGTTCTTCCCTGAATTGGGAGGCGGCCCTGTATACTCTGAGTGCTCCCGTTTTATCCGCCATTTCGAGCGGGTAAATACACCTGGAGAAGTGCCTACGACGAACGAGCATGAAGGCAACGAAAAAAAAAAAAGCACAGAAAGAAATTGGAGCGAAAGAAGATGGGAGCAATTAGGGGCGACGTACAGAAGCGCGCGGATGGGCCTATAACCGTGAGCACAATAACCGTTGCGAATCTTAACGAAATAGGTCAGGCCGCAGGCATCATTGAGTATTAAAATCAGATGGCTAGAAAACTGTCGCCTATGATGGAGGAACGAGACGTAATCTTGCTGCAGAAAATGAGCTATTGTGAATGCGCGTACTTCGAAATAGTGCCCCACGATCATGTTACGTGTGAGCGTCTTCTGACCAGTTTATGCGACCGTTCGCGACTGAACGCCAGCTAACCTAGGATGGTCTGCAAGTGTGAGCGTGTGTTTCATCTCTGCCCCGTGGTGTAAGTACATATACTCGTATAGCTATAACCAAAGCTGAGTCGCCTTTTTGTATTGCTATAGCAATTATATGGACAGTCTCGACGGGTTTTTGCCGTCGCCGTCACCGTTGCCGTCACCGTCGCCGTCAAGCCGCGTATATAGTCCAAATTGATAAGATCACCCAGCGGAGCGTACGTTTGCACGCGGGTGATAGCGCGCGAGCGGGGGCGACGAACGCGGCTGAAGCGGAGATCAAACGAGCCGGCCCATCTCCTTCGCTCCGAGGCGCAGGCGATGAGATCCCCCCCGCATGTTAGACCGGCCGTCGAATGCTCAAGCAGAGAGGAAACGCCCGCTCGTCTTTAACGAGCGTGAAAATACGCGAGGGGCGAGGAGGGGTCTCTCGAGCAGTAACTGCGACCTTTGATTTCACCAGCGCAGTCGTCGCTGCCGCGCGCGTTATCTCGCTATCTCGGCAGCCGTCAGCGGGCGGCTCGCATAGCTTTCTACGTGCTGCGCTCTCAAAGCGAGGAGGATGTGCGAAGAGTGTCCCTGGAGCGGCCGTATTCTCTTAAACCAGCGTTTTGTAGAGTTGCGTGAGATCGGATCCAAAAGAGTTAGCTGCCAGCCTGACTTCGTATAACATTACAATTTGTTGCTATCGCATTTATTGCTTCACCCTTGCGGTGAAACTGTGACATTTTTTTTTTGTCTCCATACATTTTCCTTATGACTTCTCTGTCACTCTCGAGCATTGGGCACGGCTTGTAAATGGTCCGACGCTGGCTCCCTCAACCAGAAACACATTGCGCGTGCTTTTCTGATTACTGCATCGCCAAGGATGCATTTAAAATTTGGGAATAGATTCAAAGGTGTACGTTCTATACAACATCACGAGTTTTAAATGTAAACAATGTGGCATATTTGACGACGCCCGGGTCATCGACACGGAAGGTAGCCGCACCAAAAGGCAGTTATTAGAGTCTTGGCATATCCAAGCAACACCTGGAAATATCAACCGCTCAACTGGGACCCTGCCGATTGTTTATGTGCATGGTCTCCGGAACCAATGGAGAAAACACCGCAACAAAAACGGCGGGAGGAACGACGGTGGAGAGGGGGGACAATCACTAAGAATAGTCGCTAGCTTCGGAGCTGGCCGGACAGTCACCCCCTGATGAAGAGACCGAAAGGGGTCTCGAAACGTTGGGCCAGTATTTAATTTCAATATTAAAAACTTAGATTAAGAAAAGTGGCTGGAGAGTTCGTTTTTTCGTATAAAATCACGAGTGGGTATTCGATGTTTATATTAATTGAGCATTCATTCATTCATTCATTTATGAACGTTATCATCTGTAATGTAGCCTTTATTTCTTAAACGCAAATGTATTTTTTCTTTTCTTTTTTTTTTTTTTTTACCTGAGGATTAGTAACTAGCAAACGAACTACGTCCTATATATAGAGTCGCGCTCTGAGCGTAACCCAGGAAACCTTCAAATCACGTCATATGGGGGGCAGGCGCACGCGCATTTAACGATAGCCGGGCGGATCGAAAACAAAAGTTAACAAAAAAAAAAAGAAAAGAAAGATAACCGCCAACGTTAAATCGATGCTACATCAATACAAAATGAAGTTACGCAGAGGTCCCTGTTGTTCCAGAGCATCCCCTTACCGGGCCCAAACCGGAGCTCGTCAGAATTCAATTTCCGGGCAAATAAAGAAAATAGGGTAATAAAACGCGACGAAGCGCGCCATTAAAAGAGGATTACGAGACGAGCACTGAACGGCACGCTCTGCTCGAAGATCAGTTATATACGAGCAGGAAGAAAGCAAGACACCACAGAGCAACCCCTATAAAAGCGTTCTGTTGTTTATGCCGGCGTGCGCGGTCTGCTTCTTCGCCTGGAAAAACATTGCTTAGTCGTAGTTTGAGTTTGGCTGAAGAAGCAAATTATAAACGAAGCGAACATGGCAGGATGCAACAGGAAGAATTAAAAAAAAAGAAGAAGAAAAAGCGGATCGTGGACGGGATTCTTGCGAGCAATGCAAACGAGGCAATGGTGAGCATCCCGAGCGCTCAGTCGCTGAGTGATAATATTACATCGTCATTAAATTGACACAGCAGCGCCGGGGGTTTCTCTTTAGTGTCACTTGTAGCGGGTCGCATCAACGGATGAGACGAGTCCTTGAAACAGAATAACATTAAATAACTTTACTATGAATCCTGAAAGAATTCAAACTTCAATAACTCATCATCACTATTGTTCTCAAACTATGCGTGTGCGCTGCAGGGCGAAGGCCTCTCCTGCCAATAATCTGCAATTTCTCTCTCTCTCTCTCTAGATAGATAGATAGATAGATAGATAGATAGATAGATAGATAGATAGATAGATAGATAGATAGATAGATAGATAGATAGATAGATAGATAGATAGATAGATAGATAGATAGATAGATAGATAGATAGATAGATAGATAGATAGATAGATAGATAGATAGATAGATAGATAGATAGATAGATAGATAGATAGATAGATAGATAGATAGATAGATAGATAGATAGATAGATAGATAGATAGATAGATAGCCGTTACAGCTGCGCCTGGGGCAAAGCCAAAAGTGTGTGCGCTCTGCGCTTATATAGTGGCGCCTCCGGGCTCGTCGATCGAAGCCGAGCGCGCCTGACCGAGCCATCCCGCTCGTGGGGCCATCAAAACTCATATTGCGCTCCCGCCCTCCGCCCCGGCAGTATTATCCCAGGGCGACCGGGGCATCGGCAAAACAGCGCTGTATAGATATATGTATATATATTGGAAGCGACGGCGTCAGCTGTCTCGTCGCTAAACCCGCCAAACCGTGTAGGGCGTCGAGAGGTGCCAGGCTGTTTTTCGCGCGCAGATTGACGCTCTTCGCGGTATACAGCCGTGTTCATAGGTGCGAGAATCGGCCTTCTATTCTATATATGGACGAAGTGCGTCAGCAGTTTTCTCGTTCCCGAGTCAGCGACGATATTATGTTCGTGACGAACAAAAAGTCACGAGGTCCCGTATGCATTTTTCTAAACCGACTCAAACGCGGAAGCCACCTTCTTTTAGCACGAAAGTGTTTTATGCCAGGGTTCCACCACGGCTCTACTGACGTATTTCCGTCACGGATATGACGATGTAAAATATAAACTAACAGATTGCAAAGAAAAAATCAGACGAAAAAGTTTTTCCATCGTTGGGTCGCCCGCCTCTCATTTCGAAAAAGTTTTGTCGCTGAGCGTCGAACCTACGACCTCTCGCTCCGCAGCGCGGGGCGCGAAACCAGTGGGCCACAGAGCGTACGTTCTTCAGCCTGCTAACGGCAAGCTATTTATATACACCATACACCGTTGGCGGTCCGCAGAGCTGGCAACTTCAGCGCGTTTTTAGCGAGATGGCGCGCAGGTGGCACGGAGGGAGCGCGCTAAAGGTCGTCGCCCGTCTCGTTGCGATGCGCGCGCGCCTCCACAGGGCGTGGTCGCTCGGGAGCGCGCGCTTATATCGTGGTTGGGGCATTGGGGCGCTTTGTGCGTCTTGTGCTTCCACCGCAAGTTTGCTTTGAAGTTTGAAGTTACAGTGGTTAAAGTGTGCACGAAGGTCACTTCGCTCGCCGCAGCGGCCGCGTTTACGAAAGGAGCGCGCTGCTCACACACGAAGTAAAAATTGTGATAGTTGTTCGCGCTCGTCCTGTGTATACTTGTGCGTTCGTTTGTGCTTCTTTCTCCGTGTTTCAGCAGCACGCTTTAGGTCGAGCTGTGACAGTCCGCGCTCGTCCTGTGTACGCTCATTTCGATCGTCCTTTTCTGCTTGAGGTGCGCGCTGCAAGTTTCGAGCTGCTTGCCGTTCTTCGCGTTACATTACAATTTGTTGCTGTAGCATTCATTGATTCGCCCTTGTGGCGAAACAATGCACAATAAACGCTCAACTACCTCTGTGAAGACGCGTTTCACTTTCGTGTTATACCGATTCCTATGACAGAGGGATCAGCGATGTTTTTTTTTCTTTTCGGACCATGCATCGATCCCCCCTCCCCCTTCCCACCCCCTTCCCCAAAGCTTTCTCCACGCAATGTGGTTTCGCACTGTCCTCCGTGATCGGAGGCACTGGAAGCTTTCTGTGCCTCGCGTGGTTAAGCGAGAAGGTCATGTGATGACGCCATAGGAACGTCATGATGACGTAACATATTAAGGCGACATATGACGTCATGTGTTGACGTTATCACGTAATGATGACTTTTTGCATCACTCGTGTTGACGACGACGCCGTCGGTCGCTTTTCGCGTTTGATGAGTCATCTTAGGCTTTCGCCCTTATAAAGGAATTCGAAAGAGCGTGATGAGATTCGACTGCTTGTTTGTCGTGTGAAACAGGCTGTTTGAATCCTGGCTTTCCTCCACGCTGCCACTCCAGATAACTCAGGATATGATGCTATATTGACAAGAATCACTAATGAGGTTAGCGTGAAGTGCGCCTTTACGTACATCAAAGGCCATGGTTGCACCCAGCGCCCAATAAGATTCAAAGTTTCTGTATACCCTCCTGGCTCCGTATTCGCAACGACGCCTTACGCTGGGAATGTTCGTAAGAGAATATTCCAGCCAATCTCGATACTGAGCACAGCATTAGCGAATGCGACCAACTAATGGCAAAAGTCGCGAGAGAAAAGTTTTGTGACTTTCGCCCCTGGTTGTCCTTCGTAACGGGGAATTTTCCTCCAAGAACACTTTTTTTTATTTTCGGATATACCCGCTTACTAGTTGCACCAAACCATCTAGTCTAGAACTTCATTTCCACGCTCTCTCTCTCGCCATCTCTCTCTTCTACCCAGTCATTCATATTTCGCAACGAAAAGTAAATTCGTTCCGAAAGAGGTTTCGTGTCCGAGAAAACACGCCAAGCGTTACGGCCGCAAGCAAGCCGCAGCGCGCTCGCAGTATAAACCTTCCCAGTTATCCCAAATAGGAGGCGCGGCGGCGAATTTATATAAAGGGTTGCGAAGCGAGAGGAGGGGAGGCTCGTAGATCAACATTTTGGCAACTCGGACAATCAAGCGAGCCGACCGCGGCCAGCCCAACTACGGGTCGGTGCGGCGCTCGTTCAAACTTTTCTCGTTGGAATTCAACACGCGAGACGCCGTGCGGCTGCTCTCTTGATCCAATTGTTGGGCGGAGAGGGGAGGGGAGATGCGGGGGAATGGAGGGCCAGACGAATCTGACGATTCGCAGCCGGACATCATTGGGATGGAGGGGTCGACGTTACACGCACCCTCGTATTATATAGGTCGAAGCACCGACATCGATCGCGAAAACTCCGGTTTACCAAACGATCGCATGGGAGGCGAGCGCCAGTATACGCAGTACAAACGTTGGCTCTTTCCCTCGCCGCGGAACATGGTGCATACGGTGCTCATTCGTTCGACGACCGCACACCCGAGGCAAATGATAAACAAACATACGATCAAAGCAGGCACTCATGTTCGAACCATCCCGCTTCCAAATCCTCTTCCTAGATGGCTTTTTATTGTTATTTCGTTTGTGTTTTGCAGCCGCGCCTGCAACAGAATTCACGCCGATTATGCGGCGGGGAAGCCACACAACAGGCTGCAGCCGCAGAGTGCCGAGGACGCGAACGGAATTACTGTGCACGCTGTTTGCCCGCTAAATCAGTGCAGCATTGCCGGTAGTGCGATAGAGGTGTGCCAGAAAACCTCTTGGGACCTAGGAGTTTGACAAACGTTACTTTCAAAGACATTTCGAAAATGATGTGAAACAAACCTTTTTTGTTACAGCGAAGCTGTGTATAGGTATACGTTCTGAAGGATCGCACCGGCAGACGGAACAACGCGTAGGACAACATTGCAGGACACATTGTTCACCGATTGAACGCTTGAGAGCAGCACGACAGCAGTGCGCAACTTCTCAGTGACGCGTTTCTTTTTTTTTTTTTTTCATATTTCGCGGGCTTTCTTTGCGAAGCGGGAAAAAAGTATTACGTAAGACGTATCCTGGAGGAGAACAATTCAATCTGTCGTTTCTGCCGGTGCTCTATAGATCTCTGCGATCATACTTTGGGTCTGCAGTCAATAATTAAAAAATTTGGGTAAATAAACATGAGTTAACTAAGCGTGAAATAGAAAATAACTCGAGTAGAAACAATGCGCTAGTGCGAATAGTATACGTTGGGATGAATTCGCTTCCGATGCGCCTTTCATTTTTAAAGTCTTGGCTCAAGTTACGCAAGACAACCTGTATGTACCCATAAGAGCGGCTTTCAGACTGCCGACCCGGCATGCAGTTAAGCTGGCGCTATATTTTGGCGTATTCTACGCACGCCTAGTATTGAGCGAAATGTGATAGATACCTTAGCGTAGTCGCACCTATGGACGTGTTGATTAGTATTCCCGCAGTTAGAGGGCTTGAGCCTAGGCAGGAAAAGGGCTTATTGGAGCATGTTAGACAAAGTGACAGGACAGATATTACCTGTTGAACTATTATTAAGTTTCTTCATCGGCATCAACCAACCAGCTTAAATTCACGTACGCAATACGTGATGCGTTCTGTAGCTAGCAGAATATTCTATAACATCAGCAATGCTTAACTGTTTTAAAAAAATGTTATATATGTTACGTTGCGTTTCCATTGGCTTTCTGTTGCCTCCAATAGATTTTCTAGTGAGACACTATTGAACATTACACGTTAACGTTGCAAGAGCTCTGCCCATTCGGTATGCTTACACAGATGCTTGTCCGCGTCCATGTTCTCTAAGTGATATGTTTAACCCAACGATCAATAATAGTGCGCCACAACTGCACGGTATTTGCGAGTTTTATCCATTCTCTTTAGAGAGAAAAGAATGGATACTACAAACAAGTGCACAGCAATGAGTGAGCGAATAGCGTGCACTTGAGCAAGCTCTCAATCAGGGAGTTCCATGTATATAGTTAACGAATTGGGTCCTGCGCTGTTGGCCCTTTCTTTTTCCGTGTGGCGTCTACAGAGTTTGGTCGATCCAGGCTTCATCTGCGTTGCGGTGGGCTAGCGAGTGATTGAGCGATCGCACGCGTGCACTCGGTTTCGGCGCACCGGACCAGCTGTTTCTTTTTTTCAACGCGAACTGTTCAGTTTGAAATAGATTAGGGTTTTGGAAGCACAACTCTTTGGCTCTGCATTAAACAAAACCACCTCCCGAGCTACAGTTTGAAGGAAAAATATTCTCTAGCGATGTGGGGTAGGACATACAGTAATAATTGTTGGGAGTTTAAGTCGCAAAACCACGTAATGATTATGAGAGACGCCGTAGTGAAGGGCTCCGGAAATTTCGACCACCTGGGCACCAAATCTAAGCACAATCAAGGCCTCTAGCTAATTGCTTCCATGGAAATGCGGTTGGCATTCGATCCTGTGACCTTCGGTCACGTATGACGTACAATCTATCATGTAAGAGTGCCTCTTTATGGCGAGGGCGCAACGAACCGCCGGCGTTCCGATAATTTGCCCGAACCTGTTGTTTGAAATTACTTCATTCTGAGAAATAAAACACGTGCGCGAAAAACCGAACTTTCGCTACACCCGTGAGATAGAAGAAGACGTGGTCCCTGCCCCCCCCCCCCCCCTCCCCGCCCTCCCGAAAACAGCATACATGTTGAGCTTGTTATTATCTACAATGATATACTATTATCGAACCTATTTTTTAATATGCTGTATATTACAACAGTGAAAAAAAATTTTAAAACGAGTAGTCGGCGTCACTCATGAATACCGCCATTCCCCGGAATAAACATTCGCGAAAGAGAACTAAAGAAAAAAATAAAAACGATAAGCGAGGAAGCATTCTTGACGCTACCGGAAAGTTGAGCAGCGAGCCATCGCGAAAAACAACCAGCCGAAAAACGACAGCTCGAACACGTGGCAGGGGAAGACGTGTCGGGCCGAAGGGATGTGGTGCGCTGTGGCGTACTTCAAGGGAACCACTGACTGCAGACTTGAGGAAGCCTAATACATCACCAACACCTATCGGCTTTTCTAACGGGCGCCGCTTTCAGTCAAGACCTTCGCTGGAGGGATCATCTCCGTATAGCGATGTGCTACGCAGAGCAGAGTGCATGCCGCGAGTGGCGCAGAAACGAACAAAATGTAAGCGTTCTAACCCTGAACCCCGGAGAAAAATGCTGTCGAAATACCGCCAGCCCCAGAAAAGGAGGAGGTGGTGTGCTTTATGCATGGAGAGTGCGCACCCACGGCTGCCAGCACCGGCCCGCCCGGCTGGCGGTGCTGTGCATCAAAGCATGCAATCCGCTGCTGCACTGTATACGCCCTGGCAAGGTGCACCCGATCGATATTCAATTTCATCCTTTCGCTTTTCTTTCCCCCCAACATGGCTTTCGGCCTGTGCCACGTCTATATACAGTATATTCGTGGGTTTGTTGGTGTGTGCGCGCGCTGTCGGCACTCTCGTGTGCCGTTCGACAGCGTAGCGCCATCAATTTATCAGTTCTATGTGTACACCTATGCGCCGCGCATGCACGTCTGAGCTCCGCGAAACGGGGCACAGGTATGTAGCCACGGCGCGTGCGCAGTAGCGTTCTTCATCGGAGCTCCGGAGATGGAAGTGTGCGCATTACGTATACACCCGACTTTCTTTCTTTCTTTCTTTCTTTCTTTCTTTCTTTCTTTCTTTCTTTCTTTCTTTCTTTCTTTCTTTCTTTCTTTCTTTCTTTCTTTCTTTCTTTTTTCTTGCTTGCTTGCTTGCTTGCTTGCTTGCTTGCTTGCTTGCCTGACACCTTTTTGTCATGTATGAGCACATTTCACAACGCGCGAGTGCTGTGATGTTGCTCACATAGGTAAGCTGGCAGTTTACCGTCGCATGTGTTGCCTCTGGTGTGTACACATAATCTTCGACACTGTGGCCTACGCGTATGCGCGCTATACATAAGCCCCTTTCGCTGACATGGCACGCCTGAAGAGAAAACAAATTGTTGTTGGGTGCCTTGCTTGTAAACGTGATGGTGTTGATAATGCGTAAACATAGCGTCGCTCGGCCAAAGTTTCAGGCAACAGTTTTTGCCGTAAGTGCGCACAATTTTGAAAAAGCGAAGGTATAGAGCAAAACGCTAAAAGTGGAGGGTGAGGTGTTTGGATATGTGCCGTCTAATCAATCAGGATTCAATTATATGTACTTAGGTAGATTCGGGCACATAATTTCTATAACAAGTGTAAGCAGGATCCCCCCCCCCCCCCCCCCCAAAAAAAAAAAGACAGGAGTCAAGGAAAGATGGAAGCTTGGGATGAAAAATCCGTAAACAGGAGGTCCGCCAGAGCCAACGTTTTGACAAGCGGGCTGCTTTCTTCCGCTTAGGACGAAAGCAGTTGCAGCTTTAAAGAAGACAAGTCCACTTGTCGAAACATGGACTCTAGCGCAACCCCTGTTTACGGATTTTTCATCACAGGTGTAAGCAGTAGTGTGACGTGAGAACCTCACGAGAGAAAAGCGTGTGTGTTATAATAATAATAATAATAATAATAATAATAATAATAATAATAATAATAATAATAATAATAATAATAATAATAATAATAATGAGCCATACAGCAAGTGACTCGTTACCATAATAATAATAATAATAATCAAATGCACACTGAAAATACTCGTCCGCTACGATCCCAGGACCCTTCTAATAGCTTCACCTCAGGCGTATATACATAGCGGACCGATGCTAAGGTCCCATGATCTTTTATTTTTTTCATCGCACACTTCGCCGCAGATAATATAAAATCAATGGTGCAGTGATGACGATCATCGCCCGCTCACTGTCACGCATCTTGCAGTGAGAACGGTAGCCTGTTAATTACGATAAAGATTTCGTCCGTCTGATCATTATAGTGTTCCCTCTATATTCTCCCACCCCTCTTCATTTCTCAGAAGGCGTCGCTCATCTCTACAGTTCAGTTTATCGCAGAGAGAGAACTTAAGTGATCGACGCTGAGGCGGCTGAGCTCATTTGTCTAGGAGCTCGTTCTCGCGTATAACTTAAGTGGAAGAAAAAAGAAAACTAAAGGAAATGACGGAGGTGGACGGAGTGGGATCGTTTTTCCTGCGCACACGTATATACATTTAGTCGAAGAATTCCGAAGCATTACACTTTTCTGTGCTAAGCGTCGACACCAGAGCTCCTGGAGAGCACTCCAGTTTCCGCTGTGTTCCCTCTTCTCTCGTTCTCTTCATTCCTTCTTTCTTTCTCTTCCGCTTTACGTTTCGAACGGAAGGGCGATCAAAATCTTCTTAGGCCTAATCACCGCTCCCGAGGGACTCTCTGGAGCGCGAAACGTTGTTATCGACGAAACACTTCCACTTAAGTGGCGCATTTCCATCGCGAAGGGAGAAGGGAGAAAGAAAGAGAGAGAGAAATCAGCAGCGACGGAAAAGCAGTTAATGCAAGTGGATTCGAACGTACTTATACGAAGGGCCATTGTGCATAGTGAAGGCGGCCGTGCTTCAGTTGCTTAAAGTATGCGTTCCTGTGTATCATTCCTATATATACATAGCTACAGCCTAACAAGCTCGTCCTTGTAGTCCCGTTAACGCTTAATGCAAATTTACGCGTCTGCTGGACTGGCTGAAGCCGTTATAGCGTTCGTTGTAAAGTGTAGATAAGTGCTTTTGGAATGAATTTAGAAATACAGCGGACACTTACCGCGGGCCTGGTATAAGCGAAGCGTGTACATCCGCACGAAGCCCCAGCTCGAGGGTATTGTTACTCGGATAGAGATGTCCGCTCAGCTTTATTTTTCTGCCGATAGAAACTATAAAAGGATATTCTATATATATATATATATATATATATATATATATATATATATATATATATATATATATATATATATATATATATATATATATATATATATATATCGTGTTGCTTTACTCTTTGAATGTGCCTAGCTTTCACCAAATTATCGCTATTATCAAGCTATCATTCGACGCAAGACGCGAATATTGTACCCTAAACATTTTTACTGAACTTTACTCAATCCAACAGCCATAATGTACTCAATCCAACAGCCAACAGCCATTGCGGCGCGCATCGCAAATAGTTTATAAGGCGAACTGAGCAAGTTTGTGTTGACCTGTGTTGAATAACGTACCGCTTAAGCAGGAGAGAACAGAAAACACGAAAACACTCGTGATTTGTTATAATCTCCAGTTCTCTTTCGTCGAGTCTGTCTCATTCAAGCGCTGAATACTTTAATGAGTCGCAAATAGTGCTCTACCTAATCCAACGCGTACGAGTATACCGTGGATCAATAATAGAATCAAATGTGAGACAACATTTATATGTAGGCATGTCACGCGATATTAAATTCGACGGCCAGGCGACTGTGATTGCTGTTATCATTAGGGTTTGTGAGCGTCGCCTTACGTTCGAAACGCAAGCTTGCTTGCTTGGTTATGTAGCTGGATTCTCAAATCACGGTTACGGCAGTTTTTGGTTACTCGCCCATTATGCGGCAATCTGAGAAATATGGCCCCAGTACTCGAAGCTTCGAGGCGTGTTTCAGCGCACGGCACTGTGGTTAAACATCCGAGTTACATTGGGCATGACCGCGCCATTGAGTGGTTGAATATTGGTTGCGGGTTCGAATTGTCGCTAAAACGCCGAAGGTGTAGGTCTGAACATTAACGTGAAAGGAGTAAGCGGCCCACAATCTACACTGTCGAACGATTTCATAGAATTAACCTCTGTTAATCAATGCTACCACACGTACAGACGGAATCACACTTATCTAGAGCACCCCAACAGCCGCTTCAGCTGCCGTTTCTTGCAGAAAGTATGCAAAGACCGACGCCGTAATGATACCCTGAGTCATTCATACTTCATGATAGGTCTTTGTGCTACAATTCAAGCATGAACGGAAGCTTGGAGCTAGCGTGAGGTAGCAGCTGCGGACAAAAGCGTCCACAGCCACGCGCTCCATCAGACAAGTGTGATTCCATCCGTACTATAGTTGCCATAATTTATAGTTCAGCATGCCTCAACCTGATAGCAACACTATACAAGAACTCGAAGCTTACAAAACGAATTCAGCGATGAAAACAAAGAAGGAAAGAAGAGAGAGAGGTAGAAAGAACGTTCGGCATGTGGACGTTTAATAAATTTCCGCAAAAACGACAACGAAATAGAAAAAAAAAGAAAGAAAAAAGCAGTGACGGACTCTCTACAAACCGACTGCTCCCAGAAACGAAAACGACTCACTTGGTACCGGAAACCCACATCAATTGCCCTTGAAGACAAATGAAGTGTCTTCATGGAATACGATTATTCATTTCCACTCAGCTTATAAACTTACGTACTACGAGGTATACGCCGTGACTTTAACGATGACGAACGAGCGAGAGAAATTTAAAAGAAAAGATTACGTTACTAACGACACCAATCATATGCACTCCTATACCGTTCCCGGTACACATAGCGTGCATGTTCCCTTTCAAAGTTATAGATTAGGGGTAGCAGTAGGGCGCCGACACACGCGAACACGTGCAGTCTTGTTTCGTTTCGTTTCGAAGCAGAATAGCGAGAGGGAAAGTAATTTCGATTTCCAAGAGACTTGAATTGCTCCGGGCTTTGCGGGAAATTTTGGGAGGTGAACCGTCGTTATAGGAAAAAAAGAAGGCAGGAGCAAGGGGGGGTAACAAGGGAATTCTGTGGAGCGCGCATGTAGTAGAGTTGGCTCCTCACATAGTTGCCCTCTCGCGACGCAAGGTGGGCGTATGGAATACCGTACCACCTCGTAATACCGCTGTGCAGCAAGCAAGGCTTTTTTTGGGGAATCCGCCAAATCGATTTCAATTACACGTAATGCGCGGGTTCCACGCTATATGAACGGAAAGGGGACACGCCGACGAAACCGATACTCGGTCGAAACACGATCAGCAAGAAAAGAAGAAACATAGTTCTACGAATCTGTTTAATTCCTCGGTCGCACGGCTTTCCCTTTCTCTTTCTTGGATCGAGCACTATACTTCGAGCACTACACGCATATTTGCCGGTCGAGTTTTTCTGCAGAGTTCTCTTTTACTCGACGAAGCGTCCAATATGGAGGTGTGTACATATCCTGCAAAGCACGTATGGAAACGGGGGGGGGGGGGGGGGAGTGAAGTGTATTGCGTTGAGAACACCTGAAGTATAGTGAAAGCGAAATAAAAACAAACAAGCAGAAGAAAATCGACGTTAATTTTACAAGCACAATTAATAACTGCTTAATCTGAAATTAATGACCAGAAGGAGGAAACGAAGGTGGAAACAAAAGGGAAAGAAATCGCATATTAGTACACGCTGTTTTTTTTTATTTCTCTCTCTCTCGCTCTCCCTCTTTGAGTGTGTGGGGTGGGAGGGAGGAGTGGAAATTTAGGATAGCCCAGCAGTCATCTTTTTAAGATGAGTATTCAGTTATCTGCCAGCTCTTATTATGCCTTTGAGTACAGGAATGTTGACTGGCCTTTGAATTTCCGCGCTTCCTTCGATGCAGCCAAACTGAACGAGAATATTTGTGCCACGGACGCCACTGACAAAGACGTAGAGCGTCCGCGCTAGGCGAGGTTGACGGTCGTTGGAAATTTACGTGTGCGATTTATCGCCTGAGTAAATGTAAGCGGTAGAAAAAGAGAAAGAAGCATGATCAAATCTTCCCACTGATTGACCTAATTCAAACTACGAAGGCGGCGGCATCAAACCAAAAGAAAGAAAGAAAGAAAGAAAGAAAGAAAGAAAGAAAGAAAGAAAGAAAGAAAGAAAGAAAGAAAGAAAGAAAGAAAGAAAGAAAGAAAGAAAGAAAGAAAGAAAGAAAGAAAGAAAGAAAGAAAGAAAGAAAGAAAGAAAGAAAGAAAGAAATCAGAGTATGTACTTTTATTTCTACGTATACTCTGCACTCGCGCAAAAATGAGTGGGCGGGCGCCTGATAGTATTGAGCACAAAGTAACACACACACAAAAGTATTCACTCTCGTGTCTACTATTCATTTTCATTATATGTTTTGTTGGTTCAGCATGACCGACCTCTCGGCTCTTACCGCTGTCCATCGTAGCTCGCCGAAAGCTTTCCACAGCACCCTTGGGCGAACGGACAAGACGTGGGCAAGAAAAGACCATCCGGTACGGCCCACACAGCGGCGTACATATAAAGGGAGCGCAATTGACCGCGCCCTGGGGGGTGCCTCCGGGGAGCTGTTAGTCTGCCGGCACCGCTGTGAGGGGGCCCGGTTCATTTCCGACGAAAAGGGGGCGCCCGTCGAGCACCTTCGAAAGCGAAGCGGTTAGGTTCGTATAATAATGCGAAATGATCTGTTCGAAAACGTGCGCTCGTGAGGCTTAAAAAATAACGAGGAGCGGAAAGACATTTAGACTTCTTCTATTATGCTTCTGAAAGGCTTAGCATTAGACGAAACTTTACGGTGGGTGTTCGGACGGCAACGACCTCTGGCGGCTATTCCACGATCCTCCGATATTACGGCCAATATACCGAGTGTGTGCCAAGCCAACGCAGCCACGTTATTCGCAGAGTAGGCTCCATACTTATCTGGAACACGAAAGGCCTGTTAGGTTCGTGTTGTTTCACGTGGGTCTGCATAGCTTTCGCTTCGGCTGAGGAGCTTCTATGCTATTCCGTTTGCTCCGTGTCGCTACGCTTCGCGCAGCCGGCGCTGCCCACAAGGAGGCTGGAATGGGGGAGGGGAGCTGACGTATATTAAATGGCCAATCAGGGAGGACCAACACGTAATCGCATTCCGTAATACGATAAGGACCCCCTTAAGACCACGGTGGTGATAATGATGGTGACGACGACGATAATGGTGATGACGTCAGTAAATGGGGAATGTACAAACACTGGGAATTCCGACCAAGAATCGTATGTACGGTGTTCGCGAAGAGAATTGGGAAGATCTTCAGACACTGCACGCCATTTTGCAGCGTCGTCCATTCTGTCAGACAGGGATCTAGAGAACGACATACACGGGTCTATTCATTTTGTCACACGTCCGAGTCGATGTCCGAGGACAACCAGGTTAGCTTGACAGTTTGTGTCCTACCGCACCGTTACTTCTCTATCATTACACTATTCGACCAAAACTTAAAAAGCTGGTCGAGCGGATGTTGCTGAAACTGCGCACAAAAGACGCAATCACGCACACATAAAAATGACGCTAACACAAGCGCTGGACCGCAACTGGTGCTTTATTGTCCAAAGACGCTGCTTCATCAACATCATGGCTTACCCGTTCCCCATCAGTTCATATTAAGTAGGTTCAGAGGAAACAGCCTCTATTTCTAGCACAGTGGCGGGGCTGTGGTCGAGTCTGCAGAGCGGCCGCCGCGCCGGGCAGACATGGCGCGATGCAACCGTTCCAGGATTTCACTCCGGGAGGTGCGGCTGGAGGGGTCAGTGGCAAAGGTCGACCCGGAGACCCCGTGAACATGACTCCCCCGTCGGCATCCTTTATTATTATTTTTTCCGCGCATGCGCCCTAAGAAGCCACGCCAGCCTTCCAACCAGCCTCTTCTTTTCCCCCCACACACTATCCGTGAGACAAACCCCCCCTCACTACTCTCGTGCTGTCACCTCCTCGCTCTGCTGCCCGGTTGTTCCTCTCAGCACCTCACCTCGTAGATTTGGGCTCACTTTAATTCCATGCAGTGCAACACAGGCTGGAGCCACTTCATCGAATCAAGTAACCGTAAGGAAGCAATAGTACAGTCGCGCTCAATATGAGTTCTAGCACGGTAATCTTGGTTGAAGGGGCCCCAAGCCTGAACGGCTACCCTGGCGAACGTTAGGTTGGTATAGAGAATACCAGTAACTGAAACAGTGTCTACTTAAGTAATTGTTGCTCTGTCAGTGCCGCTTTGCAGTGTTGGCGCCACTTCGAGCACGTACATGTTGCCATTCATATTGGGCGGGATTGTAACTTGACATGGGATAGTTGGTGCACGCTCGGACGTATGCAGCGCGACTTGTGGGAAAGACAGATGGACACAGACGTGTGCCGTCTCTGTGTGTCTGCGTCTCCTGTATTCGTCTAAGTCGCTCTGCATTTGTCCGATTTAAGCAAGCGCAGGTATAGTCCTCCGCCAATCCTCCTGCGCATGGTACCTGCTTAATCCAAGGACCGCCGATGGACATGCAATGAACAAGCCACGCATAATCTCCTAGATGCCTATAGGAAATTTCATTTCATCGCTGTGGTCTGGCCGTATAACTGCGCCTCTTGACTCACAGGAGACGCTGAATACAACTTTGCCTGCCTCGTGCATCCGCTTCCTCCGTATGAACACCTCCGTACTTCTACGGGAACGTCACTCTCTCCCTTCCTTCCCCGTAAATTTTTTCTCTCTCCCTCACGGCGTCTACTCCGCTGTGTTAGCGGCGTAAGGCACGTGAGAGCGTCGGTGAATACGAAGAAAGGGTGGGGAGGAGGGGCCGGAACCAGATCAGCCATAGCCCGCCATTCTTCTGGCAATTCGAGCGTCACGTCGCGCGTGGCGGCGCGGTCGTGCTCTCGGTTGCCCTTGGCCCGTTGGCTCATGCACGAACCTGCGCCGCACCACGTGGAGGTGCTGGTAGGTGAATGGCTTCAGCGCCGAAGCTGGGCCTCACCTTCAACGGTCGTCGGCAGGGTCAGGTTTAATGGACGAAATCCTTGCCAACACGAGCGAGCGTGTGGGGGGGGAGGAATTCGAAATCAACGAGGAAAAGAAAAGAAGTTGAGATAAGTGTCAATGAAGAAAGTAATTTCTACTCCGACATTCGGTGATCGTGTTACACGCTCGACAGAACGGTACAACCTCTGGGAGATGCAGCGGCTTGCCGCCTTTCGACCACGAATGGGCTACACAGGTGCCACACCACAAGAGGGACCAAAGTTTCACCCCCTCCACCGAATACGACCGCTGTGGCCAGGACTCCAACCAGCGCCCTCGTTTTTAAAGGAAAGCTGAAGCGGTTTTCGGATTCGGTAAAACTTCGTGGTCCAAAAGTACCGACATCATCGTTTTTTTCAACGGTTGTTGCAGCAGGAGCTGTACAATACGCGAAAGAAAAGGTTGTCTTGCTCCGCTCACGCGAGCGCGCCGAAAGCGTGGCGTGAAAACGTACGTCACCTTCGTTTTCTTTGGCGGAGCCACGCTACACTCCGAAGGAAGGTTCCCGCCACTCATTAATCCGAACAGCGAGAGCACTGTTTATGTACGGCAGGCTTAAGTATGTACAGAGAAGCTGAAAGTTCTGCAGCTGTAATACAACTTCTATCATAACGACAAACAACCAAGTGCAGCGTGAGGAAGCGTCTCTCGTATCTTCAACCGTGGCCTCCGTGACCAGCTCCGGCTGGGTGCTCTTGCCAAAGCTGATCGCAGAGGCCACGCTCCCAAACTGCTGCTGTTTCCGATGACACGACATACCAATGATGACGTCGCCTTTCCCCCTCCCCCCCAATTCTGTGCGCAAGCCTATGACCACCGCCATAGGTTGCAAGCACGGTGCTACACTAGACTCACTTTCATTTGACGAGTAAACCTGGGGCCAGCTCGGTGTAAACAAAACCCACTGATTACACACACGCAGAAAGCATCCGGCATGGAGAAGAAGCAGTTAGAACCCATCCAGTGGCGACTTGCGAGAAAGCGCGCCGCACGACGGAACCCCGCGAATTTAAAATGCAGATGACAACCGCGGTCTGCACGGTTGTTGCAGTGTGTATGCATGTGTAAAAGCTCTGTTTTGTGTACTTGACAGCGCGCGGGCAGTGTTTATTGTTCCCTATATGCACAGAGGAGGCCGCAAGCCACAGACGACGCTTGCACCGAGTACAATACAATATGGACATGACGGGTAAAGAATTACCTTATTGCGCTGTTTAAACTTTAAATCCTTTGTACCCTCCTGTTGCAACACACGTCCTGCTACTTCGCAGAGTCCTTCTATCCTTTCACTGAAAAAAAAAAAGATTAAATACAGCGGACGAACGTACGCCGCTACACTTCGTTTCGTGCCTGCTGTGTACATAGTACGTACGACGACCACGAACAACGACGCTTTTTTATGTGAGGTTTTGTACCACGTGATAAATTCATTTGTTTTCCTTTTCATTCTTGCTCCTGTACTGCCCTGTGGGTACACAAAAGGGAGTTAACCGCGTTTGCGTAGGAATAAAGTATGCATGGAAAAGGTGGGCTGCGTTTAATGTCTTTATTACCGCATAGCAGCAAGAAGTAGATAAAAGCGCTTGGGTGTTTCTTATATGCGTTAGTTCTTTGTTCCCTCAAGCTAAGTTTGTTTGTTTTCGTTTTGTTATTTGTTTCTGTACCAGGTCTTCCTTCCCCACGGCGAGCAAAGGCTGCCGATGGGACTGTTCTTTTATTGGCGCATCGTTAATGTGCTTATAACCTAATTTATTACAACGTAATTGAATAACATAAAAAAAAACATGGGAAGTGTAGCCTAGAAAGCTATCGCTGCCCCACTGACGCTGGCGCAAACGTGAACTGCATCTGTGCCTGGGCTGTCGTCGCCAGCGGACACGCATGTTTGCAGACACAAAATTGCATGCGCTTGTCACTACGTACAGAATTTAAGAAGAAAGAGCATTCGTCTGTATGTAACTGTTCCATCGGCCTTTGTCGTAAGGTGTCATTAACTCCAGCTACATCTGCGCACGTGCTTCGGTTTCTAGCGCGGAACAGGCAGCTTCCCATCACCGCCACTACTATAGCCATTGCCGCCATCACTCCCGCGAGAAACACAACTACACGCTGACGTAAGTACTTCGGTTTCCTACCGGATAAAAGTCGATTCCTGCCGCAACGTATCACCACTGTCCAAAAACCACATGCGTAGGCGCTCGTCTACCCGTCACGTGTGTGTAGACCGCAGCGAAAACCCATTCCCCCCGGGTACGGAGTGCGCCTGAAAAGCTGGCTACGCTGCATGTTAGCTACCAGACCACCAGAACACAACAGACAGGCATCGAGTATCTCTTTCTCTCTATCCGGCTGGGAAACAAATGTCTCTCGGGTTTCCCCCGCTGACAAATGGTCGCGTGCGGCGGACGAGAATCGTTGCGAAAAGAACAGGTTCGCCTTCCATCCCATCTCATCCCGCCCGCGCACTCTCGTTTTTTTTCTCTTCATTGTTTTTGTCTCTCTCAAAACCGAGCTCGTCGCTCCATCGAACGTCCGTTGTACTCCGTCGTTGCGGATGCTTGAAACATTTCGGCGCCTGTTTCTCCTTCGCCGACGGCTCCGCCCTTGTTGCGGTCGGCCGATGCACGCGTGTGCGATCAGTAGAGATGGAGAAGGCACCTCGCCACAGCTTCGTATACTGGTGCATAGAAGTGCACACAAGCATAGGGGGGTCGCAGGGTTCCCATTCAGGGGGGGGGGGGGGGCGAAGGTTCGACGCAGCGCCCCCCCCTCCCTATTACGGTCAATGTATGGGGCGGACTTTGCGTCACCCCCCCCCCCCCCCGAGTCGGAGCAGTGCCCCCCCTTCCTATTATGTCAATGTATGGGGCTGACTTTGCGCCCCCCCCCCCCTCTTAGGTGACTAGGGGGGGGCAGTGCGCACGCCTATGCACACAAGGGTGCCATGGGAAAGAGGGAGCGGGCGTCCGCCCCCCCCCCCCCCCCCTAATCACTTGAGGAAGGTGCCAAGTATATCGCATATCTTTACTGGGTCGTACCTGTACCTTCACTGTTTAAAAGGACCCTGCAACACTTTATCAGCATGGTCAGAAAACACTGCGTGTCGGCTGTCGAGGCTCCTGAGAACACGCGATCCGAATATTTTAGCGCAGCACGCGGCCTGGAATTTACAATTAATTCTCAAACTCAAGCTAGAAATCGCTCCCTCTTCTCTCTCTCTCTGCTAATGACGTCATACATCTATATTACTGCGTCACATACCCAAGTTCGCAGTCGTTGGCTGATTTCAGCATTGTGAGCTGCATAAGTTGACGTGGCCGCAGCGGGATGTCACCACGTGCCCGCTCGCGCGCTAGCGATCCCACTGAAAGCAAGTCCCGCGTTCGAAGAAAAAAATGAAAAGTGCTCAAATTCATCACGGGCGCTGACGAAGGGACGCATCTTCTTGCCCCCTTGTGATCCCCCTTCCCTGCGTAGCTTTTCAGCGCGATCGCTGGTATTAAAGGAGAGGGAAAGCGCTTGATGCGTGCGGCAAATTCCTGTGACTCCGCTCGCACTTGACGGATTATAAATTTTTTTTGTAGCAGTCTATTCGCGAGGCAATAAGCTCTTTTAATGAAGTCATTGGACGATTACTTGGCAAATCGTTGCAGGGCCCCTTGAACGTGCAGGACCACGCAAGGCTTTTGTCGATAATGGCGGCCGAGAGAACCACTGGTGTTGCATTGCAACTGTCTTTACTTTTCACATTTACCCTGCAGGAGAGCCGGGAACCAAAGGCAGGCCGTTGGAAGAAACACGTCATCGCTTCATTTTTATCTCGGCATCCTCTTTTTTCTTCCCTCCTTTCCCTAGCTCTCTCATTTTTCTCTTACCCTTCCCCAATCCCCATATGTAGGGTGGCCTAACCGGAAGCTTTTCTGGTTAACCTCACTGCCTTTCTGTTCCCTTCCTTCCGTGCATCCCTCGTGAAGCTCGTTCTGTGGCGCTGAGGCTTGAGTGACTATAATTCCGAGGTAACCGTGATAGTCAACTTGACAAGAGAGCACCGGTAGTTTAAACTTTCGCGCTTGCGAGTGGTCGGCCGCATGTGCTGGTGGCGAACGATCTCAGATGCGCGCGTTCGACAAGCTGCTATAAGCCCCTTGCATGAAGCTTCTGAAAAGCGAATGCAAACCGAATCACCTGTGCCGGTTAGGGAGACGCATCGACGACGTCGCAAAAAAGAAGAGAGAGAGAAAGAAAGGGGGAGGAGCATAATGGGGCGAGCGCAATCTCGAGCAGGAACTACATCGAGGGAGACACCGTCATAGATCCCAAGAAGACAAAAAAATAATAATAATAATAATAAAATGGAGAGAAAACGATGCCTCGGGGTAAGCGAGAAAGAAAAGCACGTGCGCGTGTTGCGACTCCGGACTTCGTTCGAGCGTTCCGGGGCTCTGGAATAAGTTCGTTACGCCAGGAAGGAAACAGGTACACGAGGTTTGCGCCAGGAAATCTGATCAAATTGTTTCGCGCCGCTGCCGCCACCGCTGACGTATATGTAAGCTGTTCGCGAAGCGCAGAGGCAACTGCGTAAATCGAGCGTGCAAAACGCATTAGCAGATTGAGACCAAGTGCTTATAATTATTTTCTTAGGAGTAATCTAGTAGCCGTTAATCAAAAAATGCGTTGCAGTGCCGGAAACATGCCGCAGGTAATCACTCGTTCTTGAAGTATGTTCTCGAGCTTTCCCTGAACAGCTGTGCCTGCAGTGCCGCACTTACTAACTTAGAGACAGTTACTCAAACGTTACCCAAACGTTACCCAGACGCTCTTCACAGAATTAAAAAAAAAAATGCGCACGAAAAGCAACAGCTAATGTCACCCAGGTACAGGGTATTCGCGATAAGTATTGACTTGTTTCGAACGCCAGAGTGCTTTACGAGAACGCCGCGAACTAGAAACGTGACAGAAACCTGTCTGACATACTCCATTGTTGGAGTATCGCATAGTTAGTTGTTCAGACGTACGTAAAGCAAACGGACAAAAGACTGCCTTAATTAGGCTTCCAACGTCACAGCCGTCTTCGTTAACACTCGCATTATATCGAGGTCTTCTGTCTGGGTCGGTAACAACTAACCCAAGAAGGTCGCAACTTCCGGGCCTCTTGAATCATCAAGAACCTCTTCACCTTAAACAATGTTCAGGCCCAATCTTTTGTCATTTAAGCAACGTCAGCAGAAGAAAATACAAGGTATGTACAGCAGCACATAGTATGACTTGCAAACAGGCGAGCGCGTGACCTCACGAGCCTTAAGGTCACCCATGGCTTCCACAATTCCTTATTTTCACAACTAAACGCTGTTCATCTAACTTGCGGATGATCCCAAATAAGAAAATATAATTTAGTCGCGGAAATTAGGGCAAGTTGTAGCCATGCGTCTTCTTTGAACTCGTCAGTCCCCGCACTCTCGTGTTGCAAGTCATACTGAGCGTAACCGTACGTCTGATAAGTGCGCAAACCTACCAGAAAAGTCTTGTGTGCCAGCAGCGAGAAGCGAGCCCTCTTAAGTCGCCGCCTGGTCGGTACAAGATTTAACGATCTTTCTCTCTCGGCAGTTGCTCTCTGACACCGCAGTTCGCACAACTCTTAACGGCGGCGCCAGTTCTTTTTCTCATTTCGATTACATTGTTCTTTATCTGCACCAACGCTGTACATCGGGACAAGTACAAGTAAAGCTATAAATCAGTCGAGTCAAGCTTCTTCAAGTTTACGTTGTACAACACAAGCGACGCCCGTAATTTCTGCGCAAGCTCTTGGAAAGCGTCTATAACACATCCAAACAGGCGACGCGAAATCGCTATAGACAGCGCAAGGATAAAGCGAGCGACAGCGGGCTAACGCGGCTCAAGACTTGTGTCACAGCGACTTCGGAGATTTGTGTCTTTTTAGAGTCCTTTTTTCATGGCTTTCGATGACAACGCAACGCTTCTGTAACAGTGCACGACGCTCTACAAACCATAGCCACGTCTTCTAAGTGTTTTCTTCTTTTTCACTAAGTGCCTTTTTATTATCTTTTTTTCGAGTTTCATGTCAACGGTACTACTCGCTGCCAACTTCGTTGGAGCAATAAATAACCGTCAACAAAGGCGTCGAACGGCCTCTTCGGACGACAAAACGACCGGACGCGATCTTTCGACGCGGACGAGAAAAAAAAAAAAGAACGCTTGTAATCGCCAAATCGCTCCCCCCCCCCCTGACTCCTTTCCTTCATTGTTTCCGTTTCCGGCGCGACAATTCGAAACGTCAGTGTTGATCAAATTTCAACGAGAAATTATGGGGGGAACGAGGGTCTAAGCACCGATTTGGTCGCCGTGCCTACTTGTCAGCGTAAACCTTTCACATCCTTCTCATCAAGCATTGAATGCGAACAAAAAGAAGCACGCGAGCAAACAGCGTGAGTTTCAAACTAGGCAAGTAAGGTGAAGTGCTTGAACGCGACAGTGACGCTAAAACACTCTTAAGACTCCCACTGTTGTTCTACAACAATCCGATGTCCTTTCGCTGACGCCTCTGTGCAGACCTCGTCACTCATCGTCACTGTCACGATCCCTTTTCATTTGTGCCATAACGTGTAATTGATGGACGACAGTGGAGACACTGCACGCCCAGCTGCTCGAACTGCCATGGCTTTTCCATTATAAGAGAGCTGACTGTTCAATCATGGTTTGTGAACCGTATACGACCTCCATCATGGCGCGTCTATAGAACGAGGGATGAACTTGTGAGTATAAAGTGAATCTTAGTACAGTGCGAGCTAACTTTATATCGCTTAATCTTTATTTCACCGGCAGCGAGTAAGGATACCGTCATTCCTGCAACTGCATTGATCCGCGCCTCTCTGACTCTTTGTGTCCAAACTTATGGCTTCTTAGAAGCAATAGCATTCGATTGCCTTCCCCTTCCTCCTAGTGTGACGTGATTTCGCTTAATCACCTTGCATTTTCCTCT
The DNA here is from genome assembly GCA_030522465.1 of Rhipicephalus appendiculatus. NCBI lineage: Eukaryota > Metazoa > Arthropoda > Arachnida > Ixodida > Ixodidae > Rhipicephalus > Rhipicephalus appendiculatus. The sequence goes on along the minus strand of JALIZH010032945.1, from coordinate 18,976,364 downwards.
CTCTTTATCCCTCTTTGCGCGGAAGGATGCTTCCGTCTAGGCCGTATTCTTCATCATGTTGTGCGAGAAAACAGTGCGCCATTCGGATGCACTCCATCCCTGCTTTGAAGTCTCGTTTTATTACGAGAGATATATAGAGACATAAACGATACAGAAAAAGGAAGTTCGCATAGAGCACGAAGGTGAGATATTTCATATAGTTATAAATTTTCCTCGAAAAACAGTAATTCCCTCGTCGCTGCATACAGTTTGCAGCGTCCTCTCGAGTCAGAAAGCGGCGCCCGTATATTAACGGCCCGCGTCTCACCTTAGCGTCACGCGCTTTCGCGCGCTTTCCGGCATCGTATAGCCAGGAAAGCGCGCACGCATCTTGTGGACGAGCCCTGAAGCACATTCGTCAGGATTACGCGGGGCTGTAAGGACCAGACAGAGTGAGGAAAGAGAGAACCTAAAAAAGAAACGTAAAAACGCGCGTGCGGAGCGCGCGCCTACGCTCGTCTTCTGATTGCTCGCTCACGCGTGCACTACCACTTGCCTTTCTGCGACGGCTTCGGTGAGTCTGCGTTATGACGACGAAGATGACGACGAAGGTGAAGAAGTACAGCACCAAAGCAAAATAATAAAAGAAGCGAAGTCGTCAGAACGCTGTCGAAAGCACGCGCGCTTGCAAGATAAAAGAAGACAAAATCCGGATGGGCGTCGGCGTCGGCGGCGATTTACGGCGTAAAACGTTTCGATGGGCGAATTGAAGTTTACGGCGGTTTCCTTTCGGCGCCTTTGTCCATATATGGATCTGTTGACGAACTCTCTATAGCGCGTCTTCTTCTAGGAAAGTGGGGGGGACAGAAAGCGCGTGGAGGCTCCGTTTGTTTTGTGATTACCGATTTCAAAGAGCGGGTTCTGTTCGTAGCGAGTGATAAATATTTGTGAAAAGAGTCGCGAGCAGGCACTCTGGATAACGGTTGCCGTGAAGCCGAACGCCAGCTGTCAATACTTAGGGTTCTTTTTCTTTCGTATTTAGTTCGTTTGTTTGTTCAGTTCACTGATTCTTTTAGGCGTGAGAGGGAAGAGGGAGGCGGAGTTTACTGAAGACACGCCAAGCGGAATGAGAGGAAGACGCGGGACGGGACGGAGATTGTGAGGGATAAGAGAGGCAATTTAGCTTCGGTTCTCGATAAACGCTTAAGAGCTTTCCGGTTTTTGCAGCTTCGCGAAAAGGTGACACGAAGTATAAACGCACGTGGGAGTGAATGAAATAAATGACAATTATAACAATGATGATGATGATGATGGCTGTGTTCGTAAGATTATTGACCCCCTACAACGCATCCGGCGTGCGTGCCGTCTAGTCTTTTTCTTCATTGTGAGCTTTCTCAAACATCATATGTTGCTGAAAACTAATAGCTACATGAAACATGTTTGACGCGGCAGCTGGTAATATGGCACGTGTACCTTGAAAGAAGAGGAATTACCGAAATTCAAAAACTGATTAAAAAGGTCACAGATCGAAGAAGAAAACACCGCAAAGCACCTTACATGTCTTTTGCGAACACTATAAAAAATATAAAGTAATTAGCGTAATGAATAAACGTAACTAAGTGCCTCCAGATTTCTAATTTGCCTCCATCGCATATTCAGTTTCCATTCTTGGGTGCACTGACCACCGCTGAGTTCTCTTCGCTTCGGCCGGTGCATTCACTTCCAACTGGCGCTTTCTTTCACTCTCACCTTCACATTTTCTTCCGGTCTAAAAACGTCATCGCTTCTTCTCCGCACCACGCCATTCAGTAAGACGGTAACGTAATCGCATCCTCCGCAACAAGGTCCGCTTTGCCTAACGACTTCAAAGCCTCCTCACCATTCCCCCCGTCGCACAAAGAACAACGTCGCGCATTGTTCGGGCGAAAGTCATCACGCCAGGTAACGAGTTAAGGCAACCCCTTTCATCACACAACGAAATCATCGCCTGGTATACAGAAAAGGCAACACCTTCTCACATTTACAAAGACACAGCCACAAACCGACATACAAAGACACACACGCCACATGTAATCGATGTACGAGGCAGAAATGCTCGGCGCGCCGTTGCAAGTCCGTACTACATCCGTGAGGCGACAAAGAATGCCGCTGGGGCCCGGTCGTCGCCACCACTCTCGCGCTCGGCGCGGTACCGACGGCAGTAGAGACGGAGATGGCGAAAAAAACAAATAGTAAAAGGGCCATCGGCGTCTTTGGCCTCTTCCTCGGTGCCCTCCGACCGCTCGCCGACCGAGACCTCAAAGGCGCGGCGGGGTGAAAGGAGTGCGAAGCGACGCCTCCCGTCCCCAAGGCGAAGGCCACACGCGCAGTCCACTTTCGCTAACCAGTTCTCCCGCGCGGCTTCTCGTTCGCGTCCCCCCCCCCCTCCCCCCCTCACTCCCCTGCCCGTTCGCTCAATAGTATATACGTACACCGCCGCCGAAGCCGTGTAACAAGCGCGCCCGCTGTTCGCGAACAATGTCAGGGACGGGGACGATGGACGGCGCTAACGAGACGATCGTTCTCGCGCGGCGGACGTGGCTTGAGTCAATGAACGGTGTATGGCATTGCTTCAAGAAGGCTCTGTGGAGCTGTTGACGTTAACGTACTTCGCCCAGTGTTAGCTGTGTTTCGTTAACTGTAGGGTTAGTCTGCAGGCTTCTCAGAGGTGTGCGGTGAAGTATCCGGAAGTTCGAAGTGAGAGAGAGAAACAAATGGGGAGGTGGGCGGAAAAAGGAAGTGAACAAGAGTGCAGCTTTTGCGAGGATTATATGAGCGGTATCTTTATTACGAGCGAAGTTCAATCTCAAGTTGTGACCCTCGGGTCGCAGCGAAAGATCCGGCTCTGTGCGACGTTAGGTATGATTCGCGTGAATTCGTTTGTGGTTATGGATTTTTGTAAACGTAGGTGTATCGCGTGATTCATGAGCAAGAGACCTCCACACAGTCTTCAATATTATATGTATGAACGCGTGTGCGTTAGTGTGTTCAAATCATGCAGAAACTGCAAACCTGAGCAGATATTTCGTTCGGACATTAACCCGCTCAATGCACTAAGGCCAGCACGTCACATTCTTGAAGTTTTCGTCCCATAACATTATAGCAGCAATCGACACCTTCCTTTTATTTGTGCAGAGCTTACACAATGAAATTGATAATATCCGCTAATTCACGCACGTCTTATTGGCTAACTTAGAACCGCAACAACGTCTCATTGCCTTCGTGCGGGAAACTTTATTTCATTCAGCGTGTACAATTAGGTCTCAAAACATCGATTCCATCTATGTCGCTTTCCACGGGTTCGTGTAATTCTTTTCAAAGCGGATCCAAGCTATCTATATACGAAACGCACAGCGTCCTAAGAGTGACGAACCCATAAACAAGGCATGAATACAACCAAAAAATGGTTGCTTGCTGGGCAAGTTGATGCATGGGAACTCATGTAACAGCGCAAAAAAAATTAATAATAATATAAATAATAAAATAAGAAAAGGAAAGGAAAGGAAAGGACGACAACAGAGACAGAGCGTAAAGAGCGCTGTTTACATTGTCTCTGTTGTCGTCCTTTCCACTTTTTTGCGTTCTTACATGAGTTACTAATAACAGCCACTCACCGCAGTGTCAGGTGTAAAGAGTTTTAATGGGGCAACCTTTATCACACGCTAAACGTGACAGGGTCCTGAACATGATTCAGAACGTTGAACCACTTTAGAGCAGCCGTGCAAGTGAAATGCTGCAACAGCTCGCGTTTCACGCTATAGGTGTTACGCGACCTAGCCATACAATTTCTTTCCGGGTAATTCACGTCTGCACACGAATTACGCATTCACACCCCCCCTTCACGTATCGAAGACTTACTAACCTTTCGTGCGAACCGACCTAGTGGGGCATTGATGGCGTCCAGCAATCTGCGAACTACCTGGGAAAGAAAAAAAAAGAAAGAAAGGCCTGTCGTGATACGCTTTGATACTCACGCACCGAACGTTGGCACGTACACAGATATGCGCAGAGCGGCAGACATCGTAAAGCTGCAAGCATCCGATGAACTTCAGCACTTCAATGCTGTAGTTGCTGATAGCGAGACGTCATACGAGGAAGCAGTCTACAACACGTATGCATGTATGAATACAGAAACACACCTCCGTGGCCGCAGAGTGAAGGTCGTCCCACACCCATGATGCAAAAGTTTTCACGTGGCTGGGAATCGCCTCGCATATGTTCCTGAAAGACGCAAGTGCGCGCACGTACCGTTGGAGCCCCAGTGAACTGAGAGAACGTGGCACTGGTGCTCTCACGCTGCTTCACAGCGCGACGATCGGTCGTATAGCGTTGAGTCGCGATGCTGTGCATATCAATTTGAGAATGTGTGTTCGCGCTCACGTTCCGTGATAACAACAAAAGGCCAGTGTTACGACTTCTCGTGCATACTGAGCATGTGGAAGAAAGCACTCCTTCCTGGTTTTACGGGGGTGTGTTTCGCAGACCACGAGTGTCCCACACAATGAATGCAGCTCACCAGCAGCATGCGCTGCAAACAGTAAAGCTTTATGCTGAGTACACCCGGTTTTTCACGAAGCGGTCATCGCTTTCTCAGTGCGTGTAGACCTTTCACGCCCCGAAGTGAAAAAGGTGCAAGCGCAAAACATAGACCAGTGTCTATTAACGAACCAGTCCAATCAACCAATCGTCACTTCCTCCGCAATGAGCAGGATACTAGAGAAAAGATCGCAGCTTACAAGCGTCCGAGTCCCTTGCAGTTCGCAAAGGGTTTAAACCAATAGAGCACAGGAGAGGCGATAGAAGAAGAAATTATGTATAACATAAACACCCCTGTTGAATGCGCTCGTGTTGTGTGATAGTTTCTTGGTCCTGTCGTCTTTCGTGCGCTTTAGCTTCTACTAGAAACTCTACACCAATAAGCCTATCTATGCATTCCAAAGACCCATCGGCGTAAATAGAAAAAAGCCTAGTCCTGACACACAGAGGAAAGAACAAATGCGCGTGTGGTGTTGAGTGACTGTCAACGGATGTGGGAAGCTACCCTCCCTATCTGGCGCGGACAGCGGAAGCAGTTTCAGTGAAGGCGAGCACGTGAACTACTATACCATGCCCACATTGAAACGCATGAATCAGCGGCGGTGTCTCACCGGAGCTAAGTTTCGCAATGATCTCGGTCATCCGTCACAAGCTTGACGCCTGATTTTTAGGTTCACTGACGTGAGAATAACCGAACTGAAATCGTTGTATTCTATGACCGCGGAAAGGAGTGTGGCACCTCAGGGGCTTAGGCAGAATTTTTTTTTAGGGGGGGGGGGGGGGACCTTGATTTGAAGGGGGGGGGGGGGGGCAGATGTGGTCGAGTGTCATTGTGTGCCCTATATGTCCTGGCAAAAAAAACATTTTCGGGGTGGGAGGGGGGGGGGGGGGGCACGGGCCCGGTTTGCCGCACTCTGGCTACGCCATTGCGCCACCTATATGAAGCGCAACGCTCCGGACGGTCTCACGAAAGGGTAGCACTGAAATTATTGCATGAAACTGCTCCGACAGCGAGCAACTACACCCGCCAGTGCATTCGCGAGGTCATCGACGTATCGCCGGCTGGTTACCTCTATACCTGGATACAGAGTCAATAGGTAAAATAGACACTCGCGAACAAACGAGTTAGATACATATGCAAGACGCGGATCCTGAGTAGGATATGGTTTATATAGAGTGCGGGAGAAAGCAAGCCGTTCATAGAGATACGACCGCCAGTCATTGCGGTCTATCGTGCCCAACGAACGGATGTGGCATTCGACGTGGCAGAAACGTATACGTACGCGCAAGTGAGCTCGTGCGAGTGAAATTAATAATGAAGGTTCCCAAGGCGCCGCCGGTGCATTAGTTAATGGTTGTCGATAAATGATGTCACGGTGTGCGTTGTCCGGATAAGTTAGGCACTATTTTGAAGTCTGTCCGCCACGGTGGTATAGCGGTTAGGGTGCTCGGCTGCTGACCCGAAGGTCGCGGGTTCGATCCCGGCCGCGGTGGTCGCATTTCGATGCTTTCTGTCGAAACAGACAAGCGCTGCTTTAGAATGATCATGAACGTGCAGGCCATCTACCCTCAGCGTTAGCGCTGCTACCATGCTACCATGCGATGTATGTATTGGCGCGTCCTTCACGTTCCCACGTAGTTTAGTCCCGCAGACACAAAACATGAAGTGTAAAAGCGCGGGAGCCAAACAACTGCACAAATTAAGATCTTAAGAAGCGTGCGTAAATTTATCGCTGTGTAAGTTTCATAGTTCATGCGTTAGAGCCCATAAAACTTGTTTTACGTCATATTAAGCTTACCTTAAGAGCCACGCAGAGGGCTCCATGATTTCCCAGGGTTACTATGAGCTCCGACACTACAAACTAAAATTTAAAACACTGGTGTTCGCCCTCACGAAAACAGGGAAGCTGATGACTTTTCCAAGCGCATGTTTCTCTCTCTGCTCAAGTTAAGGTTAACTGTAGAAACGTGCGGAAGTTATCACAGAGTTCATCGGTTGCCTCACTTACGTTTCCCTCTTTCTCGCCTTTAGTTTTCGGGCACTCAACTTGCCGAGCCTGTTTGTTATCACATCACCGTTATTCGACCGTTTGAAGACATATTTCCGCACGGTACTTAAGCTGAATCAACGGCTTAGCTATACCTTTCACCAAGTCACGCTAGTCCAAAACCGGAGTGTGTATAGGGTGCAATATCCCGTAGGTCACGACCGCCCGGCCCCATATGCGTCGTCTCTTAAACCGGACCACCGCGATCGCGTGCCACAAGTGGCAACAAGCAACAACCCTCCTTCCTTCCGCAATAGAACGCTTGAGATAAAGCTACGCGCCCACAAGCCAAGTATCTCTGCATGCGCTGTATAAGCTCCACACAAATTTCATCCTTTACCACCTCCCTGCTTTTCCTTTCTCTCTCCCCCTCTCAACCTTTATCAGTATAACACGGGCAGCGACTCCACTAAGGCAACCCGTGAAACCGGCCCCCTGCTTATACCGTTACACAGAAGGTGCTCTGACGAAACGACCAAGAATAGACCCGATAAAAGTGATGGAAACCGCCGCACTGATCGCGTGCGCTTGCGCAGTGGAGAGATGGAGAAGCTAGACTGGTAGTATAGGTTATAGGGCTTGAGTTCCCGTACCTGGTTGGAGGGGGGGGGGGGGGTAGTATAAGGGAAAGGATCATCGATGAAAGCCGTGCCTGCACGATCGCACGCGCCAGACAACGGTGATCGAAAAAGAATTTCATCCGCCGCCCTTCGCGGGTTCTATACGCTCCAATCATTTTGGGGGCACTGCGTTGCCTTTAAAGCCTGCATAATAGACTGGTACGGCAGCAGGTACGGAGCACGCGCGGTCGGAGCAAGACTGGCGGCATGCGATGCAGCGGGCGTTCGCTTTTTGCCTTTCCGTTCCTTGTTTATGTTTTTTTTTTCTTGGTTCCTCGCTGCCACAGGCTGATAAGCAACGGCGGCGGTGGCGGCAGCATAAGCGTCCAGCCTTTTTTTTCTTATACTTTGCGGGAGTATGAGCACCTTGAACGCAGCAGGCGCCGGCGATCACTGTTTTACTCCTGCGTGCGATGGCCGTTTGCAATGGTACACCCTTCCTTCTTTTACCGTGCTTTCTTTCTTGCTCCGCGCAGAGAATGCCGTGGCCTTTAATAGGGATGCCTGGCGCATACGAAATGGAGGAGATTACGAGAGCAAGGTGTGAGAGACGGACAGCAGGCGGAAGAAGGGCCCGCTCGCGTGGATTTTATGCTGGAAGGAACAGGCTGCTTTTTGCGTGGAAACGAAAAAGAGAGGATCGCACGTCGAAGACGCTGCTGTTGCTTCGCTGACGCCCTCTTCTGTTCTTTGCGCTGCGTTTCTGCTCGTCGACACACACACACACACCTGTGAACTTCGCAACAGGCGACGCCTCCTTGATCCACACCCACCACACGCGCCTACTTAGAAAGGTATAGTTCGTAAATGTGAACGAAATAACGGGACCACCGGGGTGTTCGTGTCTTCGTTATTAACGCGCTTCGTTATTATGCGCGTCGTTATTAACGTGAAAGTCGCATCAGTTTTGCGCACGAGACGTTTGGTTGTGAGGGTTTTATAAGCGTTCCCTTAGCGTTAACGTGGCATCTGGCGTTTCTTGGCCGCGCATATTAAACAGAGCACGCTGGGTGCGTCAAGTATCGAGCAAAAAAAAAAAAAAATACGGCAGCTTCGCACTAAAGTGGTGCCAAGCCTGAAGGAAGTGCGGAGATGGCCAGCCTTCATTGTTTCTATTTGGTTTTCTCTTTCTTTACTCCTCTCATTCTTTCTTTCTCTGCTTTGCCGTTTTTTTTTATGTCTTAGAAGAGTAAGAAGACTTCTTGGCGCGAGCGCGCGCTCAATATGCTACACATGGAGCGTTACGCCAAGCGACGACGACAGCATACTACAGCACACGACAGCATACGAGAGCCCGGCACACTATAGCATGTGTACTTATAACCCTCATTTATTGTCATTTGTTTTACATATTTCCACCCTGTGAACTGCAAAGATTAGGTGAGAAAAGAAAGGCTTCGAATAGCTCACACTTATAATGTTAGTCGCATTGCAATAGTTTTCTGCTGTCAGTTTGCGCACGTTATTCTCATACGGCAGGGTTGAGCTCGCATTTATTAATAGGCAGCATTATGCACAAGAAATAATTAGAGTCTGCGTCTGCCTTCATTTTATAATGCGAACTGCGCGACTCGTCCCAAACAGTTTTTTTTTATCTTGCTCCTTTAATGGGGCAAATACAAGAGCGTTTAATCAAGTAGTGCGTTCTACTGGTCATCGAACACAATAGAATGTTCTATTCTTGATTCCGTTACCAGCGCCTCGTCTCTAATAGAGGAGGCGTTGCCATTACTCCGAGTATACATCGAATGCAAACTGGACGCTTGCCAGATTGACCTAACTCACTACACTTTTAAAGAAGTACTGACACGATTTTGGAAGATCGCAAAACAGACATATTTCGTTTCCGTGGTATGCAGTGTCAACGCTCTCCACACAGCGGAGCCAGGCAACACGTATCGAATATTTTATTTTGATTTTAAAGTTTTCGTCGCTGAGCATCCTGCACGCCAGCCCCCACTGCAATGGACATTATCCCGACGAGTCAAGTCAGTTCCTGAATTTGCGAGCTCTGCGTCCTGCATGCAGCCTAAATCGCAGAAATCGCTCTCAGGGTCACTGGACGACAATTCAATCATCGTTGTTTACGTGCACCACGAGCAAATGACAGATTTGCCGTTAGTACGTCGCCAGTTGCTGTCTTCCGGTGACGTCACACCACTCTGAAACGTCACTGAGAAGGCCGCCCCCTCGATACCGAAACCGAAATTGCTTTTTTTATGGTAGTGGTATTAAAAATATATCCAATGCATTCTTAAGCACTACGACACTCTTTATACGTTTCTCGACGCCAGTAGTTTTATTTAAAACAACAATAAGAAAATTTTAAAAAATCGTGTCAGTACTCCTTTAAAGTGGTGGTGCCATCAAATTTTGAGGCTATAACAAGCCTGTTGTGGGTTTCCTCTGTATGCAAGGACACTCCACACGAAGGGTCGGACGCAGCAAACGTTTAGAATATATTTTAATTCACTTCCAAAGTGTACCTAAATGCTCATTCTCCCGATCGATGCCCATCGCTAGCGCATCAAAACTGACGTAGCTCTATGGGAAGGACAACGAAAGTTGTAGTGACGTCACACCATATCTGTAGTGACGTGAGTGTCCTCGGGACCTCCGTTACCTCCAGAACGTACGCACCGGCAAAGCATCGGTTGCTACATCACTCGCCGAGTTTCGATCGCTTCCTGGCTAAGTGCTGCGCATCTTCGCGCGAGCCTTGTATGGTCACGTGACCAAGCCTCCTACACTTCTACGTCACTGCCCAACTTGGTGCCCAGAAACCGAAACCGAAAGTTGTCCGGATAAATAAGGCGATATTAAATTATTTAGCGAGAATACGTGAATATTGGTGCGTGTATCATCCTTCCTAGAGCTATAAGAAACGCTTGCAGCGAAGAACGCGCAAGCCACAAATTTGGTGGCACCACCCCTTTAAGGCGAAGAATGAATTTTTATTCACGCCACATGTTAATAAACAATGGGTCACAGAATGGGTCACAGTCAGTGTTTTACATGTCCGCAGGTTGCGCACAGTGTAATAACAGGTACTGCTTTACATATTCATATTCAATGCAATGGCACACAACAAAGACAACCACGTTGAGCGTAGGTCTTGTATTGGGCCGCACAGCAGTCGAACTCTACCATTAACGACTTGCACTAAAAGCTCAAGATCACCTCTTTAGGAACTCTTCTTCGCCTAGGAAAACAACTGTTTCCAAACGACATTGCATGTTCGCGACAGGATTGCCCACAGAATCGTTGAAGCCGAAAGTTTGCAACGTTTGATACATCCGTCCATACACAGATAACCCGGCCCTCGTCGATACAGACGCACAATTGTGTCGCTGGTTTTATCTTGGAAACTTGAACGTCCAGGTAAATTTAATTCATTATTCTAACATCGCTGCTCAGCCAAACTTAATAACATAAACAGTCACGATGAACTTTTAAGTAATAATATGTGTAATGCTTATATTCGGCGACAAACATCTCATTCGGTTTGAGCGGAAACCAGCTAGCGCGACTCTCTTTCACAGCAGAAGGGCAGGCGCGCAGGCAGGCGATTCCACGGCAAGCAGTTCGGAGGAGCGCCCCAAGAATGTGGATCCCCCCCCCGATACCAAACGCTATACCGAACGCTATACATGCACAAAAAAAAAAAAAAAAAAAAAAAAAAAAAAAAAAAAAAAAAAAAAAAGGCCTGGCATATTCAGTCGAATGGCCACAGGCTTTCGCCGAACACACTTTAGAATTTACAAAGTGTCCTTCAATTTTTTTACCTCTCGCGCTGCCAGGCTAGCGAGTTCGATTCCTTGGTACGGCGGCCCCGTTTCGATTGGGGCTAAGTGCAAGGACACCCTTGTACTTGGCGCACGTTGAACAACACCAGGTGGTCCAAATTAACCCGCAGTACCCTCACTATACGGCATGCCTGGTAATCACAACGCGGTTCTGGCACGTGGAACTCTATTATTACCTCTTACGTCCTGGTTTTGCAAACCTCTGTAGTACTCATTAAAAACACATCCTCTCTCAGTCGCTCTCTCTCTATCTCTGTTTCTTTCTTTATAAACTACTCGCTTCATGCACTTTACACTCGGTTGGTCAGACCTAAGCTCAGAGAGCGCCTTCAGTTACACGGTTAATTCGGAAACTGAATAATCTGGCCACCCCGATAGCTATCGGAGCAGGCGCTCGGTCGATTAAAGCATCCTCTGGCCCCAAATTGCGAGAGGGACCTGGATTGCTGTGAATCCATAGTTGAAGCATGGCAGAGAAACCAGTTCGATGCACGAGAAAAGTGAGTTATCACATTCTTAACTTAATGACGTCACCGAAACCGGCCTGTACAACCTTCGTGGACAAACGAGGATAAAAGATGCCGCCTAACCGAAAGGATAAACCGCGACCACTTTATCGACTCGATTTCATTTTTTTTCTTTAGTCAAGCTGAACCCAGCATCTCATCATTTATTTCGCCGCACTAATTGAACTGTCGGCCTCTGGCCTACGACGCAATCGATCAAACTTTTTAGATACACCGAGAGCAACTAACGGCTACAGCTTATTCAAAATTAAACGACAACTGTATCGTTGCGTGCGTCCCCGCATAGCTCGTTGCGAACTGCATCGGCCGCTTTACTGAACGCCTGCCCCTTACTAGAAAATAAATAAATAAATAAATAAATAAATAAATAAATAAATAAATAAATAAATAAATAAATAAATAAAATCCAGAGTACAACTTCGATTCGGAGCCGCAAGGAAGAGAGCGGTTTAGAAAAGGTTTTGCGAAGGTTTAGGGAGAACGTGGGTCGTGAGCGCGTAAGGTGAAACGCGATATCGGGAAGCAGAAGAAACAACTCGCATAATATACACGGCATGAATCGTAACAATCGCATTTGCTTTCGCTCACGAAAACAAAGTTGCACTTTTCTTCTTTTCTTTCTTTCTTTTTTCTTTTTCCCTTGAGGAACAGCGTGGCGCGTACGATTGAAAACCGCGCCTACGGCCGCGCATGAATGCGAAAAAATACGATTCTTCTTCGCGAGCTCCGATCCGATGCAACAGGCGCGGCCGAGAGAGATCCGTTTTTATTTAGTTGAAAGCAAACCGCCGCACGCAATGCTGTATCTATTTATTTTGCTTTTTACATCCTTGCTTGCGTACTCGTTACTGGAGTAGCTTACGGAAGTGCGTGCTGGGTCTCAGTTCGCCAATGCTTTTCTTTCTTTTCTTTTTTTTTTCTTTTTTTTCTTTTTTTTTTTTTTTTGTGCCGTGATTGCAAAATGAATTCCGGTTGTCGATGTTGATGTCGGTGCGGTTTCCATGGAGCTCCGGAAATCTCGAGGTTCACGATCGCACATGCAAATTGAGTGATTTCCTATAACCCACCCTGTCTCTTCTTTTTTTTTTTTTTTTAGCTGTCTCTTTTTCTCGATTCCCCCCTCGAGTTTATTGACGAGTTTTGCCGATAAACAAAACTTCGTCTTTCCATCTCGAGCTTGTTAAAACGTTTCTTTTCAGCCCTACAACGTACCAATCGAAGCGTGGCTGATCATACATACGCGGCAAGCCGATATCGGCCTTCATCTAAAACGTGATTGATTGATTGATTGATTGATTGATTGATTGATTGATTGATTGATTGATTGATTGATTGATTGATTGATTGATTGATTGATTGATTGACAAGAAAGAACAGGCAATTAGTTGTCACTTCGTTCTGCTTCACATATGATTGATTGATTAATTATTGAGCAAGCCACTCACTCAATCAATCAATCAATACATCAATCAGTCGTGTGTGAAGCGGCGACTACAACTTGCCTGTTCTTTTTTCATTGCCACTCAGCTGTGGGTGTTATTCTTCGCTGACTTTTAGTAATTGCATGAGGATTAGGGTCGGCTGTCCTTAATTTGTGCATAGTTAAAAATAGCGATGTTATCTTGCTGTCAGTAGGAGTTGTAATCCAGCACACATGTACCCTGAGGGACTCAAAGAAAGAAAGAAAGAAAGAAAGAAAGAAAGAAAGAAAGAAAGAAAGAAAGAAAGAAAGAAAGAAAGAAAGAAAGAAAGAAAGAAAGAAAGAAAGAAAGAAAGAAAGAAAGAAAGAAAGAAAGAAAGAAAGAAAGAAAGAAAGAAAGACTAGGTAAGTTGCGTGTTCGTTTTGAAGAGAAAGTCCAGCTACAGATTCCGACGGAGACCCGAAGTAAACAAACAAAAATTGAGTTATTTCGAAACTTGCAAGCGAACAGCGGCGGCAAGCAGGCTCAGACTATCACCTCGGGAATTCTCGATCCGGGCAGCCCGTCAGCCATAAATAGGCGCCCTTAACATAAATATATACACTACAGTTGGTAGAACATCACACTTCCCCTGTCCGCTATCAAGTATGGTACTTAATATTCCGCTCACACGACATCAGTTCTCCTTTAAAAAAAACGAGAATCGAAAAAAGTTAAAGCCTATGCTAAAAACTGTAACTCCTCGACTTGAGATATGCAACCGGCGCACAGCAGCAACTGCAGTGTACTACGTGCCTCCTTCATTGACTTGTTCCGCAACGTTTTTAGAGTAATATGTGTCCCGAGTCACATTCCTTCGCTCCCCGCCCGTTGCATCTGGCTCGTTTTAACGTTTATTCACGGTGTCCGATATCTACGTGCTGCTAACAAATCACCCAGCATCCCCCCGGTTAAAAAAAAAAAGAGAGAGGGAGATAGAAAGAATGTTTTGGCCGGACAGCGCGATGAACCGAACTGTGTTTCTCGAGCGTATAACAAATGCATTTTTAAGCAGAAACGTTTACAAATGTACTCGGAAGGGTTGAACTTCTGGCTTTTGAACGCTGCTGCAGAAAAAAATGGAGTGCAACAAATTTATAACGGCCTGGAAATAAAAACATAACGAATTTGTGCGTTTCGGCAGCTCGAAAAGCTTGAAAACGCTCCACGCATACTTAATGGAGGGCATATATTTTTACGGCTGTCAGGATACACTTCTTCGATTTCTCACGCATACATAACCGTCGATACTGCAAGAAAAAAACGAATGGACAGACGGGGGGTGGGTCCCTAGTCATTACGTCATTACATTAAAGTGGTACGGACACGAAAACTTTGGCCTCGCGTTTTTTTGCTGCAATGTGTTGCTGGGGGGCCTGTTAGTCGGTAACATGGCACATCGTTTGCTGCAGCGCGCTACAGTTGATTAATTACAGGCTCCTCATTGCCGACCAGTTTCAGTTTCGGTTTGACAGAGCTCTAAAAACGACAAGCCGCCGGGTGCAACGATAACCACCTAGCGCGCGCAGCTCTCGACCACGTCAGCACACAGAACTGTGACGCACTTCCGCACGGTCCGCATTGAAGAAGTCCTTTCGAACAGGAAACGGGACAGCAGTGTCGCCAAACACAAACTTTCAACACGTGCGCCGCGGCCACGGACTCGCGAGCAGCCGCCGAGAAGTATAGACTGCTGCAACATACGCGGCAAATGAAAAATGGCGGCTATGACACCATCATAACTTGTTTTATTGACTGCAGCGTGGTGACGTGAGGGAAGTAAGGGGGTCCCCACGGGGTCCCTTTTGATGGTGTCAATAGCGTCAAAATTCAAACTTGAAAATTGCTGTAAAATACCTTCCAAGCTATATTCGCTGTTGATGTTTTGCAGATGATATACGCATGTTCACGGTAATCGATCCCGCAGGCTATCTCGGCCGCGAAATTTTGTGTCAGTACCCCTTTAAGGATGTATCGTACGTCTCAATTTTGTACTTTTCATGCATGCATGTATCATCCTCATGTTCGCATTTTAATGTCGACTGCGGGAAATCTGGCAACGATCTACAATTTACCCTGGATTGCGCAATGTGATTCCTCTTAAGCCCGTAATTTTTTTTAGTGTATTTAACCCATCACTGCAATCTTCGGCTACGTGTCCCATCCATCGGTATTCGCTGCAGAAGGGTGGCCCTTCAGGACACCCTTCTGCGATAAGCTGATGAGTCAAAGAATAAGAATGCGATCAGAATGAAAAAGCAGTTAGAAAATGCGCGTCTGACGAACACTGATCGAGCACTTCTGGAAGCTGTAATTTTTTTTAATGTGTACTTAGCTATAGCTTATAGCTAAGAAAACGTTCCCGACTGACTGAACCTTGTCCTTCGCGGATGCAGGCGTAACTTCGGCATAGTTGAGAGAATCTTAACTAGTTCGTGAATGCGAGGAAGGAAACTTCGCAATCTGGTTTGCGTGCTCGTAAACCGTGCGGGCGAGCGTTGAGTGAACCTTGGAAGTTGAGTTCGGATAATGGATGGATGCACAAGGTGATTGTGGGAAAGCGCAGGCTGGCAAGCGATCACTAGTTCTGGCGCTAGATCTGCATTGTATTTTCTTACTCAAACTCTCAAACTTTCGCGCACGCACGTTTTCGCAGGCGCCTGAACTATACCAAAAAAAAAAAAATGATACTGAGGAAGGCCGTAACGAAAGTGTTTTAACAGTTGCGCACAAACTTGCGAACCACGCTTATAGACAAGCCAACTATACCTAAACCAGGACACTATTGCTCTCCCGTTAGCATAGTGTCCTATAGAGTAAACAGTGTTTTATTTAGTTTTGTATCGTACCTCTGACGGCAAGTGATGCTTTATAAAACTGCTATTCACCCCGAGATCGGGCTATAGGTGGCAGCACCGTCGCCGCGGTAGTGTATAGGCGGTCGGCGGCGTATATACAAATGCACACAGCGGTGCTTCGTTGTGAGCGGTTTGAGCCGATTGCCGGCGAGTAAAATGCGTTGACTGCAACTTACTGGTAATACCTATACGCTCATCATTGCCGAAATCGATGCACGAAGCCCATACAACGTTACTATTAATAGTGAGAGAAGCGCAACCTGTCAATGAAAGGGATGCTCGCCCGGGGCGACAGTCTGCGTTTTCGCACTGTATGACGTTATTTCTTGTTTTATTTGTACGCGATTGGCTTGTGTTCCGCCTACTACACACTGCTGTATAGCACGACTGAACTACTTAAGTATTCGGTTCTTGGTCATCTGGATACAGAAAAAAAAAAAGAAAAAGCCCATAGTCCTGCGCGATGAGTTCAATAGGAATGTGCGCAAGAATACACACACGCTTTTTTTTTTTTCTTATGCAGTTCTCTATGAAATGTAGGACAGTTAAGCTTAGTCAGGAGAGCTACGTGGCTTACAGCGCTTTAATGCTAAGGAGACGTTGCACACGTACGCAATTGTTCTTGCTTCAGTAACATTATAAAAACGTAACAGTACAGAACAGAATTTTCATCGATTCATTACGTGCATAACAGTGATGCAACAAGGGTCCGGTTGTTTCGTGGTACAAGTATTTTTTTTTTCAAGCGAATAATGTTCTCTGCTTTCCGTCAATCTACAACAAGGTCACACAAACGCTCAAGAAAATTAAGAAAAGACTAGGTTTTGTGTGAAATTATACGACATAAATGTAAGGCACGTGCCGTCTGGACCTATTTTGACCATCTGGGTTCTTCAACACGTACCTAAATCTAAGCACACGGGTGTTCCTGCATATATTTCGGGCCAAGTTAAAATTGCGAAAGGCAGCTGCATTTTATCCCTTCCGTATCACCCTATTTCCTGTTCTTTTAGGGCCCAACTTAAGTATCGAAGTGCCTGACTTTACTTCACAGAAATATTTCTCTGTAGTGGAACCACGACCGAACAATGAAAGGGCATCTAAGCCCAACTAAAGCTGTCGCATAACCTAGCTGTAAGCGACAGTGCCGCACTTGAACACTTAACAACAACGCGTACACAAAGCGCACGTCCCGTCCTCTTTCTGAAAGCCCACACTGAAATTATTCTGGTTAACGGAGGGAACGACGACAATACACGGCTAATTGGGCTAGTTGGTATTGGTTCATGTTTTAACTGGATAAGGCGCGCACACAGACACGGACACTAGATGGGAAAAACACAAACAACACGGGCGCCTGTGCTGTTTTCGTTTTGTCCTTCTAGTGTCCGTGTCTGTGTGCGCGTCTTATCCAGTTAAAACATGACAATACACGGCACTCTAGAAAGTTGTACTCACTGATCTTATTAACTACAGTTCATATGCAGTTAAACAAGGCCAAACAAATGCTTCTGTACAACGTGTTAGGGCATACGTTAAGCGGTTAAACTAGCACTAGCATAACGGAACAAACCACCCTTTGAGGACGTGCACGACGAACGCGCACATGCAAACACGACGTAGCTAGCAGACGACGCAGGCAGCAATGAACACTAGGCGCGCTTCAGTCAGTAACCGCCAGGCGGCGACTCCACTCGATCTCGCGGCCAATAGCTATCATATTCTGAATCACGCTGACCCTTTCAGCAGCCTCACAGGCAACGAGTGTGTTTTAACGGCACCATGTTTTCGGGAGTATTTCATTGTAGTATGTTATCAACTTCACCTTATAAAGAATCTTATCAAAATTTTAGTTACTTTCATTTGAATAAAACTAAATGAAGAAACAAACAAACAAACGAACGAACGAACGAAATGCATACAGAGTGATTGAAATGTGCACTTATGCACTGTGCTATAAATTGCCTTCGTAATGCATGCCTTGTAAAATCCAAAGACTTCGTTCTAAGATGAACCGGGTTTTAAGGACAATACGCCTTAAGAGATGGAGCAGCGCATCGACGCTGCCGTTTATTCCAGCGACAAAGAACCAAAGATCCTCGTGCCACGCACCCTTTCTCGTTTTTCTCTTCCTCTCGCGCGAGCTATGTTCCTGTTCTTAACATGCCTTACTGCCCGAGCTTCAGTTTCTTCATTCTTTTTCTAGCTCTGTAGAGAGAGAGAGAAATAGATAAAGGGAAAGACAGGGAGGTTAACCTGGTAGAAGAACCGGTTTGCTACCCTGTACAGGGGCGGGGAAAGGGGGGTCTGTGGTTCACTATACTCAGGGATGCCAACTAAGAGCGGGCAAACGCTATTTATTTCTTTCCGGCTTGTTACTACCTTACACAGAAAGGGCGGCCTCGCGACAGAAGGCCTCAGCTGCGCTGCGACAGTCGAAGCCCTCCCTCGCGATACATGTAGCAATCCCCGCCAGTATCCCCCTGTAATCCTCCGCTTTCTGGATTTAAATTTTCACTTCGGCGCGTTCCCGCCTATAAGCCTCCCGCCAGACCAATGTGTCGGTACTGCACACACGAGCGAACTTTTAAGTACCGCCATAGTCAAAAATAACCTGCGGGCCATTTGCTTCTGTCTGTTTTGTTTTTCTTTCTTTTTTTTCGAGGTGGTTGGGGGGTGGGGGGGCACGTGTAGACTTTACGCTTTCTTCGAAGCACATTTTGATGACGACAAAATTGGCGTAGATTTGTGAAAGGGGCTTGCATTATTCGCTCGATATCAAGGCGTGCGGTGAATCGCACTTCGTAAATTCCGTAACATGCTACATCGGCATGCTATATTCGTTGGGTGATTCAGCTCAACGGCTTTTTGTGTAGTAAATGCAATAAGTTCCCTTTTTTGTTTGTTTGCAATGCTGTGTGCTGTGTCCTTTGTTCGTAGAGCGCTCGAGGCCCTACACAACGTAACGATCGTCCCTGTAGTTATATTTAAATTGCGCAATCGGAGAGACTGCCGATAATTTAAATTATCTTCACTTTAATGTGAGATTATATTCACACATCTATGTGCACGCATGAATACACGGAGTCCTGCTCCGTGAGTAACTCGTAACTCTTTTATTTGTTCATTCGATTCTTCCATTCCTGTCTTCTTCACGGTGCTCCTCAAAGTGAAGTTACATCAAGTAACATATATATAATAATTGCTGGGGTCTCACATGCCAAAGCCACGATATGATTATGATAGATGCCGAAATGGAGGGCTCCGGAAACTTAATGCAACATACCCAGCTGTAGGTTATTACCTGGGGTTTCACATGCCAAGGCCACGATATGATTATGAGGCACACTTTAGTGCACGCCTCTGAAGGCGGCCTTAAATCTCCAACGGGACTTTAACTTGGAGTTGAGACATTCTGGGTCCATGGCAAAGCAGCTCCAGTGCGTTACGCGCCACGAAAGCGCTGCTGACTTTCTTGCGGGACACGAGCCTGAATGAAACTGTGGAAATAGTGTAGTCTACGTTGTGTGGCTGTGTTACGTATTTATCAGTGTATATATCATAATCATCGCCCAGCCCCTGGAGTAGCATGTCAGGCGAAAAAGCCAGACAAACATCTCCAGCTCTTCAGTAAAATATTTCTTTCTCTCTCTCTCTCTGGAAATTTCGACCGGTTCTTTAACGTGCACCTGAATGTAAGTACACGGGCCTCTCGTATTTCGCCTCCATCGATGTGCAACCGTCGCGGCCGTGTTCGAACCCGCGACTTTCGTTTCAGCAGCCGAGCACCGTAACCACTGCGGCGGCACCCAGCGGTATGTTCATCATTTCAACATAAACTCACAGGGTTCCTTACGCATTCGCCTAAGACGACTCGAAGGCGAAAGCAACCATTTTCCTTAATGTTGATTAACTAACCAGAACCTCACCATCCGCAAGCTGTCTGACCTATCTTGGTTCTGCACTGCTTCCAAGATCGTATTGTAAGCATTGCGAGCCTTCTGCGCGTCACCTAGTTGTGCACTGCATCTGGGATCGGCCGACCTTTCACCAAGCGGCGATGTCATACGAGGGCGCCATTACGTGAAGTCACAGTGACGTCATGACGACTTCACGACGTCGCTGGTTTGCGACGTTTTATGGTGACGTCATCGCGTAATGATAATATTTTGCATCACCCAGGCCGACGCCGCCACCAAGCGTCACGCTTTCGCGTTTGATGATGCCATGCAAGGCTTTCGCCCTTGACAGTTGCTAAACCTACGGTAATAATTTCCCGTCCAGCTTTCTTCGCGGTGCTCAGGTCTAATACTTTCTTTATTAAATGTACTTAAGGAAAGGTTGGTGTTAATGCGTGGCGCCGGATGCTCTCCTCTTCTCTTGCACGACAGTCGCCGTCGCAAAGTAGTGAACAAGCACGAAACTTTATAAAGGGATGCATTCCTACACGGATAAAGCGCAAAACAGAAAGTGAGCATGGGAGGGCGGCCGACTGGGCAACGACTTCCGTGGCGAGTCCTGACGCCGTTCTATGACCGCATGAGTTAACCCCGCCGTGAAAACGAACGCTTCTCTCTAACGCGCTCGCTGGCAACGGCCTCTAAATTGCATTTACTATTCAGGAAACCAGTCCGGGCGAGCGCTGAGGCTTTAAGTGTTGGCGTATGTGTGCGCGTATGTTAGTAGACGAATATAACGCGCATAACCAACACAAGAGAGGGCGAACAATCGATGAGCTTTGGTTGGGCTTTCTTTTCCCACGCCTTAAGAGAGAGAGAGAGCGAAAGTGAGCAGTGCACAAACCCGACGAGCATGCCGAGGAAGAACGACTGCCGCGAGAACGCGAAAGGAAAGTGCAATGACTTTTTTTTCTTCCGCTGCAGTTTATACTTTCACGGTCGCGCGCGTTTCTTTTTTTACAGCTCTGGGCGTCGGCGGGCGCCGCCACGCCTTCGTCAGCCAACAACCGACCCCTTGTGTTTGATTTTGTTTTGTTTTTTTCCCCTACAAGGCTGACCGCGCCGGGGCTTGCGTAGACGTCCGCAGACAGCCGAGTTGTTGCGTCTGTGTGTTACGTAAAGTCCGCGCGTCGCAGACAAACGATCTCTCTATTTCACTCCCGGAAAGACATTATCCGATCAACAGCCGGAAAGAACGCGCATATTTCAGCCGCAGCCAGACCGTGTATACGATTCTCTCCCGTATACCCGACAGCTCGCGGATGTGCTTACGTGTGCATGCAGAGAAGGCCATGCTCTCCCCTTGTTGCCGTCCACACGAGGATGTTACAGTTGCGGCGCTTGTGGACCACGTTGGCGTCATGCTTTCCCGACCGCATTGTCGACGAGAATGCGTAAAACAAAGGGGAGAGATGAGCACGCTCTCGACTTTCGCATTGCCGCCATGCATCTCGCGGAGTGAGGGTTTGTGTTAATACGGCGCGGTTGGCAGAAACGAAGAAACACGGCCGCGGACGCATCTCTCGTCTACTGGGACCTGCGCGAGAGAAAGCGCGAGAATGGATGACCCACGTGACGCCGGCTTGGCTCTGGATTGGAGCATGAATAATGTGCTCGCACTGCCGGGTACTTCTGTCGCTTCCTGTTTCCGGCGCGTCGGAGCGAAGACAATTGCAGGCACTGTGATTACGTCGGGAATATACACATCTCTCTTGTACTGCGAGGTGCACGCGCGCATTTGCGCACGTTCGCATCTTGATTCGTTATACGTCAGTGCGTAACAGAGGAAAGTGTAAGCTGATGAGCACAGTTACCGCGTTTCTATAACGCAAAGCGGCTGTAAAAGTAAACTTGGGAAGTTATGCAATGCTTGTAACTGTAATCACGACAGGCGCTTCGTACTTGCTGTAGCCTCCCGGGCGCGCGGGAGGCTCCCCGACGCGCTGTTTATAGAGAGCGGTGGCGAGCTTTGGGATGGGCGGAGCATACGCTCCGCGACGTCGCTACAAGCGCCTCAGTTTGTCAACGGCGCCTACCCCTGTTTACAAACAAGGAATAGGTCTAAACCGTGCAAGTGGCCCGGATCGTTGTTACACGGTCGAGCATACCCCACGCACTACTTGCTCGTTTAATTTTATACATATAGTAAACAGGTACAATGACAGGTATAAGGATTACGTCGTGTAAAGATTGTGAGTCTTTCCGAAGCAAACAGCGACCGCCTCGAAGCACACGATCGTCGATCAGTCTTTCCAGCATAGTGTAAGAAAACTAAGCGCATCGAGATAGCCGTAACCACGTCGCATATACTGCAGCATAAACAGGCGCGAAAAGGTGCGGATAAACAGGCATCTTCAAGCTTTCTTTTTTCTTCCGTGCCGGCGAGATGACGAATGGAGGAGAAGCACGAAACAACCTTAATAACGTTCAACGCCGGTCTTCTTTTTCTGTGTATTCTTATTTTTCGCGGAGACGCTTCTTCCGCGACGTGGTATATGAGGCTAGTGCAAGTGTGGCGAACGGGCCGTGGAAATGGTCTGCGCCTCGCGGAGGCTAAATAAACGAGTAACTAAAAACAGCGAAGGCCGAGTATTCGGACGTCATGAAAAATTCAGCCCGCTAGAGGAGGGCACACTCGTTTGCGGCGGCACGCAAGGGGTTGAGCCCACCGCCCCGACAATTTCGTGCAGTATCTAAAAGCAAATAAAAACATCGTACAATTTTCCATTTTTCTATCACTCCATAAAACACGATCGTCAGTTACGATGCACATACGGCACAGTACGGTCTAGTACGTAAATAGCCTACGCTTCAAGTTATGCACTCAGGATATGGCAGGCTTGGCACAGGTTGAAACTACATCTGGATGACGGAGATACAGAGTGGAGGCAGAGAGGGACAATGTTCATTGAATTGAACGCACCGTGCTTACCGATATTGAGAAGATGAAGCCGGTCGCCGGCAGCTTTCACCGCGCTGCGCGGAACTACGGTTCAGGGGCGTGGTACCTAGCGTGTCGGTGCGGAACAACACGAAACACCCGCGGCCACGAAAAAAAGAACGGGTTTGACGCAAGATACGATGAAAATGATGCAGGCTAAATATAAACTCACAAAAAAAATATATGTATCTATAAGAAATTCAAGAAGAACAGCTAAATCGCTTTGGATGTAGTGACGGCGATGGCCGCCAGGGGTTGGTCGTCCGTCTACACTCTCCCCGGAAAAGAGGAAGAGTGAATGTCTGCGCGGAAGGAAAAAGATGACCCGGTACACGCAACGCGGAATGATTTATGCACACATTTAGCCCTTATAACTAAAAAAAAAAATAAAGATCGAAACGCTAAACGCTGTGTTGCGTTAAGTACACGAAAGTGAAAGGACAGTTTGGGGAGACCTGTACAACGAAGCAGCTGCATAAAAATATAAGGCTGAAAAAAAAATATGTATTAGAAGTAAGCATCGTGGTTAGCGAGGGTGAGCCGTTGTTGCCCAAATTTTACATTGAGCCGGAGTGAGTTCCGCCGCCGATATGACGTATAAACAGGGCCCTGTCCAGCTTCTCGTTGTCCCGCTTTCTGCACTACGTTTCTTCGGAAACATACACAGGTTTGAAGAAACAATGCGAACAGCTGGGAGCGAGGAAAGGAACAAGAAATGTGAAGAAAGGAAACGAAAGCACAGCCATAGAAGGTATGTAAGAGCGTGAACGTTCTTCTTAGTGCTGCGCAAGACAACGATGGTGAAGTCGGTGTGTAAGTATAGCCAGAACAGAGACGCCAGATCGCATAACACAGCAGCACGATCGTATATTAACACACTCCGATAATGCGGGCGTCTCTGCTTTGTGCACTCCCTGTCGTTGAATTACGGCAGCCGTCGACAGTAAGCTGACGACGCTTGTTGCCAGCAAAGGGTAAGCGCCTCGTCTGCGTATCTGGCTAACGCGTCGACGACAGGACGGTGCCGCAGCTCCCAGCCGAACGAAGAAAATAATATAGAAAGAAACGTATTGGCATTATGTCCTCAAATACGATAAGGAACGCTATTGAAGAGACTCGCCTATGGGGCCTTCTGTACTCTCTCTCGTCTCTGAACGGTGCCAGCTTCACGACCTGCAAGAAGAGAAATGATTCCATGGACGCGTCATGCAAATTACACTGCTTGGAATGTACGAAAAGAGATTACAGCACCGAGTAAGTATGTATAGAGACCAAGCCAGTTAGGAATGCGCGAAATCGGATTCGGGACTCCGAGAGCGACGCTTCTATTAGTAGGCAATTTGGATCTTGTCGAGAGGTGAACCGCGTGGCAAATTAGAAACTTCGAACGTGATGATTATAAATACAATTATTTCGAGGCTGCGCCATTATAAAATACTTTTTTTTTATGGGCTCACGCGTCTCGTATTGCTTTCCTCAGTTCCACTGCAAAAATATCGCTGATCTCCATTTTCTTTTTCGTCTTTTTTTAGTGCTGTTACAATTTCGTTTCAACTCAGTTCTGTTTTCACACATCAGCCGCGCTTAATACCAGTTCTTTCATGTGAGCACGTGTACAGTTTTGTCCTCTGGAAATCTACCGGAACCTGTTTGTTCATACGTCAAGGCCTCGTCTTGACGTATGAATTTATTTTTTTTTTTGGTAAAGTATGCAATAAAGCTTCGAATACTACATGGGTACATTGTTTGTCATTTTTATTAGCATCATTTTCCTTCTCGATGTAACCGCCAATTGCAGAGTCTCTGTACTATTCTGTGATCAATTAATGAATAAATGAATAAATGAAGTCAGCATGAACGATCAGGAAACGAATACGCATAACAAAAGGTAATAAAAAAAAAGGGGAGGGGTGTCAACACGAATGAGAAAAAAAAAGTGCTTATCACATTGCAAGTGCATATCACTTGCAATCACTTGCTGATCAAGTGTAAGCACATGCCCAGTCAGGCCCGTATCAACAATCAACACGCACTGAGGAGCGATCGAATCAGGTGATACACACAGGCTCGAATCCCGCGACCTTCCACAGGTATGCGTCAATCTGTCCAGCAAGCTAGCGTGGACTAATTAAGCGATAAAACAAGCCGATATTATGCCGATCCAAAGTCAAGAAATTGTGTCGCCGCAGACCTAAAGCCAACACCAAGTTCGTGTCCCAGAATAATTGTGGCACCGAGAGGAAGCTTTATTTTTTTTTCATAACTGGCCGCTTTCATCGGCATTAGCTTGGCGTTGCTTGCTTGAAGTTTCCTTCCCCTGTTCCCCACTGCCCCTTTCCATTCCCGAACTCACCTCTTTATTCTTTTCTTTTTTCGTCATAGACTATCGGCTTTTCTTAGAGTAAGGCTCCATCGTGCATAGGTGCTTCGATCGTAATTTCCTGAGAAAGCAGGCAGGAATTTTTTTTTTTCACAAGAAGCTCGTTGACTTGTATTATTTCTTCCCAGCCACGCTCTTGCTCCACAATACGCTCGTCGGCTTCCGCAACGCCTCCACATCTAAAGCGAACAAATTAAAGGCAATATGCACTAGGAAGTATAGTGATGACTTCCGTCGAAAAATTCTGCGCGGCACTTAAGTTTTCGTTTGTCTTTCTTAATTTAATTTGGTTTTCTCGTACAGTGGTCGATGGGTAAGACTCGTACCTCGTACTCAGCCATTCATATCCGCTTGATCGAAGAGGAAAGAGCTTTGCAAAGAAAGAAAGAAAGAAAGAAAGAAAGAAAGAAAGAAAGAAAGAAAGAAAGAAAGAAAGAAAGAAAGAAAGAAAGAAAGAAAGAAAGAAAGAAAGAAAGAAAGAAAGAAAGAAAGAAAGAAAATGCCAGGCGACATAAGCAGGCAATATTTTGCGGGCCGCCTTTCCCCTTCGTTCTGTCTTTCTCATTCCCTTTCTGTTCGACTATTCTGACGTCTGACGTTTGCGCAAGTACTTGAAGCAGCGTCTAACTTCTCGTCCCGTGTCTTCTAAACATGCAAAAATTATTCGCCAACTCCGCGATCTCTCTTTTTCTCTCGTGAAAAAAAAACAAAAAAAAAAAACAAGGAAAAATGTGTGGGAAGGTTAGAAGAGGGTGGGTCGAAAGTTGATTGAATATTGAAACCGCCACTTAATAAAATAAGGACAGAAAAAAAAAAAAACGTCTCATTTAGCGCTCGCAGCTTCGAAAATCTTGCCGTCAGTGAAACTGTAGCGGGTATAGAGCAGAGTGGTGTGGAGCTCAAGCCACCGCCGTCTCGAGGAATAAATTAAGCAGAAGGCGTAGAAGAGGCCTTAGCTCAAGTTCTTTCTTAAAGACCACTGCTACAAGAAGGAAGGATCCGAGATTTGCTGTCACGTACAGTCTGGCCGTAATAAATATTGGATGTATCCAAGAGGGCGTGTGATCTCTGCTTTCCGAGCGTTCGAATTCGTTATATAGCATGCACTGTACGTGCGTTCTATGTGAAAACTTTGTCACCGCATTTCACGTGACTTTATTAAGGAAGGAGTGTGCGTGCGCGTGTGGGTGTTTGAGGGCGTGGGGAGGCCCAGAGGAGTACAAGAAGACAGGCTGTTATTAATTACTTTTGTTTTCTTCGTACACGAGAAACGTGGAATCGCGGGATTTGTTAGAGGGGAAGTCGAAAAAAATAAAAACAAAACATTGAATATGCTTGGCGAAGGAAACAGAATTTTAAAATATAAACGAATAAACCTCCAAGGAAGCGATGGAGAGTCAATAGAACGAGGGGTTCTTAATTAATCAGGGATCCAGTCGCCCGGAGAAGGAAATACGCGGTGGCCCCCCCTTCCGAAATTCCTCCTCGTCGCTGGCTCGCAGTTTAATTAGAGCGCGCGGCCCGCTCTTGTATCCGTGAGAAAGAAAAGTTCAGTAGGCGGCGAAGCGTTAACGTAAAGCAAAGCGGGAATGGCATTAAGGGATAAATAGACAGCGCGGATTCGAGTACGAGAATACGCGCCCCATAGAGTGTATTGCAGCCGAAAAAAAAATAATGATAAAAATATTTATAAGGCAGACCGAAGAAGTGATATAAAGAAACAGGATGTCTAATGAAGTAACTTTCTTTTTTCTTTCGATTGTGAAAGCTCTTCTTTTCTTTCATCGCGGTGAAAAATGATTTGAACTTAGCAGTGATCCGTTTGTGCGAAAAACCTGTAATCTCTTGTACGGACTACAGGCATACATTCGTCCTTGCTTCAAACAAAGAGCGGTGAATATTGAGAAGCTTCGCGGTACTGCGCTGTATGAACATAAAAAGAAATGAAGAAGAGATAGATAGATAGATAGATAGATAGATAGATAGATAGATAGATAGATAGATAGATAGATAGATAGATAGATAGATAGATAGATAGATAGATAGATAGATAGATAGATAGATAGATAGATAGATAGATAGATAGATAGATAGATAGATAGATAGATAGATAGATAGATAGATAGATAGATAGATAGATAGATAGATAGATAGATAGATAGATAGATAGATAGATAGATAGATAGATAGATAGATAGATAGATAGATAGATAGATAGATAGATAGATAGATAGATAGATAGATAGATAGATAGATAGATAGATAGATAGATAGATAGATAGATAGATAGATAGATAGATAATCAAGAGCATACCGAGTACCGAGTACGTAAGTAACAATAACAAACAAGGAGTTTCTTAAACATAACTGACAAACTTTACTACACAATTTAAAGAGTACATTATCGTAGGAATTACTAGGGAAACTGATCTTAACAAAGAAGAAAGCAATGAGATGCAACGCATGGCTCTCCGCTTTGCACAGAACGACACTTGGTCGCAGATAGCCACACGTCATCCCGTCTGGCATTTTGTTGTTTCCACTGGCCCTATGCATACACTGTAACGTTTTCGAAAGCGACATTACCGGCGGCGCGGGTGTTAGCGTCCAAGAAATGCTTCCGGTATAAACGCAGCGGGTGTACTCAGGCGGTAACAGCGCGGCACCATTGCTCAGGAACAGTGACGTAAGTACAGGGAGAGAGTAATAGAGAGAAAGAGAGAGAGAGTGAGCAGGAGGGAGGGCGTTTTCGAGCGCCGTCAGGGAGGGAGGCAAACGGCACAAGCGTCCTCCGCCGTCGCTCGCTTGGCTGTCGCCGCAGGCGCGGCGACATTCGCGAGCGAGATATGAGGAGCCAGGGAAAGAAAGCGGAGCAATTAATCATCTCCGTCGCGTACCGCAGCGTAACTCCCTGGCGACGTTTCTTCCTCTCCTCCTCCTCCTCTCTTCCCCTTTCCTTTCCACCTCGATTTTCTTTTGTCTCTCACTGCGGCACGCCTCTCCTCCTGGACAGCGCGAGAGAGGTGCGACATCCGAGACGAGAGACAGCACGCTGATTTCGCGCACGCATAGCAGAAAGCGCAGTACACGCCACGCCGCCAGGCATCAGCGGCAGCACCCTTCCTCCTCAGCGCTGACCCTCCTTATTCTTATCGCATACTGCGTGTTTCTTTGCTCCACCTAGTCGTAACTTATCTCGCTTGTCCTGTGCCTGCCTGCCTGCTTGCTTGCTCGTTTCCTCGCTTGCTTGCTGGCTTGCCAAGCTTGTCTCGTACGAGACCGCGCCACTCGGAACTGTGAGTGCGTGAGCTGTTTCAACGTACGAACTGGTACGAACAGTGTCCTGTAGTCGGAAAGTATATCATCGCTTTGCGTCATGAGTGAAACAAAGAAACAAACAAGCAAATATGTCTCGACCTTTCGCACTGGAAGGCGTGCCGCAGCTGACGGTTGGATAGATGAACTCGGGCTCTCCGGAACGTTGGCATTTCCGCAGAGTCACGCAAATATACGATGTGTCCGCACTTTTTCGCCGTTAGCGTTAGTCGTCTTCAGTCCTCCTGCTATTACTACGTTTTGTGTTCACGTTGATTACATACTGTAATTAGCTCAAAACACACTATTACACCACGCTCTTCCCTGGCTCTTCCTTTGAATGTAAGAGGAGGGGGAGGAGGAGGAGAAAAGGAAGGACAGGGAGGTTAGCCAGTTCTCAGACCGGCTGGCTACCCTGTGCTGGGGAAGGGGGTAAGGGGAATAAAAGATGACAGAAAAGAGATGTTATAAAAAGGAGAAGAAAAAGAAAAAAAAGAAATAAAAAAAAGCGAGAGAGAGAAAAAAAAAGAAAAACAATAGTACGATAAACGACACTGCTTAGAGTCTTTGTCTGAGACTCTAAGGAATGTAAGGATTGTTGCTAAAAGTTTATGCCTAACATAGCTAACCTGTCTCTTTCTTCTCCTCCTTGCCTAAGGCTGTTCTGCACTGTTATTTTCCTAATGGCTCGCTGTGGAGAGGTTCGTTGAGACGCTTGCACGTGTAAACAAGCTATGGCGGCGTGTAGGTCAATGTCAGAACTGTTCTAGTAAAGCTTGTTAGCGCGCAGACAGAGTAGTTATAACGTCATCTCTGCGAAGAAAGCGGAAGAAAAAAAATAACGACAAATAATCTCGAAAGAGGAGACGAGCCAGTCAGATGGAGGTCAACGAGCGGGTCATCTGTCGTCATGGTTTCTGGCCAGAATAACTCGACCGGCAAAATCCGCGCGCACGCTTGGCGTGTCTTCTTGCTGCGTTGTCGTGGTAGGAGACCAAGGAATGCGCGGACGCTTCCCAAGGCAAGGACTCACGACTGGATAACAAGCGAAGCAAAACGGGCGTACAGGCATGCACTTCGCTTCTCGCACTCTCCCTGTACAGCGTGTGTACAGATGTCGCATTTTAGCGTAACGCTGTTGTTTCGGTAGTATTTTTTGCTTTGTTTGTTTGCCTTTTCAAGCGAAGAATTCGGCAGCGTCGTACGCCACAAAACTCGGCGCCTGCGGGCGTACAGAAACGCGGCCCTCTAAAATGTGTCGGTCAAATGCGCATTTGTATGCATCGTTTTCCAATAATCGATATTCCCTCGATCGTGGGCTTTTCGACGATCAACCGTATCTGATAAGGCAATCTAATCTTTTATCGGGATCACTTGTCATTTCACGTTGCCATACTTCATTGTTGCCTGCATTAGAACGCATGCGCGTCGTTGTTGCCAACTGAAGTGTTGCGCTGCCGAGCACGTGGATGAAGGTGTGATTCCCCGGCGTGCAGGAAGAAAAGCAGTTAGGAGAGAGCATTGCGCAATGCGACAGAAAGATACAACGAAGGAAAGAAGGAAATATAGTGCGCAAGGCACGCACACGACGAGCTTTTTTTGCCGTGTAACATTTTATGGTGTAACACTGCTCTAACGACAGTACTGTACTTTTTTTTTCTTCTCTGCTTCACGGTTAACATTCCGTGCTACCAGTGATGCAAGCGTAACCCCGGAAACCAATTACGCAACAAACAGTGGCGACGGCGCGTTTCGAAATGCGCGTGTCTTGAGTACTGAGCCCTGGTTCCTTAACTCTTCTTTTGTCTCCGTGCATTTATTTGGTTCGCGCGGATCTGCAGCGCTGTAACGAACTCGGTAAGCTGCGTTGTCGCTAAGTTGGAAATTTCGACGGCATAGCTGCGCATATGCGCTTTGGTGGCATTCGCGGGTCGTTAATCAGGCTGCGCTGTGGACGCATACCACGATGCGCTGCGCAACGCCATGACATCGTGTGGCGGGCGCAGTAGCGCCGACTGTTGTTTCGCAATAATGATTTACGGTGTGTTACGCGTGGCAGAAGCTTTTAAAGCCAGGTCATGTGAAGAACGCCGTAGTGGAATGCTCAAAATTAATGCTGATTATTCAGAACCGTTTTTTTTTTTTTTGCGCCTAAATTTTTGTAGGTAGCCGTGTGTTTTTTTTTTGTGGTTTTTTTTTTTCTGTTTTCAATTTGTGTAACGGCCACATCCTAATGTGGTCGCTAGTTTTGGGAGAGAAACAACTGGTAATGCTGCATAGTTTAGCGACAGTTGCACTAAGCGAGCTCACTGGAACTGTTGTTTCACCGGAAGTAAGCTTATTAGGAAGAAATAATTCATGTACGTGACGCCTGGTAAAAAGGCGTCTATTTCAGCACAACCAACTAGCCTGCTTCCCTTGTTCGTGATGTGCAATTAATTGTTTGTTTCAGCCCTAGGCAGACGTGCCATCCATCCATTACATTCGCAAGTACAGATTCCTCACGAAGACTTATTCCGAAAAGGTGCGCAATCCTTATTGTCTGAACTGGTGTTTCTGCGGAAGAGTTCTCAATCATCACCCCCGAAACCTTGGCCGCTTCTGGAAACAGATCGCTCGTTCTGGCCATCTTTCCTCTTTCGGGCACTTATCATATGTGATGTCATAACGTTCGGCAGACGTGTTCCATGAGTAGGAATCGTTCTCTCTTTGTGCATCCACTCACGGGGGACTCCCTGAAGTCCCCGCTGAAGCGTGTAGGCAGCCCTTCGATGGATGACGCCATGTCTTGCATAGAAGTGGCATAAATAAAGCTACATTAATTGGGACTTCGGGTTAATTCTGACTATCTGGCGCAACTACGTACGAACGGTTTTTTTTCTTTTTTTTTTTTTACAGCCAAGCTCTTTAGCGAATCGTTCCTTGTCTGGCGAACCAGAAAATTATCATCATAAACGGGTTTGTGCTACAGAAGTTGGGTAAATCCCACTACTCAACACTGGTCTACTAAAAATGAAGAAGGCAACAGTTAGCCCGCCCTACAAATGGCTGCGAAGCGACGGCGGCGAGACGAAGACCCCGAGTACGTACAGCGAGAGAATACTAGGGAACGGGAAAGGCAACGGCGGCTGCGACGAGACCCCGAAGCGATGGAATGCCTACGCCAACGACGACGTGCCCGTAGATCTACGAGAGCTGCGAACGCTTGGTTTCAGCGCAAGGTTATGTGTCTGCAGTTTGGACATCCCTGTCGTGTCGGTGACTGTCTGTGTTTAACTCGAGCCTCTCTACGCTGATAATCAACATAGAAACAACCTAGCATCACCTAGCTAAAGCGTGTAGCAATGATCTAGAAGCAACCTAGAAACAACCCGCATCACCAATAGCTAAGGCCTTAGAAAGAACCTAGAAGCAACCAGATTAGTCTTCAAAATCGCCCACTTTCGCTGTTTCAAGCCTTGCGCAGCCTAGTGCAAGCTTTGCCAGTATGTATATATATATATATATATATATATATATATATATATATATATATATATATATATATATATATATATATATATATATATAGTATTTCGTCGGGAATTGAACCCGCGTCCTCGACCTTCGAAGCTCGACGCCTTAGCCACTAAGCTACCAAGACGAGTATAGAAATGAACCAAAAGCAACTGGAAACGCCACTGTAATGCACGTCATCCGACGTATTTACAAAGACTACGATAAATTTAAAATAACGCCATGAGTATAAACCACGAGGAGAAGAAAAATGCAGCGAAGACAACTCGCTTCACGTGCATCATTAAGCGTAACGTTAATAGTCGTCGTCGTAAAGTGAAGCATGCAAATTGCGCAAGAAAACAGAACCATGCATCGCCTGTTCTCACGATCGTTTAGCGAAATGACTTTGACCTACACGTGTCTCGGGGACACACTGCGACCGCACCTTGTCTATACACGGCACAGATCAAACACTCCCCACGCCTACCTTGTCGAGCGACACATCAACAAAACACCCGTTGATCCACCTTCGAACATCCAGGCAGGTGTTGGACGCGCCCTGTATAGCGGTGTCTAAAGTCATCGCACGGGAAGACTAAGGAGAGTGGGGAGTGAGCGCACCGGTGTTCTCTGTACTCTCGCTTGACAGGCTCCTTATTTCATATCCCCTCGCTACACCGTCATTGACTTCTCAAGGACACACCGCGCCGCACGCCACATGGCGAGTTGGTGGCGATGATCCGGCTGGCCGCCGCCGCCGCGCTGTTTTATGTGTCTATGGATCACATATTTTTCCCACGCTTTTCGTGAAAATATACCCCCCCCCCCCTCCCCGCCCACTCTCCATCATTGAACGACAACCCCTTTCCATGATGAATGAGTTTCGCGCGGCACCGCGGCGTGAGCCTCGTAAATCGAGAAGAGAATATTTGTGGGAGTTTTTTCTTTTCTTGACGGAGGAAATGCCGGGGATCCGAGCGAGTTATTTCAAGCATGCTGCAATCATCGCCAGTACGTTCGGCAGAGCGTGCGTGTGTGCGTATACCATTCACACGAAGGCTGGCGAGTCACGTATACGAGCGTACACAGGCAACGTTTGGTGTTGCCGCTGTACTCACCTCAGTCCCTGACTGCATTCTCCCGTATCCCAGACGTCTAGGATATAATGAATAGGTTATTCTCAGCATTCGGCTTCCCAAAACATTCATCCAGCTGCTCACTTATTGTGCCACAAGGCGACATTCATGACATATTGTTTGCATATATAACATATTGGTTTAAGAAGAGACCGACGAACAATTGAAACAGTTGCTAAATCAGCTTATCCAGCTCTTTGGATCACTGGCTGACTGATGCGTTTATTTATTACTAGCTCGTCTCATGATCCTTCAAGACGTATTAAGGAAGAGTCAGCGACGCGGTTTGTCAAAATGTGGGTATACAAACCCTGACCGACTCTATGCATAGTCAACCCGAAATACTCGAGCGCATGCAGACCGGATGTTACAGAAAAGTTCGAATATTTCGCTGAAAACGATATAACATCCCTGGACGAATGTGCGCCACGTAAAATGTTCCCACGTACAGAACATAGAGTTTCTTTTTTCAACGCCAGCAATATTTAACCACAGTTACTTTCGATGGGCTTACCTCCAGTAAGCTTAGTTATTCAATTTAGAAAATGCCGCGAACAACTCCACCGTTGCGCATGCGCGCGTGTATGCTTAAGACTTGCGGCATATTGTGCGACACTTTTTATATTACGCCCCTGCCTTTCAACGAGTGGCTGACGATCTGTTCAGTAGATGAATTAGCTATTTATTGAAAGAAGAAATTAACAGATGAATGAATGAATGAATGAATGAATGAATGAATGAATGAACAAGCTTTTTAAAAATAATGACACTTTTTTTTTTTTGTCCAGCTATCTTTATGAAGCCAATAAGAAGTACCCTTCACTGTGACCTCGCCAAGAGAAGCACGTGTGCATACTTACTATTGGCGAAAAACGTGTGGCACAACCGCAATCTCTACGACGGCAGGTGCGATGTTCTCGTGCTTTCTATGTACGCGTTTTATTAAGAGGCGGCAAACGCTCAATTAAAACGCGAATATCGTCGCCAAATGGCGCAACGGCTCGGTGATGCGTTTTTAATGCGTTCCCAACGCCATTCGGCGACGGCGACGGCGCATCGTTGGAACCAGGAAACGAGCGCTTCATGAACTATGAGCACGATGCAA
The DNA here is from genome assembly GCA_030522465.1 of Rhipicephalus appendiculatus. Classification (NCBI taxonomy): domain Eukaryota; kingdom Metazoa; phylum Arthropoda; class Arachnida; order Ixodida; family Ixodidae; genus Rhipicephalus; species Rhipicephalus appendiculatus. The sequence goes on along the minus strand of JALIZH010032945.1, from coordinate 18,942,157 downwards.
GCACTTATACTACAACATCTCCCGCCGCCCACTCATCGTCGCATTCGATCGAGGAAGCTTTCGTGCGCCTCGCTGAACGATGTTTACCCCGAAACGGCCGGCGACGAGGAGAAAGTGCGCGATATATATATATATATATATATATATATATATATATATATATATATATATATATATATATATATATATATATATATATATATATATATATATATATATATATATATGGTACCAACGGATGAGCGTGAAGTCTTTTATATATTCTGTAAGCGGTGTTGCGCTGAGTTACGCCATGGTGGGAGGTACTTGTTGGCGAGTGCGCTATGCGAAAACACGCTCCCTCTTAGATACCATTGACGATAGACAGACTTAAGAGACAAGCCTCCGAAAAAGTGCTCTCACCAGTCAGCGGACCTGAAAGTTCTCCTATAGTCTTTCGTTCAACGATTACAATATATTTCATAACCGTACATCCGCTCACGCTTTCCTTTTCTGAGCCTGGCAATAAGCACGGTATGCAGCCAAAAAAAATATGGTGTATGCCTACAGCTTATGCGCGGCCTTGAACATCGCCGCACAGAGCACTTTCGCTCGCGCAGGTGCTAGATCCGCATCAGACTACAAACGCCCCTCCATACAAGCAAGCAACCCCTGAAACGCCATCGTGGCACCTACCTCCTACCCTCCCCCCTCTTCGTGCCTCATCGTCTACTCCCATCACTAAACTCGAGGCAAACGTTCCACGTAATGCCCGCGGTTGGCGCTGGAGCCGCCGGTCTCCATGGGTTATAGTGCGTTATAACGCTTTCATGGCGCAATTCGTTCATATTTACGTAATGGCTTTTCTTCTGGGCTCAGAAGGAAGGGCCGTGTACACCTGGCAGCGAGTGCAGGTGCACGGGGTGTGATGCGCGCCAGGTATTCCGGCCGGGCGGCGAGTATATATAGTGTACATAGAGAAGCGATGATGCGGTCCCGGCCTGTCTGCGCTGGTTGTTGATGGGCCTTTTTTTTTTCGGGTGAACCAGGGACCACCGCGGCGTAGAGTGGGTTGGGAGGTTCGCGGTGGTATTAAATTGAGTCGAGGCGGCGCCGCAGATGATGAGAGACGATGGTTGGCCGGTCGTGAAGTGAAATATATATATATATATATATATATATATATATATATATATATATATATATATATATATATATATCTGATGCGCGATATCGATATGACTCTGTATGCCACAGTTCTAGTGGCGCGAATCTGCAACCTTAAAAAGCAAGAAGATAACGACTATGTTTGCTTAATGACAGGGTGGCAAATGTTCACCCGCGGAATATGTAACTTTGTATCGTTGTAGGTGTGCGAGTGATTAGTTGCACTCGCCGTTAAGCACGCCTTTCGAACCTTGACTGATATATATATATATATATATATATATATATATATATATATATATATATATATATATATATATATATATATATATATATATATATATATATATATACAAGTTGGGCCATTAACAACGATTGCTTAATTAAAACTTAACGTGGTAAGCGCTTGTGCTGTCTACGCCTCTATCTTTTGTATCCGTGTCTTATGCGCTGCCCATTCGAAGTTGTGGTCACTCTAGCGAGCGAAACATCTTCAATGCAAAAGTTGTATACCGTTTCAGAAACGTCGGATTGTTTCATCCATATGCTAAGATAAGAGCCCTGTTTAATCTTTTTCTAGCCTTTATTTATAGTGCTCGAAACATAAAAAAAAAATAGTAGGCGCAGGTTAGCTGAACCACCCTGCATTATTGGCGTAGCCAGGGGGGGTCGGGGGGTTGCGGGGCCTTAATCCCGCCCCCGGAATGTTTCAGTTTTCCATATGTACATACGCGCACATGTACGAACACACGCACGGACAACATAAATATTGGTTTAACTTTTTTCTCCCCCCCCCCCCCCCCCGCAAAAAAAAAGAGAGAAAAGTCTGGCTACGCCCCTGCCCTGTATGGCCTATAGTTATTTAAGGCTGGGAAAGCGAAGGTATATTTAGAGCCGTGATGCGAGCCTCTATACTTCGATCGTCCGCGAACGGTGGTCAGCGGGGCTCCTCGAAAACATGCTCACCCACTCGCCCTTTCGGTGCTCGACCTGATAATTAACCGCTGGGAGCGAGGTCTTAATGCATGCGTGCATGCGGGCGCTCGCGCCCCGCGCAAGCACGCCAACATACCCACCCAATTGTCCTCCCTCCGCAGACGCGATAACCCCGGAACGAAGATTCGTTCGCACGGTTTTACGGGCTGCGAAATAGCGCGCCTGGTTCTCGTTCAATGCGCGCTGCTTTCGAGGAGGCTGTGTTAGCTCAGGCGACGTCCCATGTACTTTATACACCGCACGTTGCTTACATTTAGCGTGAACGCAACACGTGACTGACTTTCATCTTCACCGTCGCTGTCATATCATTATCCCTTACATCTTCCTCGTATGTATATATTGTGAAGAAGAAGATGCGCCTCCATCCAGCAGCAGCGCCAACGCTCGGCTCGCTCGGCTCGTGTTTCGGATCGCACCTCCACCAAATGTGGACCCAGCACCTCCCAATCGACCCAATCGACCCAGCACCTCCACCAAATGTGAAGAGGTTTATTGGTTGTTCAAGCACGTTATGGCTGTTAGCGTCGAGGCAGCGTGAAGAACCGTCCAGAGGCACAGCAGTGATGCGAAGCACGAGCCGAGCGTTGGCGATGCTGCTGGATAGAGGCGCATCTTCTTCACAATATCATCGCCATCTACGTGACTTGATCTTCTTCATCGTTGCTCGAGCACGGTAGAATAAAGGAGTTCATTTTCAAAATTAACTCTGAAAACGCGAGAGGAGAACTCGTAATCGACAGACAATGAGAGGGCACTGACTTCAAACCGGTTTATACGTTTCGAAAACAGACAGCTTTTTTTATTTTTTTTTCTTACTTTTCTTGCGGTTCACGGGCATCAGAGACGGATATAAAACGTGAGAAATTAACGTGAAGTTTCCCAGACATCTCAGTCGTTAAAGTGAGACTGAATTGGGACAAAGCCGCGTTACAACAGTGTCTAAGCAACATGAGCCAGCATTAATTAATAGCCGACATAAGCCAACTCGAGCTCGCATTGTTAGCCAACAGCTGCCGCACGTCTAACAGATAGCATTCAACATCAGGGGCGTAGCCAGAAATTTTTTTCGGGGAGGGGCACCTCCTTGATTTCGGGGAGGGCACCCCCCTTGAAATGGCCATTTTTCGCTATGTATGCCATGGACGAAAAAAAATTTCGGGGAGGGGGGGGGGGGGGGCACGTGCCCGGTGTGCCACCCCCTGGCTACGCCACTGTTCAACATAAGTCAATATTCTTATTAGTACATGCACGACTAAGTGAGGTATCTAGCTAAGGAACCACAGCCGACACAAGTTCCATGTGGTAAGAAATCATGGTCGACATCACCCCGTTACAGGCGCGCGTGCAAGAGACCTAAAAACATATACCCCCCCCCCCCCCAAAAAAAAAAAAAAGGAAAGAAGCATTTCGCAAGTCAGCAACGAGGACCAGCCGGAAAAAGCCATTATTTCCTCGGACTGTCTTCTGATTTGAGGAGGATACGCAACGCTCTTCGCTATACTTCTGTTTCGTGGCCACTACCACCAATTCCTCCTCGTGTTCTTTCCGATTTCGAAACTGCAATTTGCACCCGCGAACATTGGAGTTGTTCGCGGCATTTGCGTGGTTGTGAAAGAGGCTCTACGTGCTCGAGTAAGGCGCGCGTGTTTGCGTTCAGGTGTACCATATGTGTTCGCTATAGAATTTGAACGTGTTGCGTGAAGGAAGCGTTGCGCCGCGGTGATTACTTCACTCCGGGGCGAGGCACCTTTTTTTACGCGGCCGCGTTCTATAAACGGCGATGACACGGTCATTCTGCGATGCATGTCGACGCAACGTCCCGAGTGATATTGCATTGGACGTCGACCAAGTTTCGCGCCACGCAGCAGCCACTCTGTTTGCTCCGAAGTTTTTAATCTGTCGCCGGGCAATTATGCGGGATTGCCGGATGCCCCGTTGCTGCTGCTTGCGGGGTTACTCTTATAACTCATGTCAAAGTGTTTGTATAGGAAAACCGAGACTAAGGATCAGCCGTGAAGGGGTTAAAAATATTGAACTAAACATCGTCAACTGTGTTGCGTAATTCGCAAACTGTTTACAAGTTGCGCAAGACCGCCGCTGGTTAATCATGCTTTTAGTAGAAGCTTAACACAACGCGAACACAGATCGTGCTTTGAGTACCTATTGGGACATCATACTGCTCTAGCTGCATAGTGCTCCTGCTCTGGCTGCATCTATCTATCTATCTATCTATCTATCTATCTATCTATCTATCTATCTATCTATCTATCTATCTATCTATCTATCTATCTATCTATCTATCTATCTATCTATCTATCTATCTATCTATCTATCTATCTATCTATCTGTCTGTCTGTCTGTCTATCTATCTATCTATCTATCTATCTATCTATCTATCTATCTATCTATCTATCTATCTATCTATCTATCTCCAAGGCTAATCGACTTTGCAGAGTTAGTATATGTATATGCTTTATGATGAGCCAAGTATATCTATAGTACAGCACACACGTACCATATTCAATAATACACTGATAAGCAATAGGGCTGTCTGTACTTAGCGTAAATTTTTCGTTTCCTAACCTTTCTCGCCCAACCTCTTTAGCGCTGGTGCGAGAAAACTTCACCGCTCCTATATGCACCGAACCAAGCATCGCCAATCTCATAAGATGGGTTTATTAACTCGAGGCGTATACAAAGTGTTTCTTTTTTTCTTTTGCGAAGCACTCTATCCCAGTTCACTACAAGTAACTTTCTTACGAATCCACGTTTATACATATAACGAGTCAAAGTATCAAAAAGAAAAGAAGCGTGACCTCTAATTGCATGCCGGAGCCGCGCACTTCAGTCCGTAATATCGCCGGACAGTTTTGGTAACACGACGAACAAGAAGTTGATACGCCGTGGCGCCGTGTTCCAGTCGGCGACACGCTCCCTTCTCGAGTGGTTATCGTATCACATACACGGCAAAGGCGGGGCCGCCGTACACACAGCGCGGTGTTTCGCCTTAAAAAAATTGCGAGCCTGCTTACATCATGCCGAAGTCTACGTTGAGCTTTATAATTTTGACGCACGCCTTTCTTGCAGCCGAGGGCAGCTCGTATTCTTTTTTTTTTTTTTGGTCCACATCTGGGGATGTATAATCAATCTTCCCCGCAGTGATTTGCTATATGTACCGCCAACGGGAGGTACGCGATATGAACGAAACTGTACCGGGAGCTTTCATGAAAAGGAGGCGGGAGGGAGGAGGGGGGTAGGAGAGTCGTGTACAATTTTCCAGCACGCTCTTCTCTTTTCTTTCTTTCACTCCCTTTTTTTAATTTTCCTTAACAAGCACCGATATGCTTTCTGACGTCGTAGACACGAAATGTATAATTACCATTCTGAAGGTTCACGTCCGAAAAGTGCGCAGTTGCTAATGGGAGGCGCCGTACTGGAAGGGCATTCATTAATTTTGACGTCCTCTGTGGTGGCTTAACGACTGCGGAGTCACGTTATACTAAATTCCATTCGGCGCGGGTCCGATTCCCGAACAGCGGTGATCGTGCTTCAATGCAGAAAAAAATATTCAAAAATACATTGCAGAATAACGGATAAGTGGGCAAGCGCGTTTGGCTCCATAATGACGGAAAGGCAGCGATGCAATGCCACTAGCCGCGGTGGGTAATATGAATAAACAAATAAATAGAACGAATACACAATGAACAGAAGAAAACAGGACAGACGCACATACTGTCTTCTTCTGTTCTTTCTGCGCAAGTTCTAGAACTGCCATTCCATCATTATGCGAAAATGTGTTCGCGTACTTATGTTTAGGTTCATGTTAAAGAACTCCAGGTGGTCAAAAAGTTATGCGGAGTTACACCACGATGACGTGTCTCCTTATCATGTCGAAGTTTTGTTGCGTAATGCCGTAGAGTTAAATTAGGTATTGATTTCAATTTTTTTTTCGAACTTCGGTTCCCTAACTTGCACCCAATGTACGGTTTACAGAATGGTATATAGCATTGTCCGCCGCGATGGAGCAGTGGTTGTGGTGCTCGGCTGCTGACCCATCCCGGCCGCGGCGGTCGCATTTCGATGGAGGCGAAATGCTAGAGGTCCCCGTAATGTGCGATGTCAGTGAACGTTAAAGAACACCGGATGGTCGAAATTCCCGGAGCCTTCCACTACGGCGTCTCTCATATTCATATCGTGGTTTTGGCACGTAAAGCTGTAGATATTATTATTACGGAATAGTACTATTGCAGGTAAGATCTCCGAAGAGTTAAGTGAGAGAAGAGTAATGATTCGAAAGACACAGCGCCAATTCCCAACAATATTTTTTCGAGAAAAAAACAAGCGACTTTGTTGCTGTTTCCTACGGATAAAGGGCGTTGTTACGCAGACGCTGTCATAACACGGGTCTATTGAGGCAAACTATGATTCTGCCGTGAAAGTGAGAAGAACGCCAATTAAAAAAAAAAAAAGAAAAGCAAAACCAACTAAGAACATTACAGCGCACGTTCTTGCATATTATGCTCGAGCCGCGATAACTCGAGTGCTTGCTGCATAACAACTCCTGCAACGCATTATAACACGTTGAGAATCTATTTCGGGGACTGCATACTAACTTCAATGTGTTCGCATCGGGTGCTTTATTGCGGGCAACGGACCGCGACCGACTTCGTGCCTCATAAAGTGGCGAAGCGCATCATTTAAACTGCCGCCTCTAATTGTATAAAAGTTAGGTGCGAATAGAAAGAAGTCTGGAACGACCGAAACGAGAGGTGTGCATCATTACTTTCTCTCGCGCGACGGCGAGAAAACGAAGCGAATAACGTCTCGAGTCACGGACGTTAACTGGAAAGTGCAAGAAAAAACTAGAGACTAAATTACACGTTGTCTGACTAAGGAAGCGAAAGCGTTACATTTTCTTCTCGCGCTTTAAAACGCGATAAAGCAGCATCCGGAAGTACTTGACGTCGTAACAAACCGGCCGCTTGTTCTGTGACGCTCCGCGGCAGTTGCGTGCTCCAGCGGCATTTACTTTTAAGGGCTACGCGAGATCATTAATTTGTTTCGCAAGAGACATCATCAAGTTGACCCCTGCGTGTGACCATCTTTGTAAAGCTCGGCGCTCAATTTTTTTTTTTCGCTTGTTTTCGCGTGCGACTTGGAAATTCGGTACAAAAAAAATTACACCATGTCCCGCTAAAGGGGAACCATGAGGCGATGCGAAGCAGCACGGGGGATGCACACAGCGTTTGCATCGGTTTGACTAGGTGTTTCTGTTAGGCCTAATGCTGCGTATTTAGTGTTATCGTTTGTGTTGTGTTTATGTTCTTATGTTGTTGTTAACGTAGACACCTTGTGTCTACGTTAACACCGTGCGGCGCAGCCGGCGCAGTGACTGATCGTGTGTACGACCTAACGCGAGCCTTTTATCTAAACGAGCAGGGGGGAATGTGGGGAGAGGGAGGTTGGCTACGGCGCAGCCACAGATGTTAGCTGGTGTGTGGAGAGGAGGTGTGTGGAGAGGGTTTGCGCATGCGCAGTAAGCGTGGTCACGCCGCACACCGGATTGAACCCCGCCATAGGCTTCTTCGCATCTAAAAGTTACGAGCTGCGAGGGTCGAGCGACAAAAAGGGGCTTGCGACCATTAACGAGTCGCGGTTTTTAACCGTTGTCTTTCTTGAAGGCAAATGTTATCGTCTTAGGAGACGTGTCTGAGATTATGCTAACCAGTAGCCCCTGGTGCAGTAGCCAGATACCATTCTCACATAAGAAAAAAAAAAAAGATTGGTTGATCCCCGTTTCGTATAGGAATCACTCGTAACGCGAAAGTAAAACGTGTCTCCATAGAAGTAGCTACAGCTCTGTTGGATGTGAAGGAAATACAATTTGCACAATGTGTGTTGATAATGCGCCGGCATGGCAGCCTTCGATGGGGATGCACCCATGTTGCGAAACCCATGGAGGCGAAGGCATAACAAGCCAGAGCCAATTTCGCTCATGCGCCTGTACCGACGGTCTCGTTGAGACAAGACCATCGCGTACCGGCGGAAGATATATGAAAGAGATTGGCTATGCGATGCTTCGAGGACGGCGACTGTGTTAGTTCGCCGTCAATCCCAGTTACCCAGAGTGAACTTATGTTTCTTTCCACGTAACGTATACTGCTCCGCTCTTCTGTTGTCTTCAGGTGTTTGTCTAACACCTGTGGCACACTCTTGTTGAAGGTTGCCCTTTGCTTTTTTGTCGTATTACGCTTCTTGCTTTCTCTCTTCTTTTCCTCCCCTTTCCCCCCTCCCCCCCCGTGTAGGGTAGCAAACCGGGTATAACCTGGTTAACCTCCCTGCCTTTCCTTTGCCTCTCTCTCTCTACGCTGTTGTTGTTTTCGGTGCACATGTGTTTCTCGGCGTTGTTTATATAAACTCGGCGTTGTTTCATTAAACGAAAAGTTAACAATAATTGCTGCAGTTTTACGTCCCAAAACCACGATATTGCCACGCGCGTTTCTTATTTTCACTTTGCTCTATTCGGTTCTTCGCCCTCAAAGTCTGTCAGCAATGCTCAGCGCAAACCGCGCCTGACTGTTCTAGAAGCTTCGCGATTACTGTAGATCGTTTTGTTAAGATTGCGCGCAAGACGCGAACACTCGAGCTTATTCCAGAGCTTGTGCGACAACGAGTGATAAGACTGGAATATTCTATGACGCACGTATAAATGCCGACGCGCTTCACCGCTTGCCAGTTGATCGACGGCCGACGCTCTGCTCGCCGCTATCAGTGCCAGCGTGTATTGCTGTAATCTTACTTTCTGTTTACCGGCCACAAGTTCGGCCTAATAAACAGTTTCATCTTGGACACGTCGCCTGCTGCCTTCGTCGACGTCACACCCACGTGACATCTGGTGGTGGTGCTGCTTCGTTCATGTACCGGACACCCCCCGTCAAGCCGTGAACCCAGCCCCACTCGCGAGGGAGACGTCGACACCAACCACGACCAGCGAGTTAGCCGTAGGCAGCAAGGTCTACATCCGGAGTACGGTCCTCTACCTGACAAGACTCGGAAGACCAAGGCCATGACCTCGACTGCGGCAACGATGACTGCCGCTGCGCCACAGCCAGCGATCGTAATGCAGCAGCCAAGGGAGCCACCGACTTTCCGTGGATCATCGTTCGAAGACCCTGAGACCTGGCTGGAGACATACGACCGAGTGGCCACCCTAAACCACTGGGACCCGGAAGAGAAGCTGCGTCGCGTCTACTTTTACCTGGAAGACGCGGCAAGGACCTGGTTCGAGAATCGGGAGTCTGCGCTTCAAACCTGGGATCTTTTCCGCGGCACATTCCTGGACACGTTCAGGAGCATCGCCCGCAAGGAAAGAGCCGCGACGTTGCTCGAGACGAGGGTGCAACTCCCGAACGAAAGAGTGGCCATCTTCGCTGAAGAATTGACGCGACTCTTCCGACACGCTGACCCCGACATGCCCGAGGAGAAGAAAGTCCGTTTTCTCATGCGAGGAGTCAAGCAAGAACTCTTCGCCGGGATGATGCGGAACCCACCAAAGACCGTCCAGGAATTCTTGTCGGAAGCAACAGCGATCGAGAAGACGCTGGAAATGCGAACCTGCCAGTACGATCGCCGAACGATCCAAGACAGCCCAGGAGTTCATGCTCTCGGCTCCGACGACCTGCGCGAAACGATACGAGCGATCGTGCGGGAGGAACTGCGCAAGCTGTTACCCTCATCAATGCCGCAAGTGGACTCGATCGCCGACATCGTTCGCGAAGAGATCCAGCAGTCGATCTGCACCCCCCAACCGCCACAGCCGCAAGCCATGAGCTACGCTGCTGCCGCCCGACGCTCCGCTCCGCCTCCACGTCCACGTCAGGAGGCCGCACCACCCCATTTCCGCCGCCAGACACCGCCGTCCCCACGACCGACGCCATACCGCTCACCTGCCAGCGAGCACTACTCCCCAAGAAAAACCGACATCTGGCGAGCCCCCTGACAACCGCCCGCTCTGCTACCACTGCGGGGAAGCTGGACATACCTATCGCCGCTGCCAGTACCGCCAGATGGGCCTACGCGGCTTCGCCGTCAACGCACCGCCCCCACAGCACGGCGAGCGCCCACGCGACATCGCCGAATACTTGACCACCACTGAGCGGGCACCTCGACGTTCATCGCGTTCGCCATCGCCTGGACCCTACCGGTCCCCTAACCGACGACAGCAGTACAGCAGCCTCAACCGGGGCCGTTCCGTGAGCCCATATCCGGAAAACTAAGGGCAGCAACCGATGGAGGTGCGGTTGCTGTACGACGAACTACCGAAGACCCTCCGCCGACGCCGACGACGACGCCGCGACGATACCTGAAGAACAAAGCAAGAGAGAGCCCTGAAGTCGAAACTTCGCGGCCGGAAGAAGACCTGACGACGCCACGTGGAAGCAGCGGAGCAAACCGCCGCAGCCGTGATCCGACGCCGCGACCCAACCGTAACGCACGACGACGAACCAGCGACCTCGACGTAATATTCGACGGCCACAACGTCACCGCTCTCGTCGACACTGGAGCCGACTATTCCGTCGTCAGTGGACCTTTTGCGACGAAGTTGAAGAAAGTGAAGACTGCTTGGCAAGGCCCTGAAATCCGGACCGCTGGGGGTCATCTAATAACGCCGGCCGGTGTTTGCACAGCAAGAGTCACCATCAATAACCGGACTTATCCCGCCAGCTTTCTAATTCTGCAGCACTGCTCCAGGGATGTGATACTGGGGATGGACTTCCTAAGTCAACACGGCGCCGTGATCGACCTGAGGTCTGAGTCGATAACACTGACTTCAGACGAAGCGTTGCCGCCCCACACGACGCCGGAGAATCATGCCTTGAATGTAATTGAAGAGCAGGTCACCGTTCCGCCCCTCTCCAGCGTCGTCATTTCCGTCGGCACCGAAATACCCGCTGAAATTGAAGGCGTCATCGAGGGCGATCAGCGCCTGCTTGTGAACCATCAGATTTGCGTCGCAAGAGGCATCGCCGAGTTGCGCGATGGCAAAGCAAAGGTACTGCTGACAAACTTCAGCCACGAATATAGGCACCTTAACATTGGCACGACGGTCGCCCACATCGAGAAATTCGTGGACACCAGCCATGCTTTCGCCCTCTCCGATGCTACCGAACCTGCTTCGACGAATCGAGGTCCCAAACCAGATTTCGACGTCAACCCGAACCTTCCGAAGGTCAAGCAAGACCAGCTAAAGGCCCTGCTCCTGCGATTCAAAGACTGCTTCTCGGCGTCGTCAAGAATTCGACAGACCCCAGTCGCGAAACATCGGATCATTACAGAAGAAAGTGCTCGACCAGTTCGACAGAGCCCGTACCGAGTATCGACGCGCGAACGCGAGGCCGTGAAGAAGCAAGTCGACGAAATGCTACGCGACGACATAATCCAGCCGTCCAAGAGTCCCTGGGCGTCTCCCGTGGTTTTGGTGAAGAAGAAGGACGGCACGCTACGTTTCTGCGTCGACTATCGTCGCCTGAACAAGATCACTAAGAAGGACGTGTACCCCCTCCCACGGATAGACGACGCCCTGGATCGACTCCACAACGCAAAGTACTTTTCGTCGATGGACCTCAAGACAGGCTACTGGCAAATCGAAGTCGACGAGAGAGACCGAGAAAAGACTGCTTTCATAACTCCAGACGGCCTGTTCGAGTTCAAGGTCATGCCTTTTGGTCTTTGCTCGGCGCCCGCGACCTTCCAACGCGTTATGGATACCGTACTGGCCGGCTTGAAGTGGCAGACTTGTCTTGTGTACTTGGACGACGTCGTTGTGTTTTCTTCAAACTTCGACGAACACCTGCGGCGCCTTGAGGCTGTACTTCAAGCAATCAAGACCTCCGGACTTACCCTGAAGTCACAAAAGTGCCGCTTCGCCTACGAGGAACTCTTGTTCTTGGGCCACGTGATAAGCAAGTTCGGAGTACGCCCTGACCCTCAGAAGACAGCCGCCATCGCTACATTCCCGCCACCCGCCGACAAGAAGGCCGTGCGTCGATTTCTAGGCCTGTGCGCCTACTACAGGCGGTTCGTCAAAAACTTTGCCCGCATCGCCGAACCACTCACTAACCTTACGAGGGCCGACGTCGAGTTCAAATGGGAAACGTCGCAGGAGGAAGCATTTCAAGACCTAAAACGACACCTGCAAACGCCTCCGTTACTTGCGCATTTTGACGATCGCGCCGAAACAGAAGTGCACACCGACGCAAGCAGTGTGGGACTCGGCGCCGTCCTTGTGCAGAGGACGGATGGACTGGAAAGGGTTATCAGTTATGCTAGCCGGTCGCTATCCAAGGCAGAGGCCAACTATTCCACAACTGAAAAGGAGTGCCTCGCCATCATCTGGGCTACGTCAAAGTTTCGCCCTTACCTTTACGGAAGGCCCTTCAAAGTTGTGAGCGACCACCACGCCTTGTGTTGGCTAGCTAACCTGAAGGACCCTTCAGGTCGTCTCGCAAGATGGAGTCTGAGACTTCAAGAATTCGACGTTACCGTCGTTTACAAGTCCGGACGAAAACACTCTGACGCCGACTGCTTATCTCGCGCCCCCCGTCGAACCGCCGCCGCAAGATGACCAGGAGGACGACTTCTTGGGAACCATAAGCGCCGACGACTTCGCCGAACGACAGCGAGCCGACCCGGAACTCAAGGGCCTTATGGAGTACCTCGAAGGCAAGACCGCCATTGTTCCGAAGGCATTCAAGCGAGGACTCACGTCGTTTGTATTACGAAACGGCATTCTCATAAAGAAGAATTTCTCGCCCCTTCGAGCCAACTACCTTCTCATAGTGCCTTCAGCATTGCGACCAGAAGTACTCCAGGCACTACACGACGACCCGATGGCTGGACACCTCGGACTTTCCCGCACGCTCGCAAGAGTACAAGAAAAGTACTACTGGCCGCGCCTTGCCGCCGACGTCGCCCACTACGTAAGGACGTGCCGAGACTGTCAGAGACGGAAGACACCGCCAGCAAGACCAGCAGGCTTCCTTCACCCGATCGAGCCTCCTCGGCGACCGTTCCAGCAGATCGGCATGGACCTCCTGGGGCCGTTCCCAACGTCGACTTGCGGAAATAAATGGATCGTCGTAGCTACCGACTACCTCAGCCGCTACGCCGAAACAAAAGCCCTGCCCAAGGGCAGTGCCGCCGAGGTAGCCAAGTTCTTCGTTGAGAACATCGTCCTTCGACACGGCGCCCCAGAGGTTCTCATCACCGACAGAGGTACGGCGTTTACGGCTGACCTAACTCAGGCGATCTTGGGATACAGCCACACAAGCCACCGCCGGACCACCGCGTACCACCCACAGACCAATGGCCTGACCGAGCGTCTAAATAAGACTATCGCCGACATGCTGGCCATGTACGTCGACGTCGAACACAAGACGTGGGACGCCATCCTTCCGTACGTGACCTTCGCATACAACACGGCCGTGCAGGAGACGACACAGATGACGCCATACAAGTTGGTCTACGGAAGGAACCCGGCAACGACGCTCGACGCCATGCTGCCCAACGTCGCAGATGAAGAAAACCTCGACGTCACCGTCTACCTACAGCGCGCCGAAGAAGCCCGACAACTCGCCCTCCAGCGCATCAAAAATCAGCAGACAACCGATAGCCGCCGTTACAATCTTCGACGACGCTTTGTGGAATACCAGCCCGGCGACCGCGTTTGGGTGTGGACGCCGATACGCCGACGCGGACTCAGTGAAAAACTTCTTCGGCGATACTTCGGGCCATACAAGGTGCTTCGACGTCTCGGTGCTCTGGACTACGAGGTCGTTCCGGACGGCATTACTAACTCCCAACGGCGTCGTGCGCGACCTGAAGTCGTCCATGTCGTGCGCCTCAAGCCGTATTACACGCGTTAGCGGACCTGAGGACTTCACTTATTGCTTTATTGTTGTACTTTCTTTCTTTGTTGTTGTGACTTATTGTTGCATGCATTTTTTTTTTCCCATGTTCTGTTTTAAGCATCGGGACGATGCTTTTTCAGAAAGGGGGGCATTGCCACGCGCGTTTCTTATTTTCACTTTGCTCTATTCGGTTCTTCGCCCTCAAAGTCTGTCAGCAATGCTCAGCGCAAACCGCGCCTGACTGTTCTAGAAGCTTCGCGATTACTGTAGATCGTTTTGTTAAGATTGCGCGCAAGACGCGAACACTCGAGCTTATTCCAGAGCTTGTGCGACAACGAGTGATAAGACTGGAATATTCTATGACGCACGTATAAATGCCGACGCGCTTCACCGCTTGCCAGTTGATCGACGGCCGACGCTCTGCATGCTCGCCGCTATCAGTGCCAGCGTGTATTGCTGTAATCTTACTTTCTGTTTACCGGCCACAAGTTCGGCCTAATAAACAGTTTCATCTTGGACACGTCGCCTGCTGCCTTCGTCGACGTCACACCCACGTGACAATATGATTATGAGAGACGCCGTAGTGGAGGGCTCAGGAAATTTCTACCACCTGGGGTTCTTTAACGTGCACCTAAACTCTAAGCACACGGGCCTGTAGCATTTCCGCCTCCATCGAAACTGCGGCGGCCGTTGCCGGGATTCGATCCCGCGACCTACGGGTCAGCAGTCGAGCACCATAACCGCTAGACCACCGTGGCGGGTGAAATTAAAAGTCGTCATTACCGCTTCGTGTTATCTCTTACTGTGTCCCGTGTCGTTTTGCGGCCACCTTTGCCAATCATAAATAGAAAACAAATATCGTAGTTTATCTTACAACACGCGTATTTTTCAAGATGAACTTACTTTTAATAAGCCGATTAGTTGGCTATAGTTGGTCCTTAATTGAAAAAAAAAAGGTGACTACAATGTAAACTCTATGTAAGCGATCCGAGACAAGCGATCAGCTCAAATGAAATCAGGAGGACTTGTATCAATAATGAAGCCAGTAACGCCTACGCGACGTTGCCAAGTTCCTTCAGCAAAGACAAAGAAGAAAAACTGAGCTCAAATGCATTTTCTGAAACCAGACCAATATAGAGCGAAACCATAAATCACCCCAGATTTGCTACGAAATGTTCTTTACCAGCGAAATCGATTTCCCGCCTATACTCAACACTAGCAGCGTACACGGTCCTTCCACAACTTCACTAGTTTCTTTTATTCATCGTTGAACCCGATGGTGCCGATAAGCAACACAGTGAGTCCCCCTTTGGTTGATTTATACGCGCATATTGCCACCAGTGACGACAGGCGTAAGCGAACACGTGGACAGCCAGCCCTGTATTTTCTCATTTATAGATGAACAATATGTGAAGGTAGGCTGCATCACGATATTAATATTTAATAAATACACGAAAATAAGAAATACCGAAAGAATAACAAACGAACAAAATATTCTGAACCACTACGTACATATACGATCTCAGGCGTCTAAAGAATTGGCAGAGTCTAAGGGAAGCCTTCCAATACATACAGGGTGGTCACAGAGACTACCGCGGATAGAGTCCGTACAGATGGCTTTTTACGCAATTACATAATTAACATGGCTATAAGATATGTTCGTTAACAACACAATACTATGAAGAGGAGCAATAATGTCTTATGTTTCGCACGGCACTGCCACGTGGAGTAAAATGAACTTAAGAAGAAACTTGACGGCTAACTGACTCTCACTTAGAACTGAGGATCTAACAAACGCAACAATGCAAGCGCTGGCGAGGATGCTTTGTGTAGTTTGCATCTGTTCCTTTTGTGTCCTCGTTCTATACGCGCCGTCTCATCCTCAGTTCTTAAAATCAATTTAACGCGATAATGCAAGAACGCAACTGCGTAAATGAGGTGCTTTCTTACGAGTACGCATGCTAGCCATGCCTTTAACATGATGAACGTAATGCGCACTACCGCATCGGTGGCGAGCGCCACCCATCCGATTACCCCTCTCTGTCTCTCTCTCACACACACACACACACACACACACACACACACACACACACACACGCACACACACACACACACACACACACACACACTTTCTAACCAAATGACTCGCAGTATGTGTGCTCTTACACAGATTTAGCCCACCCTCAGGGAGACGAAGGGCGCTGGCGTTCCCTCGCGCGTAACAACCGGACGCCATTACGGAAATTGCGGCGGCAGCGTGGCGCCCGCGGTGTACATAGGGTTAAACCCAGCTCTGCGCGTTGCAGTGGCGGGCGCCTCGCAGAGCAACGGCCAATTCTTCCGTGCCTTTTGCGAAGAACTGGCTGCCAGTGCGTGCGCGCGCGAAGAAAGTTGAGGGAGAGGAGGTGGTGGGTAGATATATCTACGAGCCCACGCAGCATCACTCTCCCCCCCCTTCTCCCTCCTTCTCCTCCACCGCTCGTGTACTGCTCCGGACTAGCGAAGCGACGTATGCCGGAACGCGGCGATTAATGGACAAACATCTCGCAACGTCAGTCGGAAGAAGGGCTACCCCAGGAGAATGCAACAAGGACCGCGTTTGAGAGAGTGCGCGCAGTGCGAGACTCGAGCAGCTGTCGTCGGCGTGCGTGTGTGTGCTCCGCTTGCTGCGTATGGTTAGTTCTGTGCAGTATCTCTCGTGCATTATAGCATTGGCCGCTCCGTTGTGAAGAGACACATACTTAGGGAAGAAGAGACAAAAGGGTGAAGGCAGGGAGGTTAACCGTGAACATGCCCGGTTGGCTACCCTACGCTGGTGGAGTGTGAAAGGGGGACGTAAAGATAGATGAGAGGAGGGAATGAAAGAAGGAAATGAGCAATAAATGCGGTACACGTATGGGTCGGTTGCACTATAAAATAAAGGCGTTCTCACAGGCCCGTAGTCCCTCAAAAGCACAAAAGTGTTTTAACTGCGTTGGGGGTCGACAAGCGATGGCGACGATGCACCAGCAGCATCTGAACGGAGAGCGGCCGATCGTCCGATCGTCGCTACGCAACAGACGTATGTAAATGATAAGAGAAACGTAGGGAGGGTTTAATCTGGCTTAGTTCTATTAGGTGCCCTATTCAGTCGGCAAAATGCGAAGGGGACAAAGGTGCGAACGATTGGAGAAGCGCATACAGTAGGTACGTGCCCGAACATACACGCAATAAAGCGCGATCAACTGACGAAGCTGCGGAAGGTTCCAATTCTCGCGGATGGCTCAGCCGCTCAAACGCTTTGCGCAGCGAGGTAGCTGATTCAGATAAGTGTTTCTCTATTCAGAGATGAGCCTCGATTAATGTTATAGCCCGAGTTTAATCAGATCAATATCAAGGAAAATATTGACCTTCGGGTATTGAGGCTTTCTGACTACGGTGAAAACAGTCACGAGGACAGTTCCTGATAGACTAATGTGAATGCAACTACTACTATACTACTACTACTACTACTACTACTACTACTAGTAGTAGTAGTAGTAGTAGTAATAATAATAATAATAATAATAATAATAATAATAATAATAATAATAATAATATTAATCACAATAATCGAGAGACAAAGGATAGCAATGGTAACATAATTCGTGGCGGGGAAACAACTGCACTATTTCTTTTAAGCTTGCTTTTTTTTAACCGCCTTAAACGGTATATCGCCATGAATTAATTGGAAACGAGGTTGTAGTACCCCTAAGCCGGCATATATTCGTAACTATCGATTTCTTTGTTGTTGTTGTTGTTGTTGTTGTTGTTGTTGTTGTTGTTGTTGTTGTTGTTGTTGTTGTTGTTGTTGTTGTTGTTGTTGTCGTTGTTGTTGTCGTTGTTGTTGTTGTTGTTGTTGTTGTTGTTGTTGTTGTTGTTGTTGTTGTTGTTGTTGTTGTTGTTGTTGTTGTCGTCGTCGTCGTCGTTTCAAGTACCTCGGCATCGTTTGATGCATCTGTGTAAGCGATAGTTCGATCTGCATAGCCACCAGATCCAATTCGCATATTTGCTGCACGCAATTCTAGCCAATAAGGGGGGAACACACACGCGGGTTTCCGCGTATACACTTCGGAGTCATTAGGGCTCCGGCCCGAATGAGCCATGCACTCGGTGGCAGTCGTTAGGCGAGCGCCCGTCTCATCTGCACTCTGTGTACTCTCTCCCTGTCGTCAACTTGGCCGTCGCACGTTTTTGTTGGTTTGTTTGTTTTTTCGGTCCGCAACGCGACGAGTGCTCCGTACGGCCTGACCACCCCTTTAATTCCGCCGTGCCGGTCGTCGAAGAAGCGAGAGTTTCGCTGCATCGTCCATCTAGCAACGCACCCCGTCCTGCTTGATATGCATACCGAAAAGAGTTGTGCCGCAGTCGGTGACGATGGTAATGCGTGAGCGCGCCTTCTGTGCATATGAACTGGGTAGAGGCGGAGTCACGTCCCTCTAATAGGCTCAATTTGCCGCGCGCGTTAGAAGAAGCGTAGGACGCCGCGAACGTATTATGGAAATATGTTCATGTGCAGTTGTCACGCACGCAGATGCGGGGAAAACCCCCCGGTCGAACATGACGCGGAGCACGTTATAGGTGAAAGACATCGTTGTAATCGTCGATAATGCGGTAACATACGCACAAATCGTACACGTCTGAGATGGTGCTTCATTAGGATGTCTGCATGAAGAAGAACCGATTCTTATTATTATTTATTATTATTTTTTTACATGTATGATGTGACTTTGTGCTTCGACAAGGGAGACCTTGGAGGAGTTCAGTGAATTACACAGACGCGGTCAGTGAGTCTTTGACGGCATCACTTGCGTTGTTCTTTTTCTGGGTCTAAAAATAAGAACACAAGCGCTTTCCCAGGAGTCGTGTGTACTATAAAGTTATTATATCACCTCATATGGGATGGCACTTTTGGGTCGCGTTTTTGGGTCATATTTGTGGGTCGCGTTTCGATGGAGGCGAAATACTAGAGGCCCTTGTACTGCGCGACGTCAGTGCTCACTAAAGAACACCAGATGGTCGAAATTTTCGTAGCCCTCCAGTACGGCGTGTCTAATAATCATATCGCGGTTTGGGCACATAGATAACCCAGGTATTTTCCCTGTCTCTCTTACAACTGTCAAACTTTGCTCTCCCAATCTCGCAAGTAAAAGGCAACGCACCTGATCGTTCTTTTTCTGGTTTACCTACCTGCCTTCCCTTTTTCATCTCTTATCTCGACCACTAAAACAATGAACACCATCGCGCCTGAGTAAAAACGCCTAGGACACTTGCGCATGCGCAAGGTGGGACACTCCTTGTAGGGCCCTTTCAGCGCACACCATTGACACTAGGTCTGTTTTTGCACGAAGCTTTATGAAGCCAGCGATCTGTAGCCAATGACCAATGACATATGCCAATGACCTGTAGCGCACTGGCGTCCGGCAGTTCACAGGCGGCGCGGCGGCAGTCGCGTCGTTCCGACGAGGCGACGACCGCGGCGTCGTTTGGGAGGCGGCTGCGACACCGACGAAGAGGAAACAAAAAAGAAAGAAAGAAAAAGAAACGTAAAGAGTGAGATACGGTGGCTCCCTTTCGTTTCATCCCTTTTAACAGCCGCACACGCCCGACGCAAATCCAGCTGTCACGAAAGGGAAGGCCGCGCCATCGAAAGTCGGTTTCGAATCTGTTGTGGACCCTAAAGCACAGCCGCCGCCTCGAAGCGATGGCCTCGTCGGCTGGGCTTCTTCGTATGTGTATACGGACGCGGTCAACGTACAAGCTCCGCAAGGGATTGCCTGCGCGCCTCGCCTAATGCTCGTCTGTACTCGGGCACGCCCCGACCGACTCCGGCGTCGTCGGAGACCCTTTCGGCTACTTACAGAGATTCCGAGTTTTTGCTGGGCTCTGTCCATTTCACCGCGCCCCGGCACTCCCCACTTCGAGGCATTATTCAACGCGCGTTAAAAGTTTCCCTTTCGTAGCATTTATTTCATTTTTTTCTTTCACGCTGCATTATAGAGGAAGATGGACGAACTGATCCGTCGTTTGTCTTTCACATACGCCGATAACGGCAATAGCCGAAAGCTTTCGCGCTCGGTGCAATAAAAGAAGGCACTTTTTTAGATACCCTAGGCACATCTGCGTGCGAAATGGTCCGAAGGGTACAGCTTTTAAAGTTATGAACTCGTAAGGCGACGTAGCATAACCTAACTCGAACTGACCTAACCAGAAAGCAGCTCAAAAACAGACGCTTTGCGTGTAAGCTATCCTCTCAACATCGTTTTTGTTCTATTTCCTATACAGGTGCAATAAATGTTGGATAAACGGAGGCGAAGCACCTCAGACTGGCTGCCCGACGTTTCTTGTGTTTCCATCTGTAGGCTCCCATCTTTACATTGGATTTCTTATATACGAACAGATCCTCTACCCTCGGGTTCGATCTCACGGTCGAGGTAAAAGCTTTAGCTGCAACTTAGCGCACGCGTTCTTGTTGGGTCTTCCAAAGGTTATCGAGGATCATGAGACTGTATATGCATATTCGATCAGATATTTCACTGCATACTCTATATCTACGAAAGCAGTACTTATGGAGACGTTATGTGTAGATTAGATATGCGGGCTAAAGCAGACGCGGTGTAACGAAGGCTTATATACATTTTAAGCATTGGCAATGACGTAAAAAAAAAAAAAGGAGAGAAGACAGGGAACAAGAGTAACTAAATTTCTGGGTCATCTAGCTCGGCAATACTTCAAACTTATAACCTGAGGCTGCGACAGAAGTAGTGGTGAGTTACAGATGGACTGTGCAAGATTAGATGCGTCGCTTCCTTGGTTTGGTATCCAGCAGCGAAGCGCTGCTGTCTGCGTAGCACGCATTGCCACAAAGTTGGAAGTTAAACAAATGATTCTTGACTACCGTAATCCTTAATCTATGTGTTTGATAGTGGCACACTTACGTTGGCGTTCGTGTTCTCTGGTGTATTCCTTGTGAAAACTTTGTTTCGCGCGCCAGATACGCACCGCCAGGTGGCGCAATGAGCCCCGCTGCTCACAATAATAGCGTCTGCTCTTTCAGCGAACTCATTCAATAAATATTTATTAATTATTCTGACAGTTAATTGGCCCTTTTCTTAAATAAGCTTTGCTCCGATATAATATGTATCCAGCATAACCCTTAACTCGAACAAGAACCACCGATTTCGCGCCAGTTTTATTATTTTTTTAAACACATTGTCAGAAAATTTGGAAAACCGGAAGTAATTGCACAACCGGAAGTGCTTGGAAGAAAAACAAAAGCGACACTTGTTGCTAGGGCCACTAAAAAACTACAACAGCAACGGCGAAGCAAAAAGTTGCATGGCCTTGTTAAAACGGTCGTATACACAGTTATGCCGGTGTCCGCTTGGTGGACACTGGTAGGAATAAGAGCGCGATATCATCGGAACAACACCGGCCTGTCCGTTTACCGACACAAACTCATTTGCTACTGTTGTTGCATGTATTGTCACGTCGTAGCGGCACGCAGACAGATTAAAGAGGATTCCTTCGCTACAGAAGTGTCGACAACACGACGACAGCATTAAAACAGACGCCGACTGCTTTGAAACAACAGCCACTTAGCCGGCTGTGACCCAGAAAAAAGACAAATACAGATGGCGCGGTGGGAAGAGGGGGGGGGGGGGGGGGGGGCTTATTATTCGGCAGACACACTGCATTCGGATAACAACTATTGTGTCACATTTCAAACTTCCTCCTCCGTAACTTGCAATTACTGACGAACTTGACAAAAGCGTTACTTACTCTATGAAGCTGACGTTCCCACGTCGCACTTTCATTATTATATTTAAAATCAAAAACACGCGGCGTCACCCCAGGCGGACACGCGAACAACCGGAAACGCGGATAAACCGGTGAACCGAAACGAGACGCGACATTCAAAAAATACGAACGCCGTGCGATACCGATGCAGAGGGACCCCGTTATTACGAATTCCTTCCTTTTCACGAAGCATGCATCGCCGTGGCGGCAGCTTCTCGGAGCACGCTAAGAATAAGTTCGGGTTATCAGAGCAGTTTTATATACGTGCCTCTATTGTGACGCTGTACAGTTGCTCGTGAGTTGAATACGCTGTTGTTGACCGCGACTATATTTTTGTACGATGTATCCGAACCTTGTGGGCTGTTACGGTGCATCTGTACGATGGAAGTGTACGCGGAGTGTAAACTAGGTGCAGAGACGGAGTGGGTACGTGTTGAAAGCCTCAGCGGGTTGCCAGGCCGAACCCCATACGTTGTAACAGTAGAGCTATTCTTGCGGTGCTTCTTTTGGGATCTATACACCTCTTGACGACGCGGTACAAAATAAACATAATCATCGATTGGAATCGAGCGAGTTCTTTCTTGTGCATTTGTGCATTTGTCGTCACCGGCACTTAAGCAGCTCGCTTTATTTCTCTTGTTTGAAAAATACCAAGACTCCATACATATCTACACTGACGGATCCGCCCTGCCAAACAGTTCAACCGGAGCAGTCGTGATTCCGAGGTTGGATACGACAATCAAATTCAAGACATCCCACGCAACATCATCGACGGCAGCAGAAGTGGCAGCCCTTCGTACCGCGTTACAATTCGTCACTGACCAACCGACACACAAGTGGACCATTTTCTGCGACTCAAAGGCGGCACTGCAGTCTCTGCTGTCAATCTTACGCCGCGGACCGCATGAGCAGCTGATATTAGAGACAGCGGAGCTTATACACCACCTGACTGAGAAAGGACATCAAATCACTTTTCAGTGGTTACCCAGCCACTGCGGAATCATCGGCAATGAACGGGCCGATCAAGCTGCCCGCTCAGCCCACGGAGAAGACCGCGAGGTACTACTACCGCTTTCTAGGAACGACGCTGCACGGAACCTCCGCTTGTTTGCTCCTCTACGTACCACGTCACAGTGGAACGAGCCGCCCTTCAAACATGCCCGACTGCACTCATTTGACCCTACGTTATGTCTTCAAGTCCCATCGGGGCTTCGCCGAGTAGACGCGACCCTTCTGTGTAGGCTGTGGTTGGGCGTTGCGTTTACCAACGCGTATGCTTTCCGCATTGGGATGGCCGACACCGCAGAGGAGACAATTGGACATATCTTTTGCGATTGCCTACAGTATAGGGCACAGCGACTATGCCTTTGCAACGCGCTCAACAAGTTAGATGACCAACCTTTGTCGGAAGAAAGGATTTTAAGCCATCGACAGGATGCGACGTCACAGAAGAAAGCCCTGAAAGCGCTGCTGCGATTTCTGCGGATCGACCGGCCTTTCTGAACGACTTTAGCCAGAACGCCCTTCCTGTGCGCGTCGTTTTTTAACCTGCGTGTGCGTGCATTTTTTTTCCTTTCATTTTTTTTCTTCTCTCTCTCTCTCTACACCCTCTTTCTTGCCCCTATTTCCCCTCCCCTGTGCTGGGTAGCAAACCGGATGCTAGTATCTGGTTAACCTCCCGGCTTTCCTCTTCATCTCTCTCTCTCTTATCGCCAGCTTCTATACTTTTCTAATCATTAATTTTGCTATTGATTAATTTTAGTGATGACGTTGTTGGGCCATCGGTCAGGCGTCTCACGAAGCGAAAGAAAGAATAAAATTGCGACAAAAACAATAAATTATTACGTACGGCGGTTTGCAAGGAGACTACATTTGCCCCAAAGAGTGAATCAGTTTAAGCAACTCTTTCAAGCGAGTCATCTTTAATGACGTTTGCAAAAAACTTGGAGGACGCTCGCCAGGTTGCGGATCTCCACGGCGGTGCCTGTTTCGTAGACGCGGCACAATATGACAACATTAGGGGCAGGTTTACGGAAGTGGCAATCAACCACAAGGGGGGGTTACCATTAATGCGGCGTCGGTATGTGCCCAAACTGCTAATGCCACACAGCGGGTTGCCATTGCCTTGATTCTCTTAGATGATAATCATGCAAATACATTTCGTGATTCTAGGGCAGCCATTCGGGCTTTCAGTGTGGTGTGGCGCTGTGTGCAAAGAAGCCGAATACATATTCGGTGAGAAGTCACTTACAACTCACACCCTTACATGGTTCCCGGCTCATAAGGGATTCATGGGAAAAGGGACTATCAATCTCAATGAGTTGGCCCACTCCAGGGCGCGAGGGTTAGCTGTCCGCGGCCATGGAAGACCTCTGGGTCAACCAGGAGGATTGGTAAATAGGGATCCACGAACTACCTACAATGAAATTGCTCAGCATTTCGCTATGGATAGCAGAGCTTTTCCTCCTCCAGATAGGAAGTTAAACAGCGCGCAGGCGCTGACATTGAGATTACTTCAAAGGGAAACGTATCCTAACCCTACCTTTCTCCACAAGCTTTATCCTGATGTTTATTTAACTAACTCATGTACCTAATGTGGTCGTTTAGCCAGCCTTACATCACATGCTCTGGGAGTACCCTTCGGTATGCGACACTGATACAGCATCGACCAGCAAGTGGGACCCCGCTCTAAGGAGTCCGGACATACAGTCACAGCTTTGGGATGTCCAGAGGGCCCACGATGCGGCAGTATGTCTCGGCCTGACAGTCCCGTCGTGGCAGCGGCCCGCCGTGTGCTAAGGGCACACGCCTTCGCACTTTTATTAATAAAGTTTTTCCAAACCGAACCTGATTTACACGGCTACATCATATGTCTGCTAGAACCCTGCGTGGTAAACAGCAGCGAGGCTCTTCTTGGAACTCAATCCAGCCTTTGTACTTTACAAGCGGATCTTGACGAACGTCGGCAGCTACTGCAGGAATGATGTCTCTTCAATTGAGATATTTTTCAGTAGCAGAAGTAAAAATCTCATGCAGAGGAATAGTAGACACTGAGACAAGACATCAATTTATGCTTTCGCGACTTCTAAATGGCGCTTAGATGAATCAGTATTTCAATGCACACCTAAATAACAATATTGATTGATTGATTGATTGATTGATTGATTGATTGATTGATTGATTGATTGATTGATTGATTGATTGATTGATTGATTGATTGATTGATTGATTGATTGATTGATTGATTGATTGATTGATTGAACTTAGCAGCCAGATGCCGTCACCACCGCGGGCCACCGCGACCCGTACAAGGCGCTAATTCTTCATTACAGGGAAACTGCGCGAAAAAACGTGGACAAAGGAAGAAACAACAGCACAAGCGCTTGTGCAGTTGTTTCTTTCTTTGTCCACGTTTTTTCGCGCAGTTTCCCTGTAATGAATTACCAACTCGCCCAACAGTCCGCTCTTCTAAGCTAATTCTTCAGTTGGCAAACGGACACAGCAACGACCGGCCCCATGCAGGAGGTTACGATTCGGTCGAAATTCACGTGTTAAAACAAGAGGACACTTGCATCATCCAGGAACTGGCAGTGCCGTCAAAAGGAGAAGTTACTCGTGATCATGTTGCTTAAACGACCTTCGAAGATCATTTCCTTGTCCCACGGTTGTCGTTTGAATATGCGCTTATTTTCCTCAATAAACTTCGACACGCATGAGCGACGGCGCTTCTTTGCTCTCTCCCTAACTCTCTTTCGTCCATTCGTGCACCTTAAGATGAAAAAAAACACCGCCTTCGTGAAGCGTACGATAAGCTCTGTCCCGAAAACACTTATGAAATGCCCGTTTCATTAGACTGCTAAACTACGGATATGGTCCCTGGACTATACTAGGACCGTAGTACGGCCTGCAAGTGTGCATCACCATCGCACCTACCCGCGCCAAATGAAGCCTGGTCTGCGGACAGACGGAAGGGGCCAGCAAAGAAGAAGAAGATGAAGAATAGGGGCGTGGACGCCGTGCGGCAGAGGTCAAGGCGAAAGCGGGAGAAAGGAAAGAAGAAGAAGAAGAGAGACATGCAGGCGCGAGCTGCGGAAAAGACGTTTCGGGCTGCTCTCCCTTCCTTGACCTTCGAACTCGAGCGCCGGCTGCGGCGCGTTCCGGTCTCGGTGTGGTTGTGTACGTAAGGAGGAGCGGGAACGGGATTCCACGAAGAGCGTACCGACCTGGCACCGAGCACTCTGCCCACTGCTCCGCCACGGAGCCCTCGCTGTCATGAATTACTCTTCGCTCGCTTCTTATGCTGCGGTCAGCGATGCAAACCCACTCCCAGCCACTCCCCTGCCCGCAGCGCCCCCCTTTCGAACGAGAAGGAAATGAAGCGGAGGAATGTAGCATCCACGAGGAGCGGCGTGGTCGGTTGTATGCACAAGACAGGCACGAAGGGTGGTGCGCCACGTTCGGTTACGCGATTCAACACTTACAATTTCTAAGAAAACTCTATGATGGGATGTCAGAGATGGAATATTACGTATATAGGGCGGACCGTTACTTAGACGATTAAGTATATAACATTAATTATTGCTCTGTAGTGTCCGAATAAGTCAGTTTTGAATTGCTCCGACCCGCCTCAGTTCTCTGGTGTTTATCGTGCTCGACTGCTGACACGAAGGTCGCGGGATCGAATCCCAGCCGCGGCGGCCGCATTTCGATGGAGGCAAAATGCTAGAGGCACGTGTGCTTAGGTTTAGGTGCACGTTAATGAACCCCGGGTGGACGAAATTTCCGGCGACCCTCCACTACAGCGTCTCTCGTAATCATGTCGTGGTTTGCGGGACACAATATCCCAAAAATTATTAATTTAATTATTCCGAGGGCCTGAGAGACAAACAGAAGGCAACAGTGAGAGGGTGCGTTCAATTTTGGTGCGAGGATCCCGCATTGACCTAGGTTTGGCCGGGCGTTCAAAAGTGAGGCTTGTCGCATGTTTGCCTGATAAAGAGCCAATTGCAGATTAACTCGAACTGAACGTGGTTACAACTAATTGTATAGACATGCAGAAGAAGGCCTCAGACGTTCCGAAGTAGTGTGAGCTTGGTTAAACCACCCTGACGTCGCTGGTGTCGCGCTTACTCTAAAAGTTAACAAGGGAAAAAAATTGCTATGTTCTCAACAAAACAGTCTTTAGACACCGGAAGAAATAGAATACAGTTTCCAAGTAATAAAGTCACAATATAAAAATGCCAGCGTCTGTGCTTTATTATTACCCCCTTAACTACACTTGTTTGTCGCCTCCCTCACTGAAGGGTGTCGATCGAATGATCGTCTTTGTCTTTCTCATTAATATTGCTGCTCTGAAAAACCTCACCTTAGAGATCAATACCTAAGCATTCTACCTGTCATGAAGGCATGACCACCGATATTCGTACAGCCGTAATATTCCAAAGCTAGACGTTAAGTTTCACACCGAGCCTGAAATGACGGCCATGTGGCGAGGCGCGCGTAGGTATGGAAGTTATCTCAGTGTTGAATATGCATTTATATGTGTGATAAAGGCGTTAAATAACACATGAACTCCGAAAATTGGAATGGAATAAAATACGTCCGATGTATGGGGAATCCACTTAAGAGACGTACAAAAACGGACGGGTAAAAAATCTAGTCAAATAATGAGGTTTACTTCATCAATACGAGGATGCTTCGGAATAATTAAGACAACCTGAGGTTCTTCAACGTTCACCTAACTCGAAGTACACGAGCGCTTTAGCATTGATTGATGAACGGGCAACGAAGCCGCGCCTGGCGCTAGGTAGCAGAACGAGTCACTAAATTCATCGCGGAAGATGGGCAGATGATATTCCGGCTAAGATTAATGATAATGAAAAGAGTGATCCGACAATCAATATGTTGTGTAGAACAGAAAACCGATGATTTATTTGAGCAATAGAATAAATCTAAGGTATCTGCCGAATCGCGTAGAGAGTGACGAAATAAGAGAGCTTTTGAGAGATATATAATTACTTTAGATGGCGCGAAACCTAGTGCTAATGGTAAGACTCTTCCGAAAACACTTTTCATCCTGATGTAGACATGTATGATGAGTGCGACGGTGCGATAATAACCCCTTAATACAATCCAGCAGCAGAATGGACCCCATGCCCACCCTCAGTCACGTTTTTCTCAGGTACAAAGCTCTTCTCACACCCGTAACAATCATCGACGGTCAAACATTTTGGTGACGCGGAAGAAAAAGATAGCGTGGGAACAGAACAGTACGTCCGCGCTAAGCGCGATGTTCACGCCGTATACCGACGATCAGAGAAGCACCGCGAGCCTCTCCTCCCACCCTGCTAACCCGACCAACGCCCGTCACAACGTATACAAGTTCGGGGCCCCATATACGGGCGGCAACACTGAAGCAATACCGCAGCAGCCCCCCCACATCGCTTGGAACCACGCGATGGGCGCGGTGGGGCCATCGATGGCCGGCAGCGACGCCTTCGCTTTTGCCGCCGCCGAACACTGGGCTCTCCTTCTTCCTATGGCCTCCGGCTGTGATGCTTCTTCCCCTTCGGGCGATCGGAATAACAGGTTGCGAGCGGGCCCTAATGGCTGGGAAAACGGCGCGTCTGCTATCGAGGCGGCGCCGGAGTGAAAAGCGAAAGCAAGCGCGCTGTAGAAGAACCACCATGCCGACCAGTGGTGTATGGCGGGCCGGGGTGTTGGTTCTTGGGTCGTTCTCACTGTGTCATTGGACGGATACAAAGTAGACGCGAAAATCTAAAAGTGGGAAGCAAGAGGAACGGGGTATGGGAAAGAAAGAAAGAAAGAAAGAAAGAAAGAAAGAAAGAAAGAAAGAAAGAAAGAAAGAAAGAAAGAAAGAAAGAAAGAAAGAAAGAAAGAAAGAAAGAAAGAAAGAAAGAAAGAAAGAAAGAAAGAAAGAAAGAAAGAAAGAAAGAAAGAAAGAAAGAAAGAAAGAAGTCACAGAGCCGTGACTCTCTTTACATTGTTTTGCGAAGCTGTAAAAGGTCGTTCAGTACGCGCGGGAACACGTGAGATGTAATACTGCACGGTGCTGCGGCTGATGAACTCAGATAAACAGTGAATCTTCGTTCTTGCTTGAGCCCTTTCCATGATGTGCTTGTACCAGCACCGTACATCATGTTCATTACTACTACTGCTATTTCTGCTGTTACTACTTCCACCACTACTTCTGATACTACTAAACCTACGCTATTTGCTAGTGTGCTTGAGCCACGGCACTGTACTGCTGCTACATACTTCTATTGTGGCGCAAGGCACACGCAACTAGTTCATCCAGGTGGCCATACGCGCAAGGACTGTGTTGATATGATGCTTGATGTTGTGCTGTGTAATATTTGGACTTTGCCATATAGTCGCCGCAGAGTACTTTCCTCTTTCATTCTTTCATTCTCCATCCTCCTTCCCAAGTACAGGGTTGCCAACTGCAGATCTCCTCTGGTTAATCAGCCTGTATTTCCTATTTTCCTTCGCCTTTCTCTCTTTTTGATATATGACACTTCTACTTACACCCATGTGCAGCAGCTTCCACTACTTGTACAGTCTACGCTCCAGTACTATGTAGTCCTTGCCCTTACAGCCTCGGCAAAGTGAGACGACTAGCCATAGTAGTCTAGTGGTTATGGTGCTTGACTGAGGACCCGAAGGTCACGGCATCGAATCCCTGCGGCGGCCGCCACATATTCGATGGAGGCGAAAATGACAGAGGCCCTTGTACTTAGATTTATGGGCACGTAACCCCAGATGGTCGAAATTGCCGGAGCACTCCACTACGGCGTCCCTTCTAATCATATCGTGGTCTTGGGACGTTAAACCCCAACACTTATTATGTGAGACAATAGCAGCAATCGTAACCAGTCCCAATTACGACGGGTTTCGTGAATATCAGTCGCAATGATAAGACTAACGATTGTTGTGCGGTACAGAATACCCTATAGCGTGACGATATGCTTTGCAGCTACCGGAGCCGCACGACCTCGCTTATCACAGAAAGCTCACAGAACGCAACTTGCACACGCTGATCACAGCAACACAGGATCACGCACAGCCACAGGGGGCACGCCATCTAGTCTCTCTCAAAATACCGAACTCGAGGTTTCTTGTTCATCCATTTTCTGTGCAGTGTTCATCTATTCCCTAAGGAAACTGTAGCCATCCCTCGAGGCCTTTCTACCGACGCACTATCTATAAACTCGGCACACCATGTTCACTTGTCTACGTGTTTCGTTCACGAGCGACACTGAAAAACAAAAGAGATCACATGAGCCGGGTTAATACGTTGGAGAAAAACTTCGCGCTTTTCTTGTCTGTCGTTTATTGAGACTTCGAAGCACGCAAGGAAGAGCTCGAAGAAAAGCGGGGAATCTGAGACACCCTGAATCTAAATGCGCTCGTCTTCAAGAAAGAACGATCCGTTACCCATGCTCTTTCCCTTACATCCGCTATCGGATGTTGAAGGGAAAATAAATCCAGTAAAGGAATCTGTCCCGCCAGTCGAAAATCCGCATGGTCATCCGTCTTTCCACCTGGAAAACCAGCTCGCACGCTGGTAAATGTTAAAGCTTTTCCGGAATCGCGCAGCCATGTATAAAGGCAAACGCGGAGATTTTTCACGCACTCGAAACCGCGTTACGCTTGCTTCGCTCGAATTCTTCATGTCGCTAGAGAAGAACCAGCGAAGATGGAAACGAAGTAAAGGAAAGTTGAAGAAAGAAAGAAAGAAAGAAAGAAAGAAAGAAAGAAAGAAAGAAAGAAAGAAAGAAAGAAAGAAAGAAAGAAAGAAAGAAAGAAAGAAAGAAAGAAAGAAAGAAAGAAAGAAAGAAAGAAAGATGTCGAGTAATCGAAGCAGCTGAAAGAGTAGTGTTGTGCTGACTGGGCGGAGAACTGGGGTACGCTCGCGTGCTCCTTCCCCCTACCTCCCGATCCCCCCCCCCCTCCCCGCTTCCGCTTTTACCGCTGATTCACTCGTCTCCTCCTAAGGGACCGGGATGCGGTGAATCAAGAGCCTGTATTCATTCGAGAAGAAATAAAAGCGAGAAAGAAAGAAAAATAAGAAAGAACAGACGGGGTAGAATGAAGCACGCGAAAGTTGGGCGAAGACAGTTCGAACAGCAACGCCGCATGCACTGATGTATATAAGGGGAACCTGCAAAGTGAGGTACAAACCAAATAAGGGGCCACACTTCGATTCAATCTCCGTGAGAGCTAGCTAGGTGGGCGCGCGCGCACTCCCACTATAAAGAAGGAACTTAACAAAAGAAGTCGAAGGAAACAAACGGGATAGCTTGAAGAACAAAAACAGGACACGTGCACGCACATACGCGCCAGCCCTGTCAGCACAAGAACACGGCCGCAGAGCACTTAGAGAGAAGGTTTTAGTGCTAAGAGCGGGGGCGGGGGGCGGCGTCGCGTTTCGCGTGTCGTGTGTACCCTGCTCGGTGAGCCGAGAAACAGAGCAAATTTCGCATTGCGCGCGCGCTCTATTTATATTATTTTCGTTTCTCGAGGAGGCGACGCGGAAAACTTCTAACGCCGAGCATCAAGCGCCAAAAGTAACAAAAGTGGAGTGAGATGAGATGAAAACGAGAAGAGGAAGAAGAAAAAAAGAAAGAAGACGAGGAATCGCTCATTCAATACCGCCCGCACTACACGCTTCGGCGGCGCATCCGCAGGCGTCAGATTGGTGATCCGGAATAAGTTCGTCCGCCTCTCCGGAGAGAACGGATCGAAGGCCTGAGGACGAGGACGAAGAAGAAGAAGAGGAGGAAGGAAGCGCGAAGGTTCGAGTTCACGGTCGCGCGATCGCACAAACACACGCCTCCCATCGCACGCCAGGCAAAGCGAGTATACAAACGCACGCAGTGTGCGGAGAGCCAATATTTGTCCCCGCGGCGCTCACGGGTTCTCTTAGACTACGCCACACTGAGACGACGAGTTGGTCGCGGAAGGAAGCACACACACACGCACGAGCTCAGAGTGTCGGTGTCTCCGCCCGGTCGGAGTCCGTTTGCGTTAAAAGGTCTCCTTCCGTCTCACCCTCACCCTAAGAGCCTCCGCCAACTCAGGTGTATAAGGTCTCGCTGGTCGAGGGTGAGGGTAAACCTAAGGTGTAAAGCAGGGCCGATGGTTTATAGACGTTTGCATCCTTCTCCCGTTATTTGCTGGAGTTTTCGCGGAAGGCTCTGCGGTACGCTATACGGGTAACCATCACGGACGATGTTTGCACCTTCCTTTTCCGTAGGACAGCGCGAGGCAATATATACTGTCGGCGCAGCTTACGGAAGCTCTCGGGCCCATCGTCCGCCGATGTTGACACTGGAGTCCGCCGTAGAGTGTATAGTATGTACGTACTTCTACGGAAGCCGACGAACCCGACTGGGATTCGTATAAGTTTGCCTTCATTTCCGTCGGTGTGTTTTTATGTAGCCGCGGGCGGCGAGCGTCGGCCACGGGCTCATTAAAGCGACGCTCCGGTTCGTTGACTGGTCAGGTGGGCTTCATGAAACCTGTAACGAGTCCTGTGCGGCGGATTGCGAGTTTATCTTGCTCACCTTCGTGTTCTTCCGCGAATGGAAGGTGAAAAGGGAAAAGAACTTTACCGATGAACGTGTTTGGTGAAGGAAGAAGGAGTGTGTACAGTAATTGCTTTCGGTTAAGGAGAACCGGTGCGGACGGATGGCTCTGTGTGGTATACACGCGAAGAGAAAAAGAAAGAGTATGTGTTACTCTTTTTAGGGGCAAAGCTCCTTAGGGTGTGGGTCTGTCCCTCCTCTGTAGTAGTAGTAGTAGTAGTAGTAGTAGTAGTAGTAGTAGTAGTAGTAGTAGTAGTAGTAGTAGTAGTAGTAGTAGGTAGGTAGGTAGGTAGGTAGCCACGTGTAGTGGAATGTACCCACTCCACGTGATAAAGATGACGATGACGCAGTATAGTGGAATGTACCCACTACACGTGATAACGATGAAGTATAAGCGCGTTCCAGTATAGTGGAATGTACCCACTACACGTGATAACGATGACGATGATGACCATGAAGTATAAGCGCGTTCCAGACCACACATTCTCTTTCTGCCATGGATGAAAACGATCGAGCTTCGCCCACTCATCATCATTCACTTCGTGGATATGGCGTGATTTTTTTTTTTTTCGCCGAGTCCAGACTTGCCACGTAATGTGACCCTCTTTAAAGAGACACGTCAACTCTCTTTTGGGTCCCACGACTGTTCGACGAGAGTGTAATGGGTCTCCAAATAGAGTTCGCGTGTCACTTCAAAGGTAGTAAAGATTTGTGGTAAGTCATGACTGACTAAAAAGACTCAATAGCAATCCAGCTTTTTTTTTTTTTTTTTTTTTAGAGTGTACAATTGCGCAACGAGTGATGATTTCAGAACGTTACCGCCAGGAAAATTCCCGATTATCAGAACTGCGAGACGCGGAATTTTCAAATCTGTAAAACGACATCCCGTGAAGCACTGCCTAACTGCAACGCGTCTGACCATTCTTCTGTTGCGTGATTGTCCTCGCCGAATGGAAACTTCGCGTTGCGCTAATGAAACACGAGGGCTCGGGTTCGATCCCTGTGTACTTACATTAAGGTGCACGGAAACGTTTTTCTTGTTTTTAAGCTTTCACTAGTATTAACATTGAAAGCGCACCCTATGAGTGAGTCATCTTCGTCATCTTTACATATCATCGTTAGTTGTACGACTTCCCCATCCTACGTCATCATCACTGTGTGATAGCTCGAGCTCGGCTGAATAAAGCGGTTCCTCATAAGTGGTGCAGGTGCTGGGTAGAGGGCAGTGAAATCGAGCATTAGCGCCTTGGTCTCGACAATATTAAAAGTAACCGCAAATACACACAGGAGATATTATCCCTTTCTGTGTTTTGAGTGCCCTGGCTTACTTTTCCTAATGTTTAGAGACGGTCACTGCAATAATAGTTATTGATTATCCATGGTTATAAAGCCTACTCCACAAGATGGCTCCACCAAAGCGGCCGCTTACACGTAAAGGGTTTAAGGACAATCCGAAGCTCTCTATTGATGGTGACGGCTTCTCGCGCGAAAAAATATGTAGTACGCAAGAAAAATAAAAGACTAGAACGACGCGTGGCAGTGGCATATTGATGACCAGGAAGGTCTAGCTATCCGCGGTTGAAGGTCTGGCGAGGTTTGGTTTAGTTAGCTCTTGAAATGTCGTGTGGTTGACAGAGTAAGCGTATAAACTAAGCGGGATATACGCGATGGCTCTGCGATATCGAGTGATTTACTGGTCACGTCGGGTTTTATTGCGCCTAGCCAGCAAAACTTACTGGTTCCGCCTTGTTTCTTTTTTTCTTTTTCTTCTTTTCACGCTTAGCCCGAGGACGACGGTGTACCCACTCGTATTTACGAGTTTGCGGTATTGACAGTAGCATTGCTCACATTTATGTTTTCTTTGCGTGAGTGCCGTGTGGCGATGTTCTGGGGTAGCGACATAACTATCCCAGTGCTAATAGAAACATCTCTCCCGGGTACGAAGGAACCTTGAATAAAACTGTCATTCGAGTGCAATTTCGTCGAAGAGGAAGTATAATGCGCTTGTCCGACGCAATACTTTAAGCGGCGCTGCGACTATGAACGTTTGATTATGAGGGGACATTCGAGCCGACGGCTGAGGGACGGTTGGTGAGCAACATCACCAGCAACAATAAAATTATTTCATTGTAGACCATGGCCTCCGAGATTGCGCGCCGGCGGGCACGTTATCTTGGAGGCCATAGTCTAACTTTCGGCGCTGGCGTTCCAAACGTGCAGCCTGCTCGGCATATGTGCATCAAGCGTGGGACCTCCGTGACGCCACCGCTAGACATGAGACGTGCGCGATCTCGGAGGCCATGGTTAGACGCACCGTAGTTCAATGTACTACTCATTCCTACTGCGGTTTATACGGTACTGCTGATATCTAACGGAGCAATCGCGGTGTCCATACAGCATGAAATTCTCGTTCGCTCATCAGTCATCTACAACACCAACTTGCTTGTTGCGTTCCACTAAAGTACACGATGAAGTCATGAAAGTGACTGAATCGTGTTAAGTGATTGTCTCGATAACACCACGTCTCTCCATCTCGACAATCTCAAGCACGCAGAACGTGCGAGTTTTGAAATCCCCAAAAAACAGTGAATAAAAATGCCCGCCCCAACGTATATATACTTACATCGACAGCTTCGTGACTCGTGCACTATGGCCAGACGGGAAAAGAATCACCGCGAAGTAAAAAAAATAGATATAAAAACAAAACGGCCGACGGCGCAATATATATATACGCTTATCCGATCGAGTCACGTAGACGTAGTGTCGCGAATTCCTTCGGGCCGTGTATACGGGCGATTCAGCCGGGAGACGGCGGGTGTGTAGTGGGCAGCGTGGACGGGGCCGTGCCTTCCTCCCTTCCATGCTGGATGCCTCTGCCGATGCAAGTCGTAGCAGAGGGGGCGGCGTGGCCTGAGCCCCCTCCACCGTACACGAACATGATCGATAAGAGGAGCGGAGATTGTATCGTCTTTGTGTTCTTCTATACTTCTTTTTTATGTTATGTTCTGTTCGCCAACGTTTAATATCTTCGTCCTTTCTTTCTGTCGACTTTTACAAGCCTTTTATCGAGCTCCGTGGACCTTGTTTTATTGCTAATGGCCCCGTCTCCACTATCTCACCCTCTCTCCCTCTTTCTTTCTTTCTCTCTCGCTTTGGCTTTTTCGAAGAAAGCTTCTCCTCCGAATCATCGCACGCGAGCATTAAGAAGAGCGACATTGTTGCAGAGCCGCAGAAATTTGCGGAGGAAGAATAACGGAGAGCCGAAGAAAAACGCAAGCAATGAGTCGCCTTCTTCGATTTGCGGTGAGGAGGAATTAAGAAAGAGAGAGAGAGACTACGTCGTGGGTGTCGCGCGGCTGCGGGGAGATACGATTCGCCTGACTTCCCACTCTTCTTCTTCTTCTTTTTCGATACCAGCGTCGTAAAACCAGTCTCGTCCATGTCAATTACAGACTTTTACGAAGGTCCTCAGTCGGGGGGGCACCGCATTTTTTTCTGATTCTTTTTTCCGGATCGCAGTTTTAAGAGAGCCGTACCACTTTCGCTGCAGGCTTGCTTTCATCTCTCGGCTTTTGACTTCTCTCGTTCTTCTTCTTCTTCTTCTTCTTCTTCTTCTTCTTCTTCTTCTTCTTCTTCTTCTAGCTTCGTCGGTACATACATCCGTGCCAGTCTCTCCTTGATGACCGATACGCTCGAGGGTTGACGTGAAAGAGAAGGGAAGTGAGAAAGGAGGCGTAATTGCCCGACGAAGCCCACGACGAAGGTCAGCTTTGCCGCTGAAGAAACGATCTGTCACGCATCGTCCGCTCAGTAATTTTACTCCGCGCCTCGTCACGCCCGTTCGACAAATTGTGAGCCAATTGGGGGAAGAGGGTATTGGGCACGTCATCAAATGAGTGATCGCTGCGAGGCATCAAAAATGGGTTCGCCGAAACAGACGGAATCGTTAGATGAGCGAGCACAGTGTGGCTGGTATGTGAATGTGAAAGTAGTCAGGAGAGAGTAAGAATAGCCGTTCAGTTTCCGGAACGAGTGAAGGAGATCATGCTTTGAAGATAGTTGTATTGTTTCTTATTATAATATTGTACAGCGTTGTACAATAGCCCTCCAAGAGTAGCATGTCAGGCGAAAAGCCAGACGAACATCTCCAGCTCTTCATTAAAATATTGCTCTCTCTCTCCAAGAGTAATATCGATGTCTTGTTGGTATTTGCGCTCTTTCAGAATAGAACTTGCGCGTCCTGCCATCGCGCTTCATTATGACGCCGTCTTTTTTCCGCATTATGACGAATAGTGACGTTTCAAAGCCATTGGCAACTGTAATACGCAAATATACCAATCAATCAATCAATCAATCAATCAATCAATCAATCAATCAATCAATCAATCAATCAATCATAACAAAACTGAAAGATGTACTGAAGCACAATGTGGACTGAAAAACTCTCACCTTTGTGAATATTAATGAGAACTAAAAGACAATGTGCCAAGGAAAGTATAGGGAACGTTATTAGTAGTTATAGTAATGTAAATGTGAAGAAAGAAAAGTAGACGAAAAGATAACTTCTAATTAATATTCTCATCAGTTTTGATTATTATTAGTTATTGATTAGTTCTCATTGTATGTGTCTAACAAAGAAAAACGAGACCCTTAAATTTCCACTTCTCACCTTTGTGAGAAGCTCTAAAGAAACTTGAAGTGCATAATCAGGCACAACCATACGTAGGCAGGGTTGTGCATTAACTAATTAACCAATCAAATTATTAATTGAATAACTTGTTATATCTATTATTATGTTAGCCTCGATCGTATCGCGATAAAGAAAACGGAGTGACTTGATAGTAGAATCTATATTGCTCTGTTGCCACGAGTCAATGAGGTTGAACTACAATACCTTCACATACATTACTGACTTAATTAACTGTTGTCAAAGGAGAGCTAGTGCTTTGGAAAAAACATACACGAACGGTTCCAACATCCGTAGACCATCGCAAACACAAACAAAAGAAGTTACGTAGGTAGTCTTCTCCTCACAAAGTGTCGCAGTGTGGAGAAGCCACCTTGACAAATAATTGCTAAGAGACTGTAGTAGGTCTTCGACGCTACGAGGGAATATGCACCCGTTACAAATAACAATAACGGAAATTGAGGCCACGGGATATGCTCTGCTCAGTGGCCGGCTTTATTTTACGCCAGTAGAAATAATGCTGAGTAAAGTAGCCCACCGCGGTAACCTATCGGATAAGGCGTTTCGCTGCTGTGTTCGAGGTGGCCGTTTCGATGCCGGCAGCAGTGGCCGTATTCTTACGAAGGTGAAATACGAAGCGTGACAACACTAAAAGTTAGATGCACGTTGAAGAAACCTTGGTTGTCGAAGTTAAAGGGGCCACGAAACGGTCATACAAAATCTTGCGGTTTTCAGCAAAAATGAGAAGCACAGGTTCTACTGTGCCCATACAATATATGTAAAACGCACTGTACAGTAATATTTCAGTGCAGTATAAGCCCCAGGAGTCGCCAGCTGTAAACCCCGCCCACCGCCGGCTATACCGCCATTTTGCTATGGCGTGTGTGACGTCATATGCGACGTGGAGCGGGCCGTCGTCTTATACCGAAGTATCAGCCGCTGCAAAGCGTTCAATGTTCAAACCCAAGCTGAAAAAAAAAAGTTTAAATAGCTCGATTGTACGCGTAGCTGACCAGAGACGCTCGCACAGCAAGCAGCTTGTTACGTCACGGCTTGCGCTCGAGCCACTGTGGCCCGAATATAAGGCCGCTCACGTGTTCACAAAGAGATTTAATTATAAATTAGTTGCACGTCCAAATGCGCTAAAATTTCGCCAGCTTGTTTGTGAATGTACGAGATGGTGGAGGTGTGAATGGGCGTATATGCGTACTCGTGCGTTGCCGTTCGCGGGCTTCAGCATAAGTGGTGTTATAAAGCCGGCCTTGTTTTTTCGGCGCCCACGCGTGGGTTCGCGCCTTTGGTCGAGCGCACTCGTACTGTGGTTAACCAACAGAACAGAGAATACGACTGAAAATTGGGTGTCGTGGCTCCTAAACCTGGAGTCCTGCACAACAGCGTGTTTCGTATTAACACTGCGGTTCCGGCACACGAAGTTCCCACAGTTTTTTTTTTTTTTACTTATTTTAGCTTGTGCAGTTTCGGGGCGTCTACTTTTAACCTTTAAACCAATTGGGAAACGACAGAACTTTCCAAAACTTCAGCTTATTTTCAAAGTTGGGTCGATCTTTCGGGAAAACACTGCAAGACAGTGCCGTAACTTATACCACAAGAAGCCACGAATAGTTTTGAAGTTAGTTACCAAAGTCCGATATATTGACACCGCTGGCGATAAAATGTTATCAGCGTGCTATAGCTACCGATTCTGCTCGCAAAGTGAGTCGCATTCAGCGCCACTGAAGTAACGTGTGTTGTAGATTAACGGTACTTTCCTCATTCACGCTTTCCTGTAATTTGGCAGACATATACAGAGCCTTTTCGAAAGAATAAGGCAACTTCTGGATGATTAACGCTAACTATAATCCCATTAACAGTACTAACGAAAGGGCGTATGAACCATGCTGTCATAGTGTTTGTGCTTATCAATATTTAAGTTCTCGCAAGAACGCGAAGTGTCGTAAGTTTATGCTTCATGCTGCGCGCAGCACGATAACGTACTTGCATCGTGTCATCGCTGACTTTTTTTTTTCTTTTTTTGGCACGCGTCGATTCCTCCGTCTTCCCGAATGAAGGATGGCTTTTAAGACCTCCGGGAAATACTACCGTTGAAAACGCGTTCCCTGGTATTCATTTTTGCTCGAAAGTTAAGCGAACAAGCATCGTTCATTCTTTGTCGAAAAAATTTCAACACTAACGTTATCTTACGGAGAAGAAAAAGATAAGAAAAGATGAGGGGCGAGGTGTGTGTGAGAGATAGCGAAAAAGAACGGCTCAGAGGTGTCGCCAAGTTCGCATCTTATATACGCCAGCATCCTGTAGTGTTTTATCTGCCCGCCAAGTCCCATGGTGAACATATTTCATTCGTCTGCGCTCTAAGAAAAAGTTTATTTAAAAATCGAAAGAACGCTGTCTTCTATAACAACGGAGATGGGACGACGCGACGCTACAAACTGTTTTGACAAGAACAGAATGCGACAGAACTTCCTTCATTTTCTGTCTTTCTTTGTAAGGCGGCACTAAACTCAGAGAGCCTTGAGGATAAAAGAATGAAATAGTTGAAGCCGAGCGTCTTCGCTTCTTCATACACCTGCGCGTATTTCCCGGGAGGCCGGGCTGCTCGCAATCCTCACCAAGGGCGCATTAATGTATTTTCTGTTTGTAGCTAGTTGATTAAAGACTGCAAAATTCTCTCTTCTTTAAGTATTCCATGAAGTTTTTGAAGACAGCCTAATCGACGACTAGCCCCCGGAGACAAACGAACGAAAGGGAACAAAAAGGGGGTACCGTCATTTCAGATATGTAAAGACGATGTGCTGAAGGAACTGGGAGAATCAAATATGGAGAAGTAAATAGAAAAAAAAGCACGAAAGAATCACACAGAACTGGGAACAAGCGGGGATCAAAACAGGAGGGTAACAAAATGGCGTGATCCCCAGAGGACCGTACGATACGATACGGTATTCAAATTCGGCTGGTTGAGTCAAGAAATATTCAGCACGGTCCTAGAGAGAGCGCCCATCGGCCCGATCCCGTTTCACTATACGGTGACACCACGCCACAGACGACTTGGGAATATGCCGCGTTTCCAGTCTGTCGTGTCGCATTGGATTCACGACGTCGATGCCGAAACGACGCGTCGAGAAGGACACGCTGTCTTGCGTGCTTCTTCTTTCCTAGCGCGTCGCCTGCGACGTAAAACATTCGCTTGTAAAAACCGCACATACGGGAATCACGTACACACATCCCGCACTGAATTTTCTTTTTTTACCGGTGATATCTTAGCGATTCATGTTTTTTTACTTGTGCACGCAGTATCGTACACTTCGGTGACCAAGGTTTCGCACACGACTACCAAACGCGCTGTATCGTACTGTCTAACGTATAACCGAAACCGAAGCGACGACGATTCCTGGCGTCGAATCCGAGAAAGACTTCTTCCGAATTCACTGCCTGCCGCAGCCGACGACAACGACGGACGCGCACAATAGAAACTCACTTCGGCAGAGCGACGGGGGAAGGAAGGCGGCTGTATGCAACACAGGCCGCAAAGCAGGCCCGCGTTGAAGGCACACTTCTTTTGCACAGCAAAAAGATTTCCTCCCACCCTCGAACTCACTTGAAAAGAAAGAAAGAAAGAAAGAAAGAAAGAAAGAAAGAAAGAAAGAAAGAAAGAAAGAAAGAAAGAAAGAAAGAAAGAAAGAAAGAAAGAAAGAAAGAAAGAAAGAAAGAAAGAAAGAAAGAAAGAAAGAAAGAAAGAAAGAAAGAAAGAAAGAAAGAAAGAAAGAAAGAAAGAAAGAAAGAAAGAAAGAAAGAAAGAAAGAAAGAAAGAAAGAAAGAAAGAAAGAAAGAAAGAACGCAGACATTTGACGCTAGTGCTACGCACAGGGCAACAAAAGCAGCCACATGGAAAACTATGACTTCTTGAGGATAATGTGCAGCATTGCGCAAGACGTTCGGTGCGCTGACTGTAAACACCACGAGAGTTTTGCGGAGGTTCACTTAATTCACGTGTGTCCCTTTAGTACGCTCGAACATTCATAACCATGTCGACTAAGGAAACAGACTTAATTCCCAAGACTGCGCTCGATTGTCTCAAAGTAATGCGCGCTCTGTGGACCTTGGACGCCATTTCACTTTGACTGTCGCTACCTATGTAGACCACCTTGTAGGTGGGAGGAGGGGGGGGGGTTCTATTTGCGCGCATCCACACGCTTGCCCGTGTGCGTTCGATCTTCGTACACATCTTAGTAAATTACGTAGCCGCACAATACATGACAATACTTTAATCTTTATGTAATAAACAGAAAGCCAACAACAATTGTCACATCATTAATTCCTTGAGCGTCAATATCAAAAGCTGGTCATGGCACATAAACTGACGACACAGTGCAGGCATGCTGATAGCCTAGCACACTTAAAGGCATTATTATCTGCCGCATTTGCCAGCCGTGGGTGGTATCAAAGCGGATAACATGCAGACTCTTAAGCTCGAGGATGTGGGTTCGATTCCCTGGCACCAGTGGAGTAGCCAGGGGATGGCACACCGGGCCCGTGCCTCCACCTGCAAAATTTTTTTTCCGCCATAGCATAGAGAGCACAAAATGAGACATTCGACCACACCTGCCTGCCCGGCCCCCCACTTCAAATCAAAGTGGTGCCCCCCCCCCCCCCCCTACCTCGAAAAAAATTTGTCTACGCTCCTGCCTGTCACAGCGGCCGAATTTTGATGGGGAGGAGGGGGGGAGAGTAATGCAAGAACAAAAAAAAAAAAGACGTGGGTACCTAGACGTAGGTCCACTTTAATGAAGAGCAGCAGATCGAAATTGCATCCAGAGTTCCCCAGTATGGATGTACCCTGATAGTCCCATCGTGGTTTTGGATGCTGTGAAGCTGCCAAATGTGTCAAATGTTAGCGTAGGAACCACTGCCCACTCTGCGTGTCACAGCGGAAGACGATGGCTTCAACACTGGCATGCAGGCATAGGAGTAAAAACGCTAAGTGAAAGCTGCATTCTGTTAGCACTGTGCGATCAGGCAGTGTGAACAACTGCTACAAAGGCAGTTACGAATTTTGTCAAGAGCACTGGGCACTAGACGTAGGGAACTCACTGTGTTTCGTTACTATTGCATACAGTCACATCACTTCTTTCTTTCCTGTCCCCAGCATCATGCGTGCCCCTGTGCTCAGTGTCAGGCCAGCGCATACCAGATCTAGCCGACCTCCCCGCCTTCCTTTAAATCTCTCTCTCTCTCTCTCGAACTCCAGATTATATATATGTTATTATACATCGCACTTGCGTAATATACGTAAAGAAATATATCATAAGTCCGGCGGTATGTTCTATACGACCTATATACACAGGAAGTGACGCTGAGCCATGCTCCCAACAAGGGCTGCAGAAATAGCGTCTCTCTTATTCAACCTCTCCCTCCCCTCACCCCCCCTTATAAACAGGACGAACAAATGCGACTACTGTCTTTAGAGAATTTGGCAGAACAGCTCCGCATCGTTGGAATAGTATTAGCAAATTTGGAGCAATGTAACCCGATCACCATCGGCTTGCTAAGCCCCATTATCACTGCACAGGTTCTTGCTAAACAAGAATGCTCTATACGAGAGTTGAAGAGGGGGCGGGGGGGGATGTGTGCTGTGGTGCATCGTGTCGTATTTGAATGCCACTCGCGGAATATGGCGGCGGTGGCGGGGGCCAGATCCCGCACGACACGAACGTGAAGTCATCTGCTACACCCTCTTTGCAAGAGCAGGCGCTCCCTTCACACGGCGCGTCTCTTCCTTCAGCTCGCGAGAAGGAAGCCTCAGCGGCCCTCCCACTTCGTGTGCCAACCTGGCATCCCGCCTTTTGTGCGCGTCCTCTCGTACGCATTGGAATGCGGCGTGTCGGCAACTCTCTCTTTCATCCTATGCTGAGTACACTAAAAGAAAAAAAAGGTAAAAAAAAAGAAAGCAGGGAGCAGGGAGCGCGAATGTAGAGATACGATAGAAATAAATATAGAAATAGAAGACAAGTAACGAAGGCGATGGTCTGGAGATGAAAACAGATGCGAAAAGCTCCGAGAGTGAATGGATACAGGAACTCAGACAACACGGAGG
This sequence comes from Rhipicephalus appendiculatus, assembly GCA_030522465.1. NCBI lineage: Eukaryota > Metazoa > Arthropoda > Arachnida > Ixodida > Ixodidae > Rhipicephalus > Rhipicephalus appendiculatus. The sequence continues at coordinate 18,898,882 of JALIZH010032945.1, read as the reverse complement.
AGGCTTTCTGCGCTCCGCATCATTCTATATTCATCTCTTGCTTGATTTTACTTTCTTTCTTTTCTGGTTCTTTTTTTCTTTTTTTTGTGTGTGCACTTAGGAAGATATTGTCCATATATCAGTGGATACCGACGAATGGTGACTGCTGGGAATTTCAAAAAGACAGCTCGACTTCGAGAGTGCGCGAGCGCGTTCCTCGGGAACCGCCGAGCGAAGAGAGCAAGTGCACGGGCTCGCATGCGGCGCGGTCAGATCTACCGCTGGGGCCGACAGTTTCGATGTGTACACACGGCAGGAGACGGCTCGCGGTAATTGGTGGTTGTCCTTGTTGAAACCACAAATGACGGGCTAAGAGATTAGCGCTAAGCTGTCTTGTCCTCTCGATTATCGGCGTTAAAGGCTGCGAGTGGAGGAGTAACGGCTGCTTACGCCAACATGCGAATGGTATACCTATGAATTATCCGTTGATATGGACCCACATACGCGTAAACACATACTGAAAATACAAGGAGGAAATAGGTAGGTATCAGGCTCGCGTATACACACGTAAGTGAAAAGCATGCGTAGCCCACGGGTCAACGAATGTTTGACACAGCAAGAAGCGCAGCACAACCGAATCACTTTCGTTGATGAATAACGCTGGTTTCTTCCTGCTCATTGTGCATACGTGCGAGTCTCTGCGGGCAAACGTACGAGTTGAAGAGCGAGCGTGTGTGCGTGCTAGGTTGATGCTGCTGTTTACGCTGCCATCCTGTGATGCGAAGAATATGAGGGTGTTTATTATGCAAATAACGCCCTAAAATGGCTTAAGTACGCCGGATCCCAAACTTCTTTACTCGGATTTCAGCGATGCTTCTTTCCCTCTCTCTCTCTCTCTGTCTGTCTTTCTTTCTTTTTTTTACTGTGTTTGCGTTCTTTTATACGTCGAGCCCGCCTTGTCCCCTTACCTTCTCCTTTCTCTCTCTCTATCTAACCCCCTCCCCCCATTCCCTCAACAGGGTGGCCAACCCGAAGCTTTTCCGCTTAACCTCCCTGCCTTCTGCCTTTCTTCCTCCTGCCTTACTTTCCTAAATTTCAGTATGACTATAATTAGGCAACATTGAAGTGGACCAGCCAACGACTTTTTTTTTTTTTTCATTTTCAGGAGAGAACAAAAAGATAGTGAAGTGACGCCACGAGACCAGCCTCGAGTGCACGCAATGTGGTGCACCCTTTCAAACGAGCATATCGAGCTCATTAGGCACCGAGAGCGACCATGGCATTGAAGAACGTACCGTCGCTGTGTCATACAAGTAAACGTACTCTGTGCATTAAGCCCACGATGTCGAGGAGCTGTCGGCATGGGAGCTTCAGTCGAGACCGTTGCGGCGAGGCCTCTGGCGAGGATACCTACACTACGTAGAGGATGTCGGGCGTAGTGTCGCCACGTTTTCGTCTCTTCCTCTCTCTCTCTCCCTCTCCTTTGTTCCGAAGCCGGCCCCTCTGTATACACCTCTCAGCACATCTGGATCGCTAATTGAGTCTCGGTGTCCCCCGGCACACATCCTCCACGAAGGACTAAATATACACACACACAGCCAGCTGACACAGAGGCGGTGTCGGTGTCGTTCTTTGGCCGGCGCACGAGCGGAATTCGTTAGATCCAGCGGTAACTGGCGTGTTTCTCCGTGTGGGCAAACGTTGTTTGGCTATCCGTATACACTCGACTCGTGCTAGTTCCGTGCAGTGCCGTCCGTAATCCCTACGGTGACTTACGATGACGTGTTAGAAGTCCCCATGATGACGCGTTAGAGGTTCCACATACTTGCGTATCGTCAAGTGCGAGCTTTCGGAACGTTCGCGCATGTTTACAACTACGTGTCTCTACTTCTGCGTGAAAGGATGCGTTGATGCGGAAAGAAAAGCACATTCGAATGCGGTTATACTCATAGTTAACTCTATACAACTCGTGTGCATGGCGAGCTCTGCGCGTTCCGTAGTGTTGCACAGTATCTATTTGAAATGGAACGTCCCCCGGCACGTACACAAACGGTTTGCGGTAAAGCGTCGTGTGCGGTGAGGTTTTAGAATGTACGCAGCCTAGAACGACGTGGATTAAAACGTCGAGGTGATGCTCGTGTTTGGGTTTCAGGTTTCACGGTCGATGCCTGTGTACAGCCACGGCCGCTTTTGTTTTCATCGAGCGGCCGTGGTACCGCAGACCCCGTGACAGCACCCTCCTGTTGTGCTAAGCTCGAAAAACTACGTGCGCGCGCTAAAAACGGTGAGCTAATTCGTCACGCGCATGAGTCGCCTTCTTTTCAGTAGACACACAATATGTGTTATCTGCTGCTGCACTTAGGGCTCGGTATTGGCGGCACGGAAGCAGTAACATTTTGCGTCAGAAGGCACCAGAGAGATCCTGCATAGCCCCACCCTAAGCATATCTAATGCACAAAGAATATAGAACGACCCCTATGGGATGGCAGGAAGAAATGCATTGATGGTTATTGTGTTGTTCAGCAAAGATTTCGATAAGCATGCTTAAAACATAACTAAAGTATGCAGAAAATTGCGTGTGTACATGCTCAGGACTGAACACTGAGTGCGCATCGCTTTAGGGAACGCTCATTGTTGGTGCGTGATTCTCTACCAAACTAAATCGATTTTGTCGAGTTTGGTGAGCAACGACGTAACGCGCCCAAAATATCCACACGTTAAATCATAGCGTCCTGTAAGCCATTCGAACAGTTTCCGTCTCTCTGCTGTAACTTCCCCACCAGTCTTCATCATTTCGGGTGCTCAAATGATTGTGTCCTCAGCCTCCGATTGGGCGTGGGCGGTTACATCCTCCTCCTCCTGTAAGGTGCACTCAACCGCTCAGCTCGAAAGCAACGCGTGAGAGCCGAACGACGCAGTCATGCGGCGCTGCCACGCTTGCCCGCGGGCGATCGGGAGGAGCTTCGCGCGTATGCATGAAGTAAAAACGTTTGAAAGCAAAAGCCCTTGTAAAAGCCCTTCGCTGAGCAACGGGTGCTTTTTCGTGCGAGAACATTGCGCGTGCATAACTGCGTACGATGTATATGGACTGTAAAGTGATGTAAGAACGCGAGTGTCGGTCAACGTTCATATTCAAGCAGCTCTAAGAGCGGGAGCACAAGGCAAAAGAAAAAAAGATTCCGTTTATTTACAACATGCCGTCACGAAATAATTCAGGGAGTAATCAAAAAAAAAAAAAGATTTAAGCTTTAGAACTAGATGCCTGACAATAAAAGAATCGCAGGGCACATTTACAAAAGACGGTGTTTCTACTTTTACATCACAACGAAGCCACAAGTGTATGCCATGCATACCTTTTAATGAGCTACATAAGGACATTGTACATAAAAAGGGCAGGTAGCTTCAACGCTTCAATACGTGTGTATTGCGTGTGCGTGCGTGTGGTGTTGTAGGCTGTTACTTTATAAAATTTTCCTGTTTGCAGAACATAATCGAACCAGAGAAAAAAGACTGAAATAAAAACAAGAATGAAGAACTTATAGTATTTCCACCAGTCTAATGAAGAGAAAGAATAGGGAACGAAAAATTTAGGGGGTCTGCCGCGGTGGTATAGGGGTTACGGCGCTCGGCTGGTGACCCCGAAGGTCACGGGTTCGATCCCGGCCGCGGCGGTTGCATTTCTACGAAGGCAAAATGCTAGTGACACTGTGCGCTGTTAGTGCACGTTAAAGACCACCAGAATTTCCGGAGCCCTACAGATAGCATGCATCATGATTATATCATGGTTTTGGCGCGTTAAACCCAAGATGCTATTACTGTAATAAGAATACAAGGAGCATCGCTCACAAGTGGTGGCGATCGAAAGCGAACGTGCCACGACTAGGACAGCGAGAAGACACTTTGCTGAGTCACAGTTAGAAAGCGAAAATAGAAGACTACACGGCGACGCGTCCCCTCCCTCTCTCTCTCATCACCGTCTCGGCCGGCCGGTGACGCGTATCTGGAAGTTCCGCTAGGCGCGAAGTAGCCACTTTCCCTCGCCAGCGCACCGATGCCGATCGAGGCGTCGTTCATTAAGGCCTGCAGCATCGATGTTCCCACGCGTTGTTTCTGCATCTCACGGCGCTGTGAATTGGGAGAGGAGGCGACCAGAACGAGTTCTTCCGAAGCGGTCCAGCAGTCAGCGTGCACGCAAGAACTACAAGCGGTCGTGTACCTCCTTATTCAATCTATTGTATTTTGGATGCGGCATTTTACTGTGCCTGGGCTAAGAGTGGCTTTGACGAATTCATTTTCTTTTCGTATAAGAGTGGAGAAGTATCTCTGTAACGACTGTGGTATCGAAGAAACTTTGCGGCACATCTTCTGCAACTGTCCTCGGTACGCTGCTCAGAGACGATCAGCCGCAATCCTCTAGCGCGCCTTGACCACAGGCCAATGTCGCTAGCAAACCATCCTGGAAGGTCATCTTTAAAAGCCATCAACGATGAATGAAGGCGACACATGAATTCCTGAAACTTTTAAGGACAATAGACTTGGACGAACTGCTGTAGACTGGTGTATAGTGATGCCGTATGATATAACTCTATATAACGCAGGTCACTCTTCAAACAGGTACCGCAAGATACGAGGAGTTTGAAGATGAATCTATGTCTGTTCCGATTTGTTAACTAGTCTCACCCGTGCGCTCAGTTTCTCTCTTGTTCGTGAGACAAGAAAAAAATGAAAACATCCGCGCAAGACAAAGAATGAAAGTCCTTGTTCCCAACGCTCGTATTAATAGCGTATTCATTTCTTTCGAGCTCGCTCGATCGTCGTGATGTACCCATAGTTGTGCACGGGGTTCTTCGTTTGGGGGAAGGGGGGGAAGCTTTCCCTTCCCCCCCCCCCCTCTTCCTGAACCACGCCCACTGAGGCTCTTACGATCAGAACGCAGTGCAAAAACGAGGTATTAGCCCCCCCCTCCATTTCTTGGCCCACGCATATGAGTACACCACTACCGCGTCTTTCCGATTTAGGAAGAGCAGGTGAAGCGTGAAATAGGCTACGTGGTCGGGCCGGCTGGAATAATTTAGAGCCTGTACGAAACGACATGCCTTGCCAGCAAAGTACTGTGATTATTGTGGAAACGCGATACGTTGAGTTGTAGGAACCATTCAGGGAGTTGAACAAAAACTACTCAAATATAAATTGAAGCAAGGCTGGGGGAATATCGAGTGTGGTTATTGGCTATCTGAACTCCGCCTCCAAACTGAAATTGCAATACTGGTAGGAGCTGACAAAGAAAGAAAGAAAGAAAGAAAGAAAGAAAGAAAGAAAGAAAGAAAGAAAGAAAGAAAGAAAGAAAGAAAGAAAGAAAGAAAGAAAGAAAGAAAGAAAGAAAGAAAGAAAGAAAGAAAGAAAGAAAGAAAGAAAGAAAGAAAGAAAGAAAGAAAGAAAGAAAGAAAGAAAGAAAGAAAGAAAGAAAGAAAGAAAGAAAGAAAGAAAGAAAGAACCTCGAGGCATTGTGTGTTTGACAGCAACTGTGTTGTGCGCAGGTAAACCTCTGAGCAGCATTTGATGAGGAGCGCGCGTTCCGGAGGACATCAAAGAGAGCCAACGTTTGCCTCGAGCTATTTTGCTGCGCTCAGGGAGCGGTGACCAGACTTTTGAGGATTTCCTCGTACGCGGTGCACAAAATTCATCACGGAAGAGAATGAACAAAATCACGCAAGTAGACAATCAGTTTTATTGACAGACCAAAAACATCCTAAAGATCAATCTAAAGTTAACAACAATGTAGTGCCTGTGGCTGTTTTCAAGATTGTCTCTCTCTTTGACTCACAAAGTATGCTCAAGATAAAAGGAAGACGCACAGAATGAACTTTCATTCTCTCTTTTTGTCCCGTTATTAATGCCTGCAAAGAGTCTCGAGACAATGCTACGGAAGATAGAAAAAAGGTCGAGACGACAAAGCGAGGCGCGGCGAGCTCTTTCGAAATTTGCGTGTTCGCTTCTGGCGAAGCAAACGCTGCCAGCCGCCGCACAGCGCGTAATGGGCCTGAGTTGTGAGGGGAAGCGCGCTTTCAGTATTTCGTTCGCGAGCTGCGGAGGGAAGTTAGAAGGCACAGGGACGAGACGAGGGCAGCCTCATTAGGTTCCTTAAATGCGAAGGGACGCCGCCGCCGTTCGCTCTCTTGTCAGGGCGCCGCAGAGTCGCTCAGCTTGTGACAAAGGAAAAGAGAGTGAGGGGGGGGGGGAGACATGACGTCTTCCAGCGAAGAACACATACGGAAGAACCGAAGTCAAGCAGAGGCAGACCGGGCCCCAAAGTTGTGAGAGCGTAAGCAAAACGACCGCGCAAGCAGCCGAATGAACTCCTGTCTTCTTTGCAATGTTCAAAGTGCCTTCTCCGACAGAGCTCTTTCTCCTCTGCCCTTGCTTCCTTCGCTCCGAAGACTTCCCAGTACGCGCTCCGAATTCCTGAAGTCCTCCAATCAGTTTCGATCAAAGAGCTCGCTTGTCCAAACTTCGCGTGACAAGTTATTGTTTGTCTGGGGATGACCTTATTTGTCTCGTCCGTTCGTTATTACCGCGAGAGCGCCTTGTTTGTCCGCAGCGACGTATAATTGAACATAAAAAAAAAATGCGGGAAAGTAAGGGACGCGACTAGGTCGTGCTTCCGAAGTCTTTTTGTTTCTGCCTTGAGAATGCATGCGTGCGTTCGAATAATGAGAAAAAAGACGGGAGCAGATTAAGCGCCGACTAAAGTCTCAAAAATTTGTCGGAGAGCCTTGTCTAATTCGGGGTTACTGGCTATTTTTCTCTCACTCAATCTTTGCTATTACGAAGGGGGGGAAAAAGCTGTAAATATAAAATTTGTCCCTCGGCCACTTCAATATCGCAAGTTTCACGATTTTTGAAGCATTTCGCGATACTTCAGGAGATGTGTTATTTTATTTTATTTTCTTTGTTGCGCAACAAAATCAACGACACTGCCAGATTAACTCAGAAATTACGGCCCGTGGTCCAAGCAGTTCGGCTCCGAAAGTCGGGCTCGACTTCAGTCGGTTTAATGCTGTTGGCAGTGGCTGGCGCTGGATTTGAAAACAAGGCGCACAGAACGTATTCAGCTTTTTTTAGACTTTTTTTTTCGTTCGCACAGGAATGGCGCATAGAAAATGCAAATAGGCAGCTTTAGAATACAGGGTATTTAAAGTTCGCCTTAAACCACTCCGACTTCAAAGACGAGAAAGTGGTTTCTTTCTCGCCTTCACTGCGTTTTCTACAAGCACTACAATCTCTTCACCGCTACTTATATCTTCATAAACCACGTGGACAATGTCAACATTAAGCGTTCATCCTATCAGGATCTCGCGCTTTCGGCTACACGCTGTCACCTCCTCTTGCGCAGTCGTAAAACGCACAAAACGAAGTGTAATCAGTCGATCGCGCACGATAGTCACTCAAGACAAGGTAGAACGGGCGTGCGAATGCATTACAAATCAGGGTAGCAGACAATTCACAACTGGTATTCCTCGTAATGGACCAATCGAGAGTTTATTTGCTCATGACGTCACGCGACCAGGTTGCTGCAGGCGTCAAGAATTGCGCCGAAAGGACGGGAAACGCCATTGAGAGAAATAACATGCATGTTTGTATTTCCAGAGGTTGTTTAGAGAGCCTTAAAAGCTTTGCGCACGCAATAGCCCGCGCTCGTTGCCACTGCGCATGCATCATAAGCTAACGTCTTAGGGTGCGCGAGTTGTTTTTTCGAAAGTAGCTTACGTATACCCAAGGGACGCAAAGCCAGCCTACCCCATTTTAAGACTACCTGCACTTCGCAAACGAGAAATCCGTAAGAAGTGTGTAAACGAACGCGAAGTTCCGTGTCGTGCGCTTCGCCGATCCGAGGTGCTCGTTCGATTCCGCTTTCCGCATTTTACGCGCCGCGGCGTGGCCGAGGTCATCGCGTATGTCCGTGACCAACGCGCGAGGACTTCTCCATGGCCGGCGAGTCTGTCGCTCGTCAAGGCAGCGGTCGAGGACGGCCGCCGCCACTCCCCAGTCTCACCTCCTCTTATGTACTTTCACTTTGTCAGGTAGGTGGCTAGCAGAGAAGCGCAGGCTGATGGAAAGAAGAGGCGGCAAGCTCCCTGTCCAATGCCAATTACAAGTTTATCCGCGTCTATAGGTCGCTTACCGCGGTGAAGAGCTCGAACTTCTTGCGTTTAGGAATAATATGCTGTCACCGCTGGCTACACCCGAGTAACGTAACGGTGATGGTTTACACGGAATACATAGCCGAGGCGTCGACATTGCATCAACGCTTTATTGGGCACAAGGAAAATACGCGATGCCAGGTGATTGAGAAGAGGAAAGAATGAGGCAGTAATGTGCTTGTATCTAAAGTCGAAGAGACCGAAGTAATTAAAGGATCACACAAACTAGGCAAAAGTTGGCAGCAAGCAAGTCGCGCACACACAAAGAGGAACGCAATATTCGTGCGGAGTCGAGACGCCAACGGCGCTTTCATGCGCGTTTCGAGCAAAATCGGGTTTCAATTAGGTCTGCACTACTCCTTTTATACGACAAATCCACAGTAATCTCAATCGAAAGACATTATGTGAACCTCGCGTCACACTGCCCCTGCGTGCTGTCGCCCGAAGAAAACGAACTTCGTCTGGAAACTTGACGACTGTGCCATGTTATTTTGGGGACGTGAGAAAGTAAAAAAAATGCGTTTGTAACGCTTACAATTGTATTTAAGTAGTAATAAGAAGTTGCAGTAAAAACGTACGCTCGGCCCTTTCGCGCAATTTGTCACTGATACAGAACATAAAGCAAGTTAAGCCACGAGCCAAAACAACGCGGCCGACGACATCGCGGAGTGCGCGGACAGCGTGATTGTTGTCGTTTTGTTTATATTTTAATTCACTCTTTCAGTTTCAAGGCTTACAAAAACACGAGTCATCAGCGATCTTTCTTGTATGTCCTTGACGTACTAGATCCATCGCTCTTCAATCAAATGTGAATGAGTTTCGATTGAAAACATCGTTTCGACAGAATATCATCAAGTTTTCCCGCGTGTCAGCAAGGAGATGACATTATGAACAAATTTAGATCGTTGTAAGTGAAATCACAGATTTTCAGCGTCACAAGAGTATAGGATTGGCCGCACAGATTGGCCATACAGATTGGCCGTACAGATTGGCCGTACAGATTGGCGCGCAATTTTTGTCGTCTTTATTTTATTTTTTTATTTTTTGCGTCTTGGTTTCTGCGTTAATCAAGCGTTCGCTTTAGAATAATTTGTAGTATAACTCTGTTGACTCGTGAGCAGTAAAAGCTCGGGCCACGCACTCAGCGTTTCGTCCGTGCATTCGGCATGGCACGTTCCCTGCACTGTCACTCTATCTGAGGTAAGGCGTACTAACTATAGCTTACGCTACAGAACTCTCGCACGACTGGCAATCTTCAACCCTTACGAACAAAGCTCTGGGCTGATCGCGTTTCTTTCTTTTCTTTTTCCTTGGCGTTCTTTTTCCTGTCAGGTAGAAGGCACAACTGTTGGTTGCTTTATTAGGTTCAACTAAACATCGAGTACATTTCAGTTCTAATAATAATAATAATCAGTGGGGTTTAACGTCCCAAAACCACGATATGATTATGAGAGACGCCGTAGTGGAGGACTCCGGAAATTTTGACCATCTGGTGTTCTTTAACGTGCACTGACATCGCACAGTACACGGGCCTCTGCCATTTCGCCTCCATTGCAATGCGACCGCCGCGGCCGGGATCGAACCCGCGACCTTCGGGTCAGCAGCCGAGCACCCTAGCCACTGATCCACCGAGGCGGACTACATTTCAGTTCTAACAATTCTCTAAGGAATCAGGGAAGTCAGTGTGGTTTTATTTGTGTCGAAAGCCATGGGGCGTCTTGAATTTTTTTCGGTCATATATATATATATATATATATATATATATATATATATATATATATATAGAGAGAGAGAGAGAGAGAGAGAGACCACGCTGGTGTGAGTATGTGTTCAATCTCAAGGCAGCGCATAACGCTGCATATGTCATCAAATTCCTCCAACATATTACACGGCGACTGCAGAAAGGTAAATGGTATGCTGCACGCGAGCGCGAATGGAAAGAAAAAAATATTCTCGATTATGATCGGATACCTGCGTCAAGCAAACGCATTCGCGTGGAAACAGGTTAAACGATAACGATGGCTCGACAACCTCGCAAAAATGAATCCCTTCGCGATATCTGTTTCATTATCTGCAACTTTTTTCTTTCCTTTTCTTTACACTTCATTGCTGACTAGCGCAAAGCGTGTCGTAAGTTATTTTCTAAGCGATCTGCCACTCGAGGAACCGGAAGGAACGAAAAGAAATGAAGCGAAAGAACCTCGAACAAACCGGAGCATGTCGTTACGAAGAATGCGGCCCCTGGCGCCAATATACCTCAACGAACAGCCCCGAACTATCCGTATAGGGCGTTCAAATTACTCCCAGAAAAAAAATAAAATAAAAGAGGGGTGCAGTTACAACGTTCGTCTGACAATCTGCTGTGACTATGCCCCGAGGACTGGAAATCTGGCGTGTTAATATTCTCATTACGATGCGCCTGCAGGTTGCGACCGCGGGATAAAAAAATAAATAAATGAATGACGCGATGCGTAATACGTGACCGGGTGCGCAGTGAGCCTTGCGAGCGGCGCGGTGTAGCCACCGCTGGGCCGTCCGCCAAGCGGAGCTAACGAGGCGTCGAGTCAGCCACGAAGGTTGAATGGAAAGCAAAATAAACGAGTAAAAAAGAACGTGTGTGTGCGTTAGTATTGGGGAGAGAGTGGTATCTGAGTTAGGTTAAGAGAATGGTTGGAATCGTTGTTGGGCTGTGCGTGTGTCAGTGTGTTTGCGGTAGAGAAGGACGGGAGGAGAAAGGAGGATGAATGAGCACGCGAGCGTTGTATTGCAAAGACATTTCTGGCGCTGGCCGTCAAAATACGCGCACGAAACGACGACCGATGCGCGTAACAAGGCGTATCCGCAATCTAGCGAGCTACGAGATCCCACTCACCCTCCTCCAAGGGCATCGCAGTGCTATGACGTGATGTTGAAGAGGGAGAGAGAAAAAAAGAAGGAAATTCTTTAAAGAAAGATGCGAAGGAAGGATGAAAGGAAAGCAATTAATACCGCTCCGGGCGATGTGTGTGCTTAGTCCGCGCATGGCTGCGCAGGGCGCATTAGGATTCTAGAAGAAAAAAACCAACATGAAAGAAATGAACAAAAAACAATGGTTGGAATGGGGGGCCCGCAGCTTTACGTTTATGAGTCTGTAGTTGTCCTTTGTTTCAGCGACGCTAGTGTTCTTGTTTCTTTTGTTTCTTGTGCGTGTTTTTTTTAAATAATTGTTATTACTTTCTGCAAACCGGCTACAGTCGCTTGCCCCACCTCGGTTAGAAAACCATAGGCGTGCGCAGGGTTCCCCTTCAGGGGGGAGGGGGGCGAAGTTCGTCGCAGCGCCCCCCCCCCCCTCTCTACTAAGTCAATGTATGGGGAAGACTTTGCGCCCCCCCCCCCTTCTTAGGTGACTAGCCCCCCCCCCCCTGCCTCTTCGTGCGCACGCCTATGTAGGAAACGGAGATTCTTGGCAGTACACGTCAAGTGGAACGCGTTTGAAAGACAATGTGCGAAGCTAAAGCTCTGGCCGGAAACAGAAGAAAAACAGGTGTCCCGTCGCGGTGTACGAGTGCTTATGGTGCTCGACTGCTGACCCGAAGGTCGCGGGATCGAGTCCCGGCAGCGGCGGCCGCACTTCGATGGACGCGAAATACTGGAAGCCCGAGTACTTTAGATTTAGGTACCCGTTAAAGAACCCCAAGGGGTCGAAATTTCCGGAGCCTTCCACTATGGCGTCTCCCAGAATCGCGTCGTGGTTTCGGGACGTAAAAGCCCAACAATTATTATGACGATTAGAAAAAGAGGCAGCAGTAACTTCTATAATCACGAGTATAAAGAATGGACCCGTTCTTTATAAGTGTGCGTATAGCCATAAGCGTGCGCAGGGTTCCACTTCAGGGGGGGGGGGGGGAGGTTCATCGCAGCGCCCCCCCCCCCCTCCCTATTATGTCAATGTATGGGGCTGACTTTGCGCCCCCCCTTCTCGCCCCCCTCCTACCTATTATGTCAATGTATGGGGCTGGCTTTGCCCCCCCCCCCTTCTCGCCCCCCATTGCCCCCCCCCCCCCCCCCCCCCCCCCCCGTGCGCACGCCTATGCGTATAGCCCTTTCTCGCGCGAAAAAGCAATGGTGAGTAGGGTAAAGGAAAATAGCGCAATAGATAAAACGAGGGCATCAGCGAGACAGAAAAAAAGTTGTCGGAGTCCTTACGCAGCGGTCTTCGTTGCATCACGTCCCGGCGGTGTCCGAAAGACGGGCGACAGCTGTTCCCGACGTGGCCTCCCATCGCGTTAAAAAACCGCTGATTTCGCGCTCCGTTGATGCCGGCGTGAGCTGGCATCAACGGAGCGCGAAGAGGAGCGGAAGTAAGGTTCCGTCAGAGGAGCGGAAGTAAGGTGCCCGCGAGAAGCGCTGGGCTACGCGTTGCTGTTGTCGTTGTTCTCGCGTTGTCTGCCCTGTTCTCGCTTCTTCTCGCTTGGTGTCGTTTCTCGGAACACCGGACGAAATAATGTGGACGCTACAAACCGTGATGGTCGGAAAGAAGGCCGCCTTAAGTGAAGTCTCTGTCTCTCTCTCTCTGCTGTAGCTTTCGCCGAGTGAGCCATTTTTGCCAGAGTCGTTATGAAGGAAAGTATAGCTTGACAGGTATAGCAACGAAGATATAAGCGCAAGAAGTGCTGGCGCAGGAAGATAAATAAATAAATAAATAAATAAATAAATAAATAAATAAATAAATAAATAAATAAATAAATAAATAAATAAATAATGACAAGGAAAACAACAAGACATACAAGCGCCTGCTTTCCTTTCAGTTCTAATTCGCTTGCTGTGGAAAGGCTGAGGTTTATATTGTCCCTACAAAGTCATTTATAATCCAGTCTTTTTTTTTAAGTGCCTCATCTTCGCTTTAATAACGAGAAAAAATTTACCACAGAAAAGTCACTCAGGTTTACAAGAACGACGGTTGGGGGTAGTTATCGCCTACTGGTAATGAGTGTGGCAATATATAAAGGATAATAAATATTAGAGTCTCTACAGCAATCTACGTCCACGTCCTCGCAGTTTCTTACCAGGTAAGGCCAGTAATTCTTGCCTGGAATTCCTGCCTTGTACTGTTAGCACACGTTGGAAAACCGCAGTCCGAGGTGTGAGCCTGCGCCGCATCTGAGTGGTTCCATTTCCTGCACAAAAAATATTGTTTTTTTTAATGCGCTAAAGTTGCCAATACTTTGGGTGTCGCCCAAACGCGAGAGCAGCACGTGACATGCCTACGTGTCCAAAAGCCTAGTGCCCTCGCAACAGCCGTTAGCGCCACTCCCGAGTTCATCCACACGGCCATTTCACTTTCGCGAGCACGCGCGCAACATATTTTAAACAAGAAGCACGTCGGCAACATTTCGAGCTCACAAAACGACTCACGGGTGACTCGGGGTAGACAGACCATGTCGCACTTTCGAGCCGAGTTTTCTCCGTGCCCAACCCAAGCAAGAAAGTTGTTGCGAGAAATAACAACACCACAAGAGGTCGCGAACACAGGCGAAGTAAGGTGCACGCGCGAGTAAGCATTGCGGTATACCTTCGAGTCAGCGCACTCAAGGATGAGAAAAAAATGTTCGCCTCGTGAGCTCAGAGTTTGGAAGATCGAAACGAATATATCATAAAAGCTAAGATGATTTCGCTGAGAGGGCGAGTTGTTACACACAATGTGCAGCAACTTGTAAGTTGTTGGATACAGTGGCCTGGCTGCTCATTGAACCATAAATCATATATTTTTTTTCCCCTATTGCCCTGAAAATGCTCCATGGTCTGCTTCGTTTGACACATTTCGAGGTACGTCACGTTCGGTGATGCTACGACCACAAAAAAATATATAGCAACTGTTATATACAATCTTCACAGTTCGCCTGAATCAAAGATGGTGGTGTCTGACATTCTAAAACGAGAGCAGTACGCTATTTCTCTTCTGTATTTCTTTTCATCACATAATCCACTTTTCCCACAGTAGGTTCAGTAAAGCGTGCGTGCGTCTATTCGAATTCATTACATTATTATAGGAGAAAGTGGGTTGAAAAAAGAAGAGGAAAGAAAGAAGAGAAGAGAACAAGTGATGCTTGCACGCACGTAGTAGCGTTCGTGGCAGTATCGCAAACGGTCGCGGAAGCAGCAGGGCTCATATGGCTCGCAATGAAGACCCCAGTTAAGGCCATGGTACCAGCATTTCTTTTCCTTTTTTTTTTCTTTTTGTTTGATCGCCCTGTCGATCTATAACGCGGCACGCGACCTCCGACTTTCGTGGACGAAACGAAAGCAGTAGCCTGTGCGCTCGCGGTGTGTGCAATCGTTGTTTATGCAGATTTCACGCGGGCGTTCTAGAAGCCGTATACTGACGGCGTATCGTCGGGTAAAGCGAGCCACGGCTCATTATATTCTGTGAAATAGCGTTCTAATTGGCTTGAGTTTAGTGTTTGTGATGGCACAAGGTGCTGCCTTCGGAACATCTCGAAGTGGGCAAACAAAGAAGAAAACAAGGAGAGCGGTTTACCAAAGCGCACTTCGCCTACAAGTGGCAACTAAAGTGGGAGAGGGACATTAGCCTGAGCAGGGTTCCCCTTAAGGGGGGGGGGGGGGGTGGCGAAGGTTTGTCGCAGCGCTCCCCTCCCTAATAAGTCAATGTATGGGACAGACTTTGCACCCCCCTCCCTCTTAGGCGACTAGAGGGGAGGCCCCCTTGCCCCACCCCCCGTACGCTTGCCTATGCGTGAGGGTGACGGGAGAAATGGTGAGAAGCAAAGGCACCTAATTCCTGCAGCCCGGTCGGGAGCACGGCGCAGCGCCTAAGAAATGCCTGCCTATGGGCATTCGGCTTATGGAATGTAGGGCAGAGAGAGAGAGAAAATGAAAAGGAAAGGCAGGAAGGTCAACGTGGTATTAGTAACCGGTTCGCTACCTTGCATAGGGGTGGGGAGATATTGTTCGGAAGGAAGACAGAGAAAGAGAGAGAGAGAGACAAAATGAATGCGGGAAAAAAAATGCACACGTGCAGGGCGTTCCTATCGCAAAGGCGCTGCGCCGTGCTCCCGACTAGGCTGCAGAAATTAGGCGCCTTTTCCTTCTTCGAACCACAACCACCACCACCTATCGCAATCGTTCTGGGTCCGGGAGTCAAGTTGCAGGTTTTGTCGTAGAACCCACCAGTCTAGTTGTTGAACAAGAACAACAGGACCATCAACAACAACAGCGGCGACAAAACGGTATTCGACTGAGTTAGTAGTTGACAACCCGTAGAGCAGGGGTCTCAAACACGCGGCCCGCATGCGGCCCGCGGCCCGCCCACGAGTGTCTTCATCCCACATTAAAAAAAAAAAAGAAAAGAAAAAAAAACTTAATAAGTATGTTCGTGAGCTACACAGGCCTGACTGGTTTAAAGCATTGTTTTCGTGAGGCACCTCATGTAGTCGCCATGTGTTCAAACATAGTCGGCAAACAAAATCTATATTTCAGAATGGGCGTCCAGAATGTAGTCGTTTTGGCGATCGGTATGGACATGTTGTTGGAATCCTGGCGCCAAATCTTAGAAATGACCCGTATATAAGATATGGGAAAGTTTTTTTTTTTTTTTTTTTTTTTTTTTTTTTTTTTTTTTTTTTTTTTTAATGGTAACGTTTGCTGACAATTTGCACAAACTCCCCCCTCCCCAGCCCCGGTTTTACTTTCTTCCCAGTCCCGGCCCTTGCGGGTCTGAAGTGCGTGACAGCGGCCCGCGGGCTGAGATGAGTTTGAGACCCCTGCCGTAGAGAGATGTTTTCGTCGGCGCTCGACCAACTCAGCATTTTCACCACGAATAATGTTTCAGCCGCAAAACTAATAATTGCTCCTCCCACGGCGAGCCCGACGTTCGATAACAGGCCTTACATTTTGTACCTGTGTGCGCTGATGGCGGAGGCCTCATCGCCTAACGATACGAGTCTCGGCGCCGGTAGTTCGAACAATGAGCACAGGCATGCGGCGAACTATCTCGCGAGCGCGGCCGCCAGTTCGCAGACACGCAATTAGAAGGTACACGCTCGATAATCTCGTCATAACAGTAATAGAGGCGCAGCTCGTTCACTAATAGCATTTTTAATTGACACGCTCCACTGTCTACTCGTACTTGTGCGTACTTACTTCGGTCTCTGGAGATTGCAGGCTCCAAACTCGGATTACATTTAAAAAAAATGGGTGCCAATATTCGCTGAATCTCACGCTTGTATTGTAATCAGTGTTCAGCGATACCTTTTTTTATGTATGTGCAACTGGCAATACAAATGTTTGGCATACCTAACCCTAACCCATGCGCTATTAGAGAAACGTAACCCGTACACAAGGGAACCGACTTCATCTGCAGAAACCAAACACTGCATCATCGGAACAATTCGCAAACTGAAGTCAATGATATAGGTATTAATTCCAACTCTACCGTCTCTTCGATTGCAAGTTTGTTAGTTAGGTCATTTCAGCTTGTTTTGCACAAGGACGTGTAAAATGACGCGCATTCTAACCTCGTATTAACTTGAGGCTACTACGAGAACTGCTTCTAAAATTCTTGATATGTTGTTGTCGGTGGTGGTGAGTTATGATGGCTGTTTCAGATGTGCGAACAATCACTTTCTTTATTTTTACGCGTATTCACTGTCCACCTGCTAGCGTCTCAAACGAGACTGGTAGATGTGTAAATAAATAACAAATTAAAATGACAAATTCTGGACATGTGGTACGTGCCCACTTTTCCTTCCTGAGTTACCGAGTCTGTACTATCAATTCAGGTGGGCACCGAGTGTCAATTAAACCCCCCTGTGGTGTACAGTACTCACGGATTGAAACACGACATTTCTTTTAGTTTAATGACTGCTATGAGCAATCGCTCGTGACAACCCCGTTATGTCGCAGCAAATCTGGCTGTTAAAGGTAATGTTTGGTCTGATGTAAATGTTCGAGTGAAAGTTGCGCCAATATGGTACGAACTGTAGACGCTGGAAGCGAAAGTAGATGCACTACTCAGCCCTGAATGTTCGCGTTCCAATCCGAGAGCACTGTTCGTTGTGAACTATGCGGCAAGATGGCTTCCGAAGACTGTGGGAAAAGAGGCAGAAAAAGAATTCGCTTAACAAAAAAATAATTATCTCCACAAGTCTCTCTGTGTTCGAGGTCCTGGCGTCGTACTTTTGTTTTTTTATATAGAAGGTGGGAAGAAGGGGGGGGGGGGGGGAGGCTTTTTTCCTTAAAGTATTCAGAGAAGAAGAAACACCCTCAGCTCCGGTAACATTAGGGCAGTGGCACCGCAACCCCTTAGTGGCTAGCTCATTACCTCTGCCAAATTACCTTTCCCAGATGGAACGAGTGCCCGTTTGTTTCGTGGCCGATTTCAGAGCGCTCTGAACGAAAAACGTGCGCAGAGTTGCAACTCGCCCTCTTCTTCGACTGTCCGTGTGCTCATCTCTCGCTTTGTTTTTTCTTTTCTTTTTTCTTGCAGGTCCTCTGGGAGATGCCACTGCGAGTCGACGCCACGCGCTTCGCACGAAACGGTGAGTGGAGTTGGCGCGCCTGGGGGGGTTCTTTATCACAGAGGCACCGAAGAAAATTAGTTCCGATTGGGGCCTGTTCGCGGACTTGCTTAGTTTTAATTTTTTTTTTTGTTCATTCTTTGCTGCTGCCTTCGTTCACTTACATTTATCAACATTTCGACGCATTACCCAAATGGGCAGAAACGTAGAATGTGGGTGGTCGCGTAGCACTTTCCGTGCACACACGCACGCACACACACGCACGCACCCACGCACACATGCGCACACACACACATGCACACACGCACGCACATGCACACACAGGCGCACTTGCACACGACGACACGCACACGCACACACATACACGCGCACATGCACACGCAGACACACACACACGCGTGAGCACACACACACACACACATGCACACACGCGCTCACACACACGTAAGCACGCACACACACGTAAGCACGCACACAATCCACGTTATAGCACTATTGTTTTCGGCGTATGCTGTTACGAAAAAGCAGAGCATTCGGGAAGGAATACAAAAGGGTGAAGGCAGGGAGGTTAACCAGACAGCAGTCCGGTTGGCTACCCTACACTGGGGGAAAAGGGAAAGGGGAGTAGAAAGATGAGAGAGAGACAGAGAGAGAGGAGCGCAAGAAGAAAAAAAGGAAGGAAATGATCAACAAATGCGCAGACACTTATGTGGCGTTGAGATCCGCTTATGCTGGCAAGAGAAAGCCGTCACTGCGGCGCGTGCTTGGACATTATTTATTTATATTTGTTAGTCTTCATTCTTCTTTTTTTAAATTATCGAGAAATATGTCTGCTTTTAAACTCTCGTGAATGCAATCAGCATGCACGTAACGTACTTAACCAACACCAATTATCACGAATGTAACGCAATGCTTCGTTGGAAGTTGATGAAGGTGTGAAATCGCGAAGGCCGTTTGACGCCTCAAGGACGATGTTTAAATATGCTCGGATTGTGTACGCTTCATTATTGTGCAGACCAAAGCACTAAACTTTGCAGCTCTCCTAGACGCTTTTTGTCATATTTGATGACGCGTCTAAGGCTTTCGCCTTAATAATACAGAACAACAGGGAGAGAATGAGAAATGAAAGGAAACGACGTTACCGCTGTCGGTTGCTCAGGCAGATGACCTTCAGTAATAAGAGCAACGCTTTTGCGTACTTTTAAGGCTCGTTCCACACCTGCGACTGGCACTGATCGTGCGTCCAAGTTAGTTGCAACGCGACTGGTTACAAACTGCCGCTTTAGCCGAAAAGCGACTCCTTCGGCTCAGTCGTTCGCCGCTCATTTTTTTTAGTCGAGCGACGGCAGTTGCAAACCTCTGAACCAATCAGAAGCGCCCAGGATCTGAACGTCAGAAGAGAGAAGAAATGGTAAAGAAGGAAAAGGTAGGGAGGTTAACCAAGTCCAGGGTAACCGGTTTGCTACCCTACGCGTGGGAAAGGGATGGGGGAAATTGAAAGAGGGAGAGGAAAGAGAGAGAAAGATAGCACATAACACAGCACACACACACAAACACGCAGTCAGTCACAGTCCCAGGGGCGGCGCCAGGATTTTTTTACCGGGGGGGGGGGGGGGGGGGGCACCCACGACAAGTGAGTTCTTTCAGGGGGGGGCAGGGAGGCTGGGAACATGTGCGTTGTGTTTTGACTATGCTTGCTCTTGGGGGGGGCAAAGGGGGGCAGGCGGAAATTTTGGGGGGGGCTCCAGCCCCCCCCCCCCCCGTACCCTCCTCTGGCACCGCCCCTGCACAGTCCATCACTCTGGCGTGGTACGCGGCATCACTGTCACAGCCGCTTGTCCAAGTCCGTTTTTCTCAAAAACCTCAGTAGTTCTCTGGTCACCTCTAGGCTTATCTTACGAGGTAATAGCAGTGCGAGCAGAGGCGAATTCAATGTGACGACAGTTACGGGTGTGAGATACGGATGTGACGACAGTTACGGGTGTGACACGAGTCGCCTCGTGTCTCTTCTTTGGTCGCCAGTCGCAAAGAGTCGCGACCTGGGCTAGTCGCAGGCGTGAATGAGCCTGTATAGCAGTGATATGAGGGACCATGGTACCGAAATTTTGTTTGCTGAAGATAGGAAACGCAAGAATCGTGCTACTAGACGAAGAAAGAGGCAAACTTCGTTAAACAGACAATGTGTCTTTTGTTCAGCATCCCATCTGTGCCACTGTTAAAGGTCCTTGCCTCTTATCGAGCGCCAGGAGATTCAAGATTTTTTTTAAATTGTTTTTACTCCTCTCGACCTGACCAGTTCGCACAGCCGGAGGTGGCTTGCAAGTGGGCCGCACACTACGGTCGGGATCGCTGGACGAAAAGCCTCACGTGGTGCACCCCGTGTCCAAAGGTACGGCATCGCCTTTACTTTATGCATGCGCTCTGTATGATATCAACATTAATGGGCGTTACCATTAGTGAATTTGTTTCAATGTAAAAACAGGTTACAGATTGGTCTCAATGAATAAAAAAACAATAAAAATAGTAAAATAAAACAAAAAGGAGTCACTGATAGATTGTCCTCAGAAAAGTCACTCAGCCTATTCGAAAAGCATTAGTGGTTCCCTCGAGCATGTATCTATATGTACTGAATGTTCAAGCGATCGGTATACCAAGCCTATCCGAGACCGAACGGCGACAAAGCTGGAGGACGAGAGGATGTAAAAAGGCAGGAGCACAGAACAGTAGAGTGAAGAACATGGCGACCACGTATAGCATCAATAAACCATCGAAGGTGCGCTGCTTTCGTAAACTTTTACAAGTGTCATCTTACGCTCTTGCACAGATTTTCTTAAATAAAAGATTAGAAAGCAGCGCTGGAAATTTTATAAATTACCACACAAAAAAAAGGAAAAGCGAAGGAAAAAGAGGGAAAGATAGATGATAACCAATTGTCAATATCGTCCATGAATCATCAAAGATTGCTGACACATTCTCCTCAATTTGCGAAAGTACGATGCACGCCTAATATATATTGAATTTTAACGCACTGGGCTCGTGTTAAGCTTGCCTAAAACGAAAGCGCAGTGCTGACACTGTAGGCTGACGTTAATTTTCTGCCAATTAATCAAAATGCATGGTATGCTTTCTTTTTTTTCTTTTTCTCCACCCTGAAGATCCTACGGCGAATATACCTGAGAAGGAGCAAGTCATCAATACACCTAATGAAGGTAAGAAGAATAGATACCCCGCGCTTAAGCGGCCTTTCAATTAATTTTCTCACTACATGGCTTCTAATTCATCTACACGAGCGCCTGTCAACGGTGACTTAAGATATATGCATTTTTTTTGTTTATGTCAACCTTTAATGGTAGCGTGCAAGGTTCTTATGCAAAAAATAAAATTAATTAAAAAAATCGCTCGCATGTTCCCAGTTTGCGAAAAGCTTTCAAAAAAATGGAGTACTTTCCAGTTAATTACGCACCAAAGGGATTTAAACGCTGTTTAATTGTACTGGAACACACATAGATTCACATTTTAGAAGCATACTAGAGGTAAATATGTGGTGGTAGGATGCGCTATCGGAGTCCATTCTGGCCCGTTAAGCAAGCATGGAAACGCTGTGCAGTGGAGACATGTTTGTGCGCCATCCGTGGCTCACAACATCGGTGTCGCTTCTTTATGCCAGCTTTTCTTGAATGCTATTGGCTGTAGCAGATTATTACTAGAGAACGTATTATTTAAATCCTGCCTTATATTTGTCCCATTCGACTGGCTATAAAACGCTAAGAGCAAATACAGTCACAGTTTTGCCGTGGTGAGCGTTACTGGCCAAGCATCGTATATACAAAGTAAAGGAGGTTCTCTGAAGAAAGAGAGAAAACAAGCAAGAAGATGTAGTCAAAGAGACAAGTTTGCGGTTTTCCACCCTGTGTAAGAAAAATGAGAAAATTAAAATATTATGTGCGAGAAAGGCCGGGAAGGGGGAGTGAACATTACGCACAGAGAACTCAGCACTTAGAAACGGTCGCTTGAAACGGTACACTTCCAAAACTGCGCTAGTTATTGGATATATTTATCCGCTTGTGACGGATGTAGCCACGGCTCAAGAATATTTTGTTTCAGAGCACGACTGCAGCGCTATTACTCGCTGCAACTATCATTGGCAGCGCGTGACGACTGACGAATTTCTTGGCGAAGGAGTACAGCATGAGTCTCGATGGTATGACGTCGGTTGAACTGCAACAGTGGAATCGACAAAGCGCAAATATCTTAAATATTAATTCAATGAGAAATCAGCGCCCAAGCAGCACTCCTCACAGATGGTTAACCAGCGAAGCTGAAACGTGCTACTCCGGTGTTTATCGCGAGCGGGAACCTATCGAAGTGTCCTCTGTTAAAGCCTTTGATTTCTCGATCACCACATTTAAGACATGCGTGCTTCAAACTTAGCATTTGGTGACGTTAGCTTAAACGATATTAAGAACACATAAATGGAATTCATGGGCAGCGATTCATGCTGCGGCTGGTACCATCTCCCTTGCTATATATGCCGACAAAATGTGAAGAGAAAACTAGGGCAAAAGCGAAGACCCTTGGGGTTAGCGTGTGCTAGCATTGCTTCGTCATTGCTAGCGTGTCTCAACATTTATTTCCCCGTTATTTCCTCGATCATGCGAAGGCGTTCGACAGGGTCGAGCGGCGTTACTTGTTCGCGGTACCGAGAAATTATGGCTTGTCAGACGAGTTCGTAAAGAGCTTCGAGCTTCACTTCTACTTAAACGGTTACATGACGGTGTCGACGTGTAGTCTCAAGAGTTATTAATTGCTTTTTCATTACAGTTTTCGGCGCATTCGCGTACCGCCACATTTTACCACCTCTTAACCATGGACAGCTTCACCGTAAAACGTATTGTTAAGCTAGTCGGTTCGTTATAGCAATTACTGGCGCCACAGAGCAAGGAAAGAGAGGCGGGGACGGCCGCGAGGCAAGAATTCAATTTGTTCAGTTATTTCAGAATTCAATTTGTACAGCGAGCTTCTCCGCAATAAGACTTTTGTTGTGGCGAAGCCAGCTTTCACACGAGCACGCGCGGACACATATTCAAGAACTCGTCTACCATAGGAATGCCATCATAACCTGTGACGTACGCGGCGCGATTCAAAACGATCGCTTCAGCATCTCCCGGAAACATCATTTGCTGTGCCAGTGAAAGTGAAGCAAAAACAACAACAGCAAAAAAAAAAAACGCACATCCTGGAACATTCAGCAACCGTTTGCACAAAAAAAAAAAAAAGACGAAGAAGCTGTTAAACTGAAACTATTTTTTACAGCACCCCTTACGCGTGAAAGCATGAACTGTTCCTAGTAGAGCAATGTCATAAAGCTTAGTGAAAGTATTCCAGTGCTTTAGGGGTGTGCGCGAATGTTAATATTTATAAAGCGAAATGGCAAATTTCTGTAATTTACAGGTTCCTTACGAGACCCTCCATCGAGATACCAACTGCCGCAAACTGTCAGCTCACCAAGTAAGGCAAAGATTTTGTTTTTCGCAATTGATTTTCCGTGGGCAGCTGTTATCTCGGCCCATACAAACGCCTCACTTCATCGCCATTGAACCATCATCACTCACGGGCAAATATGTTCTCAGTGCGTGGTAGTAAGTTACAATGCGATAAAGTTAACTGCCTTCGGTCTAGTGGGAGCTGCTTAAGACAGCTGGTGTGAACGAGGTAGTTACTGCTAAATAAAAACACAGAAAGTTCTGCGCTTACCATATCATTTCGAGTTACACTCATCGCTGTCCAATAAAACCTACGTCACAGTCACATGTCTATCTACAATTGGTAGCTGTATGCTTAAACAACACTTTATACATTACGGAAAAGCAAGCATGTGTCCGTAAGGAATGAAAAATGCATTTTTTAAGGTAAGTGCGTATGCATTTGCAGATTATGTATAGCCTTTGTAGGGGTAGACCTGAGTGGTGCCTCGTGTCTGCATCCTAAGGCAACACGTTATTCCTTACAAAAAAGCAAGCATATGTCTCCAGAAGGAAGGAATGAAAATGCTTTCCGCAGATATGTATGCCTACATATGCCTACATATACCTTTGCGAATTATGTATAGCCTTCGTAGGGGTAAGCCTGAATGGTGTTTTTCAAGCACGTGTGATTTGGTCTTTGGAAGTCGTTGACTTGTTTCTCTCAGCGAAGTCGGAACGGTAGCCGTGGCTGTGTTTTCAGAACCCCCGGAACAAAACGATCCCAAGCCCCAGGTGGTGAACTTGAGTCACGATCAAGCCGACAACTTGGACGAGAAACCTCAGGTCCTTTTTGGCTCGGAGAGAGGTACGATCGAGAATTGGCTGCGATGTCAAATATCAGCAGTGCGTAAAGTAACAAACCTAAAAAAGAAAAAAACTGATTTTTTTTTCATTTGACTTCTTCTCTCTTCATATAAAGCTTAACATTTAACATTGCCAAAGACGCATTCTTTGCATTCTTGATCAGTTTTGACGTTCGATCAACAAATGCAGCAGCTAAGAGAACCGAAAGATTATCGCCTACGCCCCCCTTTTTTCAGATCCCACGCACAACACGGACGAAAAGACCCAAGTCGTCAATCCTCACAACGGTTGATGCATTTTCTGTTCCTTTTCGCACAACACATTTATGAACAGTCAGATAATTTGTGAAGGAACTAAGATTAATCTCACTAGATTATCGTGCTTAAGCATTAAAGGATTGTGCAACCACTTAACTCCTCTGGATATCATAACGGAAGAACACGTTTATTGAAAGCTGAGAGCAGTTTTCCATACGCTATCTTCAGAACGAAATTTCAAATAAAATTTTTATTTGTTTCTTTTTATGTAGACGATAACTCAAAAGCTGTGATCACGGACACGAAATCCGGAGCAAGCAGACACAGTTTCGCCACCTTTTTCTAGCCTCACTTTCGCACTAGAACATGTGCCGTAAAGAAATGACTAAACAATTAATTTTTAAGCATACAGTAAAACTACCGCTGAAGCGTTCCTTGCTACTAATGCCCATCTTTAGGCATGCATCTTGTGTGCAAGAACGACAGCTTCTTAGATGTGACGATTACCTTTGAAAGAATGTGTTCCACATAAAGAGAAACACTTTGCACATCTAGCTATTTAGAGATAAACAATCTATCAAGCTTAATCTAATGTTTGCTTGCCAGCTGAATTAGAAACAAAAGAACACTCGGGAGGAACACAGGAAGCCAAATGTTTCACAAGTGCAACATTCTCTCCAACTCCGCTGCTGTTCCAACAGAGCCGGTGGAGAATCTCGGCGAGAAGCCGCAAGTGGTCAATCCCGATGTGGACCCCGTAGGAAACTACAAGGAAAAACCGAACACACTCAAAGCAACCTATCCCGGTGAGCCGGCCTCAAGGACGACTCTTAAAGAATCCTTCACCAGGTCCCATTGCAAATTTCGATCGCACATTGGTAGTTGTAAGATCGCGAAGGCTTTTTCACATTTTTTAACACGAAAGTGTTTTATGCCGGGACCCACCAAGATTTCAGTGACGTATTTCCGTCACGGAAATGACGTCGAAAACATTTTTTCAAATAGTTCTCTTATTGGAGATGGTTAAAAGATATAAGACTGCGCTGTTGCGTTGACTCCGCAAGGCGGGCTTCACTGCTAAAGCGTACACCCTCTCTCTATGCCTCTCCATCTGCATCCGCAAGCGACGCGTAGTCAGGGGTTGCCAGAGACGAGAGAGTGCGTCGCGTTCACGCGACAAGCCCCGCCTCCTTTCCTTCCCTTCTCTTTCAATGCGGGCTCCCCATTGGACGATGTTTCGAGAAGCGCGTGTTACGTAGATGAGTGCTTATTACGTACTCTCTCTCTCTCTCTCCAAGCGGGTGTCAATTGGGAGTGAGGGCGCACGGCCTTCTGTTTTAACATTTGACCGTTTTCGCGCCGAGCAGGCACGTCATATTTTCTACAGACGCGATCTCCACCATCCTGCCTGCGTAGTGCGCTTGTTCGTTTGCAATGCCCAAACCTGGTGAAGGTTCCTTTAAATATAACGCGTTCTCCCAACGACGGCGCCCACGAAAAGTTTTCGCCGTATGGTTGACTGTCGTTGGCAATGAAGAAACGCTGCTGCTTGCGTAGTAACATAAAAGCAACAACATTATATCGCGCGAAGAAACTGTGATGTAGGTAATATTGGACATAACTACATCAACAAGGGATTACGCAACACTCGTAAGCGTCCTTACAAATCTAAACCAGAGCACGTCTATTAAACTAAAATACGGTCCCCTGACGAAAAAAAAAATGAAGAGCAAAAATGAACAAGTCACAGGCTACACCATTTGAGAAGTCTAGATCAAGATCTTATAAGTTTCATGTGTGTCGTCACTAAGCTTTGTCTTCCATTGCTCCTGAAAAAAAAAAACTTTAGTATCTAAGCAAAAAAAATTTAAGTGTCTCACGCTTTTAGATTCCATACGCCACTTTAGATTCTGCGACGTTTGTCGTGCCATCTGTTGCAAGCTGTGCAAACTTACGCGAGTTGGCTATGGAAACCAATACCACTAAATTTCACCGTACAATTCTTGCCAAAAGACAGCCGGGCTTCCGTTTTGTAGTAAAGCCCTTCTTGACAACAGCAACGTCGCTCTGTGCCATCAGATGTGCTCTGGTTTATATTACGGCGCTTTTTTCATGCTCCTCACAAGCCTCATCGTCATGTGACCCGTTCAACTTTAGCATATAAATATAAGACGCGAAATAATCCATAAATAAGTTAGTTCAATGATCATTTTTCTCCGCCTAAGGTATTAGGAGCCAGTATCTGCTCATGTAATATTTCATCTTTTGATAAGCACCCCGCTTAATGATGAATAAAAGTTGGCGTACCGTTGCAAGGGGGGGGGGGGGGGGGTGAGGGGGTAGAAGCTTTTAATGCATTTTAGGCTGCGGCCACACAATCTCTGACCACATGCTTGGTGATTTACGCCTCTAACCTAACCTGGCCTAACCTAAGTTATGACGCGCAGGCACAGCCATTGACAATATATTACCAGAACTTCGATCAAGGGGAACCTATAAAAACTTTGTTCGCAAAAACGGACGAATAAGAAGCAACAAGATATATCGCGCTTTTCCATTTATATATAGCGGCTCCAGAAGACACCGCTGACATTTATTATTTTATTTGGATCTAATATGCGGGCGTCTGGCGCGAACACTAAAGCCCGGCAGCCTTTTAGGGTGACACGCTATTTAAAAGTTGCTATTTAAGTTTCGTCGTTGGTGCGTGTAAGCAGTAAGGAAATGAACGAAAGTACAAGCGATCGAGATGAGCTGAAGTGAGCCAGCGCGATTTGCAATCCCTTCAAAAAAAAAAAAGAAACTGTGGGTGACAAATGGCAGCGCCTATCACGCTCAACTTTCCGTGCACGCGGCCGAGGCGGCACGCTTTTCTGGCGTCGCGGGCTCCATAAAAACGACTCCCGCAATTTTGCCGGCGCTAAAAAGCGTTAGCATAAAACGTCACGAAAAGGTGAAAAAGAAAGACAAAAAAAGTAATACCATGTAGAGAGATTAAAAAAATGTTGGGGCGAAACGTTCGTATGAAAAGAGCTTACAGGTCATTAATCTTGATGGCCGAGAGCAAAAACATTTCCTTCTGCGTGTGGTCGTTTTAAGTAGTTACCTCGGTAAAAGATACAACAAAACTGCGTGAATATAGGGGGCACTGCCATGGACGTTATTCTCCGCTCTGATTGCTGCGTTGCGGTCGGCAAAACCGCCGCCACCGACGAAGTAAACAACCTGAACAAAGAAAAAAGAAAAAGAAAACTGCACCGCAAGTCTTCCATTTCAGCGCTCCATATCTGATGAGGAAATCGGTAAACACAGTTTATCAGAATATGAAAATAATAATACTAATAATAAAACAGCACTTACAAATGACCAGTTTCTCGGTCATTGTTTCTTTACGGGAACGATGTGTCGCATTCGTCCGCGCAGCTTTAAAGGAACATCGCATAGGCAGTTTTAGAATAGAGTACGCAAAGCATTGCGTTAGCGTTTGTCGCCACTGCGCATGTGTCGTACTCTGTGCTCTTGAGTACCCACGTTAAGTTACGGAAGTAGTGTATCGTACCCGATGAACGTTAACTGTGCGTATGCTATTCTAAAACTCTCTAATGTTTTAGCGGTGTTACGGGAGACAGCTGTGTCTGGATTGTCGCACCGTAGTTGAGTGCCTAATAAAGCGGGTTGGCAGTGCGTGAATGAATTCCCGCAACTTCTCTTCCTCCTTCCAAAACAGACGTGGCGAGGAGCATAGATCCGAAGGATAGGATCGCCGATAAAAGGTAAGTTATTTCAAAAGCTAAAGTAGACTGAAATTTACGTCCTTAATCTGTTTTTTTTTTTTTTGGTAAGGTCGCGCCATTTCCTTCTCTTATTTTCTTATTGTTTTTAGTCAGTTACTTAGTACTTTGTACTAGTGTGAACTTCGTACTTCTTGCTACATTCCAATGTTATAAAGGAACTCTCGCACTCCCGCTCTTGGTTTGCTGCTCTACGCTTAGGTGAAGGGAAAGGTGAAATAAAAAAGGGAATAAGATTTAAAAAAAAAGAGCGCAGAAATAAAGCAGGCCCGTGAACCTTTTTTAATAAAAAAAAAAATAGAGGCGGCGAGGAACGGGAGACTTGTAGTCTCTCTAATAGATCACTTCCACGCAAAAAAAAAAAAATCTGTCTTTGTTAAAGTTGTGCTAAGTAAACACTATGTAGACCAAGACACAGAAGACAAGATGGTGAGCGCTCAGCGTCTTCTGTTTCTTGGTCCGTGTAGTATCTACTTAAGCGCAACTTTATCGATGAACGAACATCCAACAAGCACCCCTTAGACCTACTCGATATATTAAACAGGGCCCTTTGCCATTCAGAATTATTTCGGTTTGTAGAGGAGACGCAAAGCTGATCACGTCAAATGGCGCAGTTAACTTCGACAGCAAACACGGCACCACACATTCAAAGTTATCCACAAGTTCTATACATAGGAAAATATTCTTTGAGACCAGTGTTCGGCAGGGGGTGGTCATTACTTAGGTGCCTTCCCCGCGGGGTCTTGCTTTGATGCGCACTCATTTAGATGAAAGTGTTGCCTCTAATATCAGTGGTTAAAAATACATATGTCTCATTGTCTATGTTACGTTGTCAACCTCAATAACCTTATTATCCGACTTGCTTGCGCGCAGACACGTCGACAAAGATTCAGGAAAGACCACAGGTGCCACCTAGAGTGCCCCTTCCAGCAAGTAAGTATTATAAATAAAAGAAGTGTATTATATAACAAGTGCTCTAGCAAGAATGATTATTGGAAAGGTGGTGTGGTTTTTTTAAAACTTACTTTGTGCTTCAAAATATTGTATTGACATAGAGCATAAGAGTACACATGACAGAAATAGACTCAACATTACTTTAAAACCGATACTTTGCGCATCTGCATGAGGTATTCGATTGGACGAAACTGAAAATGATGGTAACTACAGTGTCGCCATCCTCTCCGCAAACAACTAGTTGTCCGATAACATTACGCAATGTGAAAAATACTATGTGCCAGGAGTAAAGCACATTTTGTAAACACGTTCCAATAGTCAAGAAAGAAACAATACGGAAACAATACGACGCATTCTACAAACTTTGCAATTAAACACAGGTAAATTACTTGAGTCAATTCAGTAATCCAATTATAAAGTGATTATGAAATATACCGAAGGTCGAGAGACATAGCTATTACCAAGCTACGACAAATAGCGTACGTGTTAGAACATGGGAAACTATAAATAATGTGTTGTGTCAAGAGTCTATTGGGTGTTGCGTAAGTAATGTAGTGTATTGTGTTGTGGTAACCATTACCCCGGCCACTCCATTTCTATACGTTGTGCAGCAAAAAAGAAAAAAATATATGCCAGTACTCGATAAACAATAATGCTAAAGTAAATAAATAAATAAATGTTAAAATGAAACAAATAAATAAATCAACAATAAAGTTCACTGATGAAATTTCACCTTTTCACCGGAAATTTCACAGACATTCTTCTCTACAAGTTGTGTTCAAAGTTACTCATGGCACGCCACTTTCACAATATGATGCATGACTGCTTATCAGAAACGCTTCTTTAATTTTCTGTTCGTACTAAACAGTCATTTAAGAAAATGCCTTTTTCTGTGTTGTATGGCTGCTATTGAGTTCGTAAGTGCAACAGCCATTTTAAACATTCAATAACCTGCCCTTGGGAGAGGTTTTTTCCTACACATTCAGGCGTTTTGCTGCGTGCCATTGCGAGTGAAGGGAATTATCTGTACATCAGTTGTCGTGTTAGGAGACGCGCAAACCAATAGATATTACTCTTCAGCAGAGAAGAGAAGTTTACAAATGTCACAGTGTGAGCGCACACGAAGCAACCGCGTCAGGTTGTTAACAAACACATTTCGAGGATGACAGTAATTGCATCGAGTTAGTTCTCGAATCCCCGTAGCTCTTTAAAAGGCTTTCGCATCGCACAATTCGATAAACAAGGTTAAGCTAGTTTTCGTGACTTCGTTACAAGCGAATAAAGAGATGGACAAACGAACTGGGTGCTAACAAAGAAGCGACGTACCTGCTTCCGATTGGCACCGAGCTTTTCTCTACGTCACCGACTAATAAAATATAATCGAGTACTTCTCGGTAGGAAACTTGAACATCGATTAAGTTAGAGACATCATGTTCTCTCCGCATGAAGCAAAAGTAAAAGAAGCTGTTCGCATTTAACAGCGTTACGCCGTAATCCTAGTAAGATGTAAGAAAAGCAAGCAGTGGTGTTAAACGCTTTAGTCTTTTCTTCCCTTTTTAAAAATTTGTTTTTTTGTGTTCTGACTCTCTTCGCAGAAACAACGACAAGAAATAGAAGAAGCACTCACCGAAATCTGCTGGAAATAATGTTATCCTTTCTCTCTTCTTATCTTTTGCAGGACCGTACGGCGAGCGTGATCCCGTTCCTCAAATTCCAGTTCCACCATCGCGTAAGTTCGTTTGGACGCTGGAGCACGCCAATAAAACGAATAAGCGCGAAGTGGCGATGCACTCGGCTTGCTCGGTTTTCTTAGACCGGCCAGGCTTTTTATACCACAGCCTGACAACGCGCTGTACGTTTTTAGCGACCGTAACGGATGTTATACAATTGAGTCACACGAAAGTGTGTGCGAACATTTTGCTGTTGCAGCCCGTCTACCCTATATATAGCGTCTCGGCTTTCCATTTCAGCGGGACTTGTAGGAATTGTGAGCGATAAGTTCTTTTGGAAGGCTATTTAAGAGCGAAGCTCTTAGGCGCCCGTTCCTGCGTTGAGCGCGTCGCCGTTGTTGGCTGGCGTCGGCGTAACGGATAATGTGAACGAGGACGAAAGAGAGCGAACGCTGAGTCTGTCGATATCGCGAGCCACTGGCCTCTAACCTCGCTCTCTTTCTTCTTCCGTCACGCGCGCTGGCCCCCTCGGTCGGAGCTCGTGCGCATGCAGGGCTGGCACGTGCACTGCGGCTGGCTTCGCTTGTCGTAACGGGGCTGTCGGCGTTTCGCTTGGTTCGCGACGCCCGTAATGCACAGAGCGGTGTGCGTAGAACTCGAGCGCTGGCCATTTCTCCGGCAATATGCAACGAATGTTAAATTGCCACAACTGCGCATAGCCAAAACTTCAGGCACAGTTGCCGTTGCCCCAACACGAAGCTGCGCTCAGAATTCGCATTGGGCAGCATCGTAATCGTCAGTGATTTTATGTTATTTTTACCGCTTTATCGTTAGCAAGCAGATTCCGGCAAAAAGCATACAACTTGTTCGAAGCCTGTTGTGTTTACTCGCTTGCTATACAAGCCCTGCCTAATGTTGGCTCGTGTGGTTATCGAGGTGACTGAAGGTAACTAGAAGTAATTAGTGATAGCTGAAGCATTTCTTTCGGATTTACCGCTAAATCTCCAATGATTTTTTTTATTTTACAGGCTAAATAAGGGGTCCAGTGCATGTTAAAAGAGAGAGAGATAACGGTAAAGACAGCTATCTAATATCCAGATGAGTTCGTCGATCTGCTACCCTGTACTTGGGAAGGGGAAAGGTGTGAATGAACCTCTAGGATAACGGCACTTTGTTGTCGTTCGTGACACACAGAGCTGATGCACAGCGACACGCATCCTTGAGCACACTGTCACGAGGTTTCTGGAGGTAGGGTAACAAACAACACGCCACAGGTTCGAGTTTCAGAATTTAACGCTTTACTGGAATAAGAGGGAGGGGGGGACACCATTTTTGTAGTGAAAAACGAGCGAAACTGAAACCGCTAGGCATAGTCATCGGATGTTGTATTAGAACTGACGAGACAATTCTGTTATTTGCGCAGTATCTGATAACTCACAGGTTTAAGAGCATACTGAAGAAGCGCTGAGTTGCGTTCTTGTCTGCACGACATATTTTTTCGCCCTTGTAGTTAGCTCAGAACATCTAGATGCGGAAACCTGAAGAATACCAGCGGAATAGAAGAAGACAAACGCGCATTTGTCTATCTTGCATTGCTCACTTTTGTGCCTGCATATTTGGAGCTTGCCAGAACTCCCTACCTACAGCTACTTTCTTCATAACCATAGTGCTCCATAGTGCCTTATAGTTAGGATAGCAGACAGTGTTTTCTTCGCTGAATACTCACAATTCGTTCGCACCGTTTCATTTCAGAGAGCACTATCAGCAATGCACATCGCCCACCATACGGAGGCAACAAACGTGAGTACCAACGAGCAGCAAACTGTACACAATTTTTCATCTTTTCGTATTAATTTCACGTGAACTAAACGAAGAAAGCGATGGGCAAACACTCTCTAAGAAGTGCCAAAAACGAGGTTCAAGCAAGCAAGCAATCTGTCCTCATTCAAGTGTGGCGAATCCTTCGAGTGTAACTATTAATCTACGCCAAGCGTCTCGAATGTATACTTAATGGGACGCGAAGCGTAAAAATGTGCTTTTTACATCGTCATCATCATCATCATCATCATCATTGCCTTCGTTCAAGGAGCCGTTGATGCCAGTAAAGCGGTGACGGCTACACCTATTATTTAATGAACGCGTTAAAATATTTCCAACAAAGAGTAGATAATACAGCACCATAACAAAAGCTCTAACGAACATAAATCCACAAAGCAAACTGAGATCCACAAAGCCAAACTGTTAGGGAGCAATTCGAAAAATTGAAATATTCACATTCAAATTTGAACGATGCGCGCGGTTGGTGACAAGCAAGCGCGCTCGCGATAATGCATACGAGAGATCTGGAATATCTCCTTTCATTCTTTAAAGGAATGTATACTACATGCGTCGACGGGTCGCGGTAGTGGTTGAGATAATGATGAAGATGGTGACGACAATTGAGATCATGGGATAGCTGACATAGCTAAAAGATTATAGCTTATAGTTGTGGCTTAGTGACTTGTACAGGCGAGTTCCAGAAAACGGTAAATTGCGTTATTTATTTAGGTTCGTCGGTGGGACATGCAGGCTGCGAAAGTTTGCAATGCCAGTAAATAGTATCGTGCCTACAGCAGTGCTTTTGCTTAATGTCTAGGAGTTTACTGGAAGTTATCTTTTGCCTGCTATATTCTTATGGTGCGGGCCGAGGTTTTATTCTTCTGATACCTCACAATAAAGAATGGAAGTTATCTTTCATCTTGATTTTTTTTCAGCGGACCATCCTGGACCACCGAGATGGCCAGCATACCCACGGCCACCCTGTACGTATAAATTAAGATTTCATAACGAGAGAAAATATGCCGATCAAGTGTTGGCCTTTATTAGAGGAGCAGGCGTCGTATTCACAAAATTGCTTACACCGTAGAATTTGTTTCCAAGAGCAAAATTCGGCCCGTCTTATTCGTGAAAATACTATCAGAAAATGTGGCCGGTCTTAAGAGAAAACACTTACGACTGGAAAGACATGTAAATCTGGGCCCGTATTCCCACAAACGTCTTAAGCTAACATTTTTTTGTAAGGTAATATTTCAGCCAATCACGATACGAGATATATCATTAACGACACCGGTCGACCAATGAGAAAACGCTCTTAACGAAAGAGAAGTTTTGTGAATTCGGCCCACGGGCCTCGGTCAGTCCTGCATTTTAAAAAATTCAGTGAGTGCTCAGTCGTGTGCAGTCAGTCCCCTGTGCGAATTAGCAGGGCTGCGCCAATCAGCTCATACCGACATTTCTGCCTTCTTCTATTAAACTCCCTCTCTCCATGTTGGGGCGAGATAACGAGGAGTTATTTCTGATCTTTGCGAACACAAATCGGACAACGCAGCGTCGAGTCAAGGTCTAACGCAGGAGAGAAAACCTGAGAGATGAGCTGTTTTAAGAAAGCGTAAGATGGGAAGAAAGGAACTCGGTTCCGGCAGCTTGAATAGAGAGGCAAGAAAACGAGGTTCTCAAAGCTAAATCCTTGTACGTAAACTTTTGCAGCATCAGACTGGGCAGCTTTGCCTTGAAGGATTTTGCTAACCTCCCATTCACAGCCAGATGCTATTATCCTCGGCCGCTACCAGCGACGCCGCTAATAGTGATTAGGCGCGCTGCATTGCAGTTGTGCATCTTTTATTGCGATTGCAATTATATGAGAACTCTCGAGGGGTTTTTGCTGTCGGCGTCGCCGTCATGTCCAAATCTATAAAGTCACCCGTGCGCATTGTGCGTTCTGCTCCCGTAAAAAAGCTCGCGAGCGCTGGCGACGAACGCGGCTGAGCAAAGATGAAACGAGCCGGCCATCTCCGTGTCACGGAGGGCGCATCCGATAACATAAACCCGCGTGCGGGGCCTGCCGTCGATTGCTCCTCAAGCAGAGAGGATAAGCCCTGATCGTCTTTCTTCAGGCGAAGGAGCGCGAAATAACGCTGGGTGAGGGGGGGGGGGGGGGTTCGTCGCTCGAGCAGCAACTGCGAACTTTGATCACTAGGACGCTGTCGCAAGCGCTATCTCGGCCAAAAAATCAGCAAACGGCTCGTATACTCTTCTACGTGCTGTGGATCTTACTGCTTCCCTTTGAGACGACAGAAGGCACGAACACCGCTTCTCTCCCTGGAAGCGGCCGTATTCCCTTAAACCAGCGTTTTCGTGAGTTACGCGAGATCGTATCCGATAGAGTTAGCCGCTAGCCTTACTTCGTATAACGTTACAATTTGTTGCTATCGCGTTCGTTGCTTCGGCCCTTGCGGTGAAACTGAGATATTTTTTTTCTATGTATGATCGCCTCGCAAACGCGTATCCAACCATCCCATGTACACTCTTGTACTGCGTACAGCGCTAACCACCACAAGGTGCTAGCTCTGCGTTAGTTGTGTACTTCGCGATAATTTTTCGTTAAATACCGCTTTAAAAGAGTTTTTTTTTTCTTTTCCTTCGTTTCTTCGTTTTCGTCCCTTCCATTTTCAGCTTCCAAACACCTTTACGGTGTTTCCGTGACGGAGTACAAAAACTGCTCGCGGCGGGCGAGCATGACTATATGCTATGGGCCAGACATTACAAGTAAGAAAATTGGGGGCTGCCGAACCACAAATCCAGATCCCGATGTTCTTCAAGACTTCTAGGCTCCTCCGCCCTCTTGCTTTAATACTGGTCGTGTCTGGAACCCTCCTTTGTGCTAACGACCAGATAACCTCGCTCACCGCCTCCTAACTTTTAATTCCCGAGTGGCAGCCCCAGGATGGCAATCTTGAATTGCGGGACGTTTCTTCTTTTTTTAATCCCCGAAATCTCCATACAGCCTGATAACCCAACTAGTTTAAATATATAGCGATCCCAACTAACCATTATATCTGAACTGTAGAGCCGCTACTAGAGAAGAACGATGCGTCTGATGATTTTGCGTGTGACTCGTTTCGAGTCTTAACAGTTCTAACCGATACTAATAATATTATCTACGTTAAAGAGAACTAGCTTGCCGTGGTCGTCGCGAAGTTACAGTACTGAAGTTTGATGAAACTGCAATAAGGTGGCCTCGGTCTCAAGTGTACCCTGCAGTTAAAACCTGGAGAATCGCTTCCCACAGTAAATCTGCGATCACGTGAACGCATTGTTATCAAATGGCAACGTGACATTCATAAAGATAAGTATCATATTATTACAAACTAAATATTTGTTTATTTGATCATATCAAAGAAGCCTTTAGATGATGACCAGTCACACCTAGGTTTTCTCGGGCAAGTACTTATCTCAGACTGAAAGTCGGTTTGTTGAAAGCAGTGCCGCTGTGAATGAAATTGTGATTCACCCAGGAGGCAGCATATCATAATGTTGTTTGTTTATCGGCCAATAGCAAACAGGATATCGTCTCGAGGTAGGCGGTAGCCCAATTGATGATACCAAGATACTGTGCCGTTTCCATTCAATAAACATATATCTTTTTTTTCTTTTTTTTTTCTATCAGTTGGATACGGTGTGCCCGTCGGAAACATCCAAGTGCCCACCACGCCAAAACCTCCAAGTAAGACTTATTTTGTGTTCATATTCGTGCATTTCATAAGTGTGCTGCCTTTAAAAAAAAAAAAGCAAGGCGGGGGGGGGGGGGGGGGGGGCTAAATGCAGAAGCCGAAACTAGGCTAAATTTCACGGGAACGTGAAGCACGCCCAAGTATCTTTAACTTTTGGAACACTTGTCATCAAAACGAGGCAATTCCTGATTGTAACGTGAACTTTAAAAAAGCGGTTTCGAATAAAAAATGAGCCAAATCCTGTACCTGTTTAAATCAAACTGAGCGAGATACATTAAACTAGCAGTGCATCAACGATCGCGACCAAAACAACCAACGTGGCCGTATCAAATCTGTTTCATTTGTGCCAGAGTTGCTTTCCTATCTCGCTTTCGTTCCTTAATTAGATTTTTTTTAGGGGGGGGGGGAGGGGGAGTTGGTACTTAATGAAGGACATGATGTCGTAGGGCAGAACTCGAATATAAAGAGTGGGAGGTCGATTTTCCTACTTCTTTGTGCCTTTTAGTGTTTCTTTTTCGAGTTTAGCGCTACAGTATCACGTCTTTCTTTCGCTCCAAGATGGTATATTTATTTATTCATTTATTCATAATACCTCAAAGGTCCCACATGGGACATTACATGAGGGGTGGGTGAACAAAAAACCTGGCGGGTCAGGTTAGATTTCATGACTTGAAAAATGGTCTTCAATGGCAGCTTTGAATAGAGCAATGTCAGTGATGAGGGCGATATCTGAAGGAAGGGCATTCCATTCTCCGGCAGCATGCAGGAAAAATGAACCTTGACAGGTGGTCGTATGTGCACGTGGCAGATACACAGCATTTCGGTGCGAGTGGCGAGAGGAACTATGTGCAGGAATGATGTGCAGGAATGGTGATTTGGTTTCCTGGAGGCAGCGAATGGAAAAACCTAAAAAAAAATAATATTAGACGAGCAGTCTTGCGGCGAGAAGAAAGTGAGGGGGAGGCATAGCTGGGATTTTAGGGCGGATACACTTGTCCTGTAGGAATAATCGGAAAGAATGAACCTGGCAGCACGGTTCTGGATCGATTCAAGGGAATTAGTTATATTAACTTGATGGTTGTCATAGATAGCAGAGGCATATCTAGTTTCGATCGGATCAACGTTTTATATGCAAGTAGTTTGACTGTAGGGGATGCTGATGATAAGTTACTGCGTAGATAACCTAATAGGCGATTGCAGGAATTAGTTGGTGTATATGAAGGGTCCAGTACAGATCACTAGATATATGTACTCCTAAGGTATTTAAATGTCTGGAATTGAGTCAATGTGTTGTTGTTGAGGGAGTAAGAAGACGCTACATAGTTATGGCGGCGATGAAAAGGACATGTGAGAGCACTTCCTGACGTTGAGGGACATGTACCATTGGTTGCACCACGCCTGGATTTCGAGGAGGTCCTCCTGGAGAGAGGAGGAGTCTATGGAGTTTGTTATTGGACGATACAGACGATACTTGAAATAGAAGACAACTAAAATGAAGATATTGGGCACCGATCTATTCCTTGAAGAAGAAGTGATCCGAAACAGCGTGGCATAAAAGGAGCTAAGAAGAAGAAGAGCTGAAGCATTTTTGAAGGCCTTCATTAGATGCCGAGAATAAGGAAACGTTGCCGACAGTCCAGAATGGGGAGCGCTTTTTGCCAGGAAGGACTACTCGCTCTACAAGTCTAGTCATCGCCATTACTCCCATTCAATAAAGCACAGCACCGACGGAAGTATTCGCTTTTTAACTAAATACTTATAAACTGCATTAGTATAGCTTATACAAACGTTAGACGCAGCTCTATATATACGCTAACAAGCAACTATACAACAAGAGACCTGTCAACAAAACGCATCCTATTTCTCAAGGAGGTCGGAAAAAAGAATTTTGAAAGATTCCAGAATGCGGACGCAACCATCGGGAACACAGGGAAGTTTATTGCATAGTAGTAACATCAGTACCAGCGGCCGTGTCAGTACAGGTGGGTATAACTGCACTGGGTAACAAAATGACTTGAGCGGAACATACAAACAAGAGAACATAGGTACAATGTAACTGCGATGCTAACGCAGATCACGAAGCAAGATAACCCAATGCACGCAACATTACACTTTAGCAATCGCTTCATTAGCCCGTACATGACATGTCCATACAGACACATATTTGTGTCACCGGTTTGACCGCGTGAACTTGAACGTCCTGATAAATTTCGTCAGGGATTCCGACATTGCTGCTCAGCCAAACGTAACATTTTGGATAGTAACGACGAACTTCCAACTCCTAATTTACGTAGTACTTACATTTGTCGAGGAAACATACTTACACTTTGAGCGGAAACAAGCTACCTCGACTTCTTTTCACAGGCAAAGGGTAAGCGCTGTGGTTTTGTGGGCGAAGCTTAATTTTTTTTTTTAAGTTGTACGCGACTATACTACAGTAAGATACGACTTAAGAAATCCGTAGAGACGACCGACGCACGGCAGCGGATAGCCTCCGCCACTAAAGAAATAGTCCCGTTTTTGCACTCAGCAACGTTCACCGAAGTCTGGAGTGCGAGCTCATTGGTGCAGGCTTGTGGGCATCCGCCTTTGAGGAGAAATCGCGGACTTTATATAAAGTTGTATCCATAGGCGCACGCAGGGGAGGGGGGGTTCGTCGCAGCGGCCCCGCTCCCTATTATGTCAATGTATGGAGCTGTCTTTGCGCCCCCCCCTCCCTATTATGTCAATGCATGGGGTTGACTTTGGGCCCCCCCCTCTTAGCTGACTTAGGGGGGCGCCCCCCCCTGCCCCCCCCCCCCCCGTGCGCACGCCTATAGTTGTATCCGACTATAAATCTACCATGGACACACCTCTGCGGACGCGTGTCTGTGTACACTCATGACACTCTTCTTTTGCGACGCCTTCCAGAAATTCTGATGTTTTTTTTTTTCGCCTTCTCTTCTCCGCTTACACGGCTCACAATTGCTTCTTCGGCGCCGCTTTACGGGACGAAACTCTCGGAACACGTGTCGCGCTACTTTGCATTGACGACCTTTCATAAGAACGACTAGATGACATGACGAGGAGATAGTGGCGTGCTCAGCCGAAAGACAAAGCGAGACAGACGCAGTGAAAGAGAGGAAAAACGCTCGACAACGGAGAAAGAGAAATACCACCGCGAGACAGCAGAACGCCTCCGCAGCTTCCCGTCTGGCACCCGTATATTTCCGTATATGCGCACCCGCTTACACAAAGCACGCGCATATAGGCTTTTCCGCGCACACAGAGGGGGAAAACGGCGCGGGTCCCATACTCCAAATGGATCCGCTGACGTGAACAGAGGAGCGGGAAGGTGGGAGAGAGTGGAAGGCCTCGAGGCATTTTTATTATACGAGGGGGCACTGCAGGAATAAAAGCAGTAACAAAGGAACGCGGTATTGATGCTCCATGCAGCAGCCCAACACGCAAAAACCTACGCAAGTTGTAAGGTCGCGAACCACGAGAAAGTGATGTTAGAGAGAGAGAGAAAGGGGGTGGAGAAGAGAGCGAGTCAGCGAGCACATCGCGAGGCCATCTAGGCAACATCCGGACCAAACCACCGCGCGACCATCATGTGCTTGCCCGAGGGCTTGGACGGAAGATGAGGAGGAGAGTAAAGAAGGAGGCGAGGTAAAAGAAACTAAAACGAGATCACGGAGCATTACGAAACGGACGAGAAAAAACTACGCAGCCAGCGCGTACTCATAGAAAGGGACAGCCTGTCCTGTCGGCGCTCTTCTCCTCATTGCTTCTTTGCTTTGCGAAGTAGCCTACCCTTTTTCTGAGCACGCGCGCGGCCCTGCTCTTCTTCCTCTCGGTCGCGCTGAAGGCTGGTTCCTGCGAGGCCAGCGTCGCTTGTCTTGCGGGTGCAAGACGCACGTACGCCACGATTCGCTTTCGTCTTCGGTGCAGAACGGATGGAGGGTCGAGGAGAGAGGGCGGGTGGGAGGAGACGGGAAGGACGGCCGGTGAAATATGAGCCACTCGTTTGGGTAGAATCACGTCCGAGCGGGGAGAATGTGGCGCAGCGCGCGAGATGGGTCGCGGTGACCCGGCACGCCGCGGAGTGGACGTCCGCCGGTTTCATCTGGCCCGGTATTCGAAAACTGAGCGTACGCTGCCCGATTGTAAAAGAGAGACTAAATGTCTTCTAGCCGAGCAAATACTGAGGTTGAATGAAGGCAAGGCAACTGTTATAACAGCAGATTTCTAGCACAGCCAACAGAAGCCAACACTTCCGATTATTTGGCCAACATCTGCAACTATTTGGCGACATTCGCCGATATTTAGCCAGTAGTAGCGAACGTTAAAATCATTTAGGCGGCACTATAGACAACATTAGCCATTGTTA
Source organism: Rhipicephalus appendiculatus (assembly GCA_030522465.1). Classification (NCBI taxonomy): domain Eukaryota; kingdom Metazoa; phylum Arthropoda; class Arachnida; order Ixodida; family Ixodidae; genus Rhipicephalus; species Rhipicephalus appendiculatus. The sequence goes on along the minus strand of JALIZH010032945.1, from coordinate 18,858,265 downwards.
ATAATAATATCTGGGGTTTAACATCCCAAAACCACGATATGATTATGAGAGACGCCGTAGTGGAGGGCTCCGGAAATTTGGACCACCTGGCGTTCTTTAACGTGCACCTAAATCTAAGTACACGGGCCTCAAGCATTTTCGCCTCCATCGAAAATGCAGCCGCCGCGGCCGCGGCTGGGGTTCGATCCCGTGACCTTCGGGTCAGCAGTCGAGCGCCATAACCACTAGACCACCGTGGCGGGGCATTAGCCATTGTTGACCAGTGACTGTTGTATGTGAGTGAATATAGTAGCTGAATTTGTAAGCCTACCATCATCTCCACCATGGAAGAGATATAACAGTGTTACTCCGCCATGCAAGAATTGCACACACGTGCACAGTCGGAAGTGAAAGCCTGTATACTTTAATTTCTCTTGTACAAACCACATGCTATATTTTGTGCTGCTTTTCTATTTGGTTCTTGATTAAAGTGAGACTTTCTCCAGTTTTCCGAGCTAATAAGTATTCGTACTTAGTGAATTTTCGTAGAGCATAGAGCCACAGTCAATATAGTCGAAACGAAATGGAGAAGTTGGTGCTTCAAACTGATTCCTCGGCTAAATCTATCTATGAATGCAATCGAGAACGCCGTACTGCCACTCCTCGCTCTCGCAGTGCTCCTATCTCGCAACTCATCTGCGGCCATCGCCTCGGCTACGGCGTTTCATCCCGGTGAAGGGAGACTCGCTTTCGCGCCCGATCTTAACTCCCTCTTCGTCTTCGCCTTCGGGCCCCGAGATGAGGGACTCCGTCGAGGGAGCGAACGGCAGGTTTACGTCGCTGCCTCTGGTGGGAGAGAGTGAGGGAGTGGGAAAGGAGAGACAGAATGTTGAGTAAACGGCATATCATTCGGAGGGAAAGGAGGCTTTCCTCGGGCCTCCCTAATTTAATTCCAGAAGTCACCCGCACGCGAGTGGTGTTTCTCGAAGGGCGGCCTGCCGCTCTGTGTTGACGCTGCTATCTGGAGAGATGCAAACATCACTTTTCAAAGCGCAGCCATGCCGAGCGAGTCAAGAACAGACTAACAGACAGATAAACAGATAGCTTCCTCGCAATGCGCCGACACGCGCACGTGTGGAGGACGGGGCGAGACCGAACGTATTACGAGCGTAGCGCCGCCGGCTCATCTAGCAACACGCCTGCTGCGTTGCAGCCAAAGCCACTGCCAAAGCCACTACTGAAGCCACTGAACGTGTGCGTATGTGCGTGCGCAACCGGATGAAAGGAGAAGCGGCGCGTTATAAGATGGCTCCAAGTTCGCGGGTGTTGTTTCTTCGCCTTGGCGGAAACGAGGAACCACTCTTCGCTGACTCTTGCCGAGCCATTTCCCCAAACGCTCGAAGAGCCTCGCCACTTCGGGCCGCCTGCGGCGTCGGCGTGGGCGTCGTACGTTGCGACCCTGTTTACCGTAAATCTTTGCTAATGCGACCAGCGCGCCCCGCTGTCGTTCGCTTGGAGGAGCGTTTCCTTGTTTCTTTATCTCTTTCTTTTTTCTTTCGTTTGCATGTATGGAACTAGAGCTCATTACGGTAAGGGCTGCGCCGGAAGCGCCCCGAGCCTGTTTGTGGGAGCGAAAGGATGTCTGAGAGGAAAGAAGGAGAAATGTGAAGAGGATGATGGAAGTGGGAGCGTTCCTCAATTAACTTTCTTTTTTTTCGTTTCTTCCTTTCACGGGCTTCCACAGCAAGCCATAATTGGTCGTTGCAAGGGTCAGTTCATGTCTCGCTTCTCTCCTCTTCCCTGTTGGGTCGTTGATTGATGCTGCGGTGAAGGCCACTCGGCAACCACTTCGCCCTCCCACGTTGACTGGACGAGCGATGAGAGCGCTGTCGATGCACCCACGCTCCCTTGAAGTCCCTTACAGAGGCCGGAGAAATCGCACACAAAGAAAAGGTCCCTTAGTGATTTACGTACGACGCAAAGATTGGACAGCAGGAGCAAGATCATGGCCACGAGTTCGTCGAACTCAGAACTCTCGTTGGCCCGCGATATCAATCGGCATTGACAGTCCGTACGTTCGCGACAATCAACAACCCCAGTTCCGAGGTTGCGGACATTGTATGGGAATGATGGACATGGGTCGTCTGATGCATGTGACGTCACTTTGCAGGTCATCTTGCCAGAAAATACGCCCCTCCCCAGAAGTATCTAACAGGAGAGGATGCCATCAATTGAAGAAAGATTCAAACCGGGGTTTAACCCCACCCTAAAAGTATACACGCCATGTTCCCATATACGTGCTATCGAGGTACCTGTCCCTGGTGCGGAGAAAGTCTTACACTATATACCACATTACCTGACCCACCTGACCGAATAAGGCTCCCCTTATAATAATTAGTTTCATTAATGTTTTTTTCTGTTCTGTCTTGTTCTGTCAGAAAATTGCTTTCTCTAGAAATTTGTTCGATCAAGTTGGCTCAGTTAAGTAGGATGGAAAACTGGGCGAGTTGGTGTAGATTCATTGCGGCTAACAGCGCGAAACACGTAGACGAGGAAGGAAGAAGTGGACACGGCACAGCGCTGTCTTTCTTCTTTTTTTTTTTTTTCAGTTGTTTCTCAGCTTTTTTTTTTTTTTTTTTTTTTTTTTTTTTTTTTGCTCAGTTGTTCAGAAGTGCATGCTGCAAAATGGGACATATACAACGGAGAAAAACATTATATTCGAAGTTAAATGTTTGTTTGCTCATGCGTTCATCAGAAATGCTTTATTAAAAAGCTTTCTTGGCACTTAGCTCGTTTCACACAACTTTCGCGCCATATTTATGAATGAGATAGGAGGGCGGGAAAGAATGAAAGAAACGATGAAGCTATGGACAGCGACCTCGGCAGCCCGTATGTGTAGATCAAACAGCAGAAATCACTACCTCAAAAAAAAAAAAATTATCAGAGGTATGAGTGGCTCAAAAAGAGCTATCAAGACAGCTTCTCGAGACAAAAAAAAATGCATAAGCGGTTTAATCCTACCATAGTGTTCAGAGAACATACTTCCGCACCTCATTTCGAACGTGTCATTGCTTCCGATTCGTTTTGCGCCCCGTCTCGTTGTGTGCTTTTAGCGATATCTCCCGCGGGCATCCTCCGAAGCTGGCGCCTACACGGCGCAAATCATGGGCCAGATCCGAATCGACAATGAAAAGTACCGTGTTCCTTTTCGTACGCCACCATCTCATCCCATGGCCCCGAGCAGCAGAACTGTTAGTAGTGCACTATGTACTACTCTTTCATTTCCTTCAGCAGCTCCTTCATGCACCCACCACCACCCTTTCCCGCGCCTTCTTTTTTCTTTTCCCTGCAGACCACGGCCCTTTATACACCGTAGAGTTTTGCTCCGTTGCCCCTGTAGCACATGAAAAATCGCTGTCATCTGTGGAAGACGTGGTGAGAGAGAAAAGGCCATTGCAATAGCGTTTATACAAAGAACCAGAGGAAGGACTATCAGACTGTATTCCTTTGCTGTGCAGAACTGCGTGCGAAAAAGAACTCGCACGAAAAGAAAGAAGCGAGGCACGCTCTTTCAAGAAGTGTCCACGTCCCGTTCGCAGCGGCGCCCAATGTCTGGAGCGCGGACAAGCACGCAATACTAATTGGATATTGCATGTCGATTTTGCCTTCTCTCTCTCTCTCTCGCTATATATATATATATATATATATATATATATATATATATATATATATATATATATATATATATATATATATATATATATATATTCCTTTTCCCTTGTGACATTGATATGGAGAGATTCTGAAAATGAAAGCCAGTCGTGTGTTAGATATGACAGGCCGGGGTGTACTCTCATTACGTTCCATGTAACCAAGTTTTTTTAGTGCGATAGCGTAAAAAGAGCTCTTATCGCAGAAATTCCGGTGTCGGTGTCGGCGTCGTTGGTTCTGAGCGAAAAATCAGCGTTGTCCGAGAGCGAGAATTCGAGATAGATGCAAGTGCAGGAATAATAATTTTAATATAGAAGTAGTAATAATTTCTGGTTCGAGTGGGAATCAAACCTATGGGACTTCTGCGTGGCAAGCAGGTGTTCTACCACAAAAAGTCACACCCGTGCTCGAAATTGCTTCGAAAAAAAAAAAACGTTATAAAAATGTTACCTAGTGCGAGGAGTGTCATTAATTGCGTGGAAGAAGCGTGGAATCACACCAGGAGTCAAAGCATGCGAATTGCGCAACGAGCGTTTGGTTTAAAGGCCCACCAATTACGAAGCACAAAGACATAATTATAATTATGAACAACAGCACCAACAACGCGTGCAGCTGCGCAGAATGCTCGTGTTGCCTTACGGACGCGTATTGGGTACCTCGCCAACTCGCAAAAGGAAGAATTATGTCGTAATGGGTGGGCACTTCACGACTGCACTTGCCCAGGGGCATTCTACATAGGCATGCGCACGAGGGGGGGGCAGAGGGGGCGGCCGCCCCCCCCCCTATAGTGACCTAAGAGAGGGGGGGAGCAAATTCTGCCTCATACATTGACTTAATAGGGAGGGGGGGGGGGGCGCTGCGATGAACCTTCGCACTCCCCTGCCACCCCCTGAAGGGGAACCCTGCGCACGCCTACGGCATTCTATACTCTGTTTCACCACTACCGTTCAGCACTGCCAAAGCTACGGGGTGTAAACAAGCCACACGCTTGCGCAGGAAAACATAGATCCAGATATAATTGCCTTGCAGTTGGCAAGGTTGAGACATTTGCCCTTGTTTAGCATCTGCTTCTGCACATCAATAGGTAATTTGTTTATTCTTCATCGCATTTACGTCATTTTTCTTTAATTGTTGTATCAGTAACCGTCGGTAACTGTGGTTAAAAATCTGCATGGCAGCTAGACGCTACCACCCGCTTCGGTTCGAAATTGCCCTTGACGGTCGCTCAAAAAGCTCATAGCAACAAATGAATGGTGTAATGAGCTATCGCTTTGCGCCATCTCACGATCAGGACAAAGCATCAGGTACGCTCTGTCGTTATTGGCAAGATAAGCTATTGCTTTAACCACGCCTGCTAAGCCTAACGAGCCGAGAATTTGATCCCGGTTCATGGAAATAGCGCAATGTAGTCACGAATACATTGCTGCCGAAGCTCCAAGACATAAATCTAAAGCAAATACAAGCGCCTGTTTGGAACTTACGGGCCACAGACCGCACGACGACGACGTGATAAACTCGAGGCGGAGAGCAGCAGCCTCGATTGCTGCAGCCATGTTCTATTTTCTTCGGTGCTGCCGTCTGCTCGCTGAAGGTGTGCGCGCAGACGCCAGGGGGGATGCTAGCAGACGACGCGGCGCGCATGAATACATGTGGAGGGGCTAATCGTCCCTTCCTATTGGCTAAGGGGCCCTGTAGCCTCCACAGTGCTGAAGGGAACTTCTGAAACAGAGTATAGGATAGTTTGAAAGGGCCAGTTTACAGGCGCAAAGTCGTTCCTTTCCTTGCGGCACGGTTCAGGTGTCCATCGAGAAGCGAAGTCAGGCTAGCGATTGAGAAGGCGATGTGAAAGGGGTCCGATCGCGCTATCGCGTTCTACTCTTGAAGGCGAAGCTCAAGCTTCCTCTAAGTTTTTTTAACAGTGAAACTTAACTATTAAAGCTGGAAGTAAGACGCCCGTTAACAAAAAAACCCCTGACACGCCGTTGCTGTAGCAGCCGCCACAGCTGCGCGTCACCTCTGCTAAATATAGCCAAGCCGCCACCACGCCGAGAAGGAGCAGCCGCCACCGAGCCGTCGCCATAGCGATCTCCACAGTTTCGTTCGCCATGGCTCAGGGACAGCGATTTCAACACATTCAGAGTGGACAAGCTTTGCGCGTATTTTGGATGCGCCCGTCGCCGTCTCTTGGCTGCTGCTTCTTCGGCCAAGCATGCTGGATCCAATCGCCGCCGGGAAGCCTGCTCCTTCCTGCCATATATGGAAAAGGCTGAGAAGCCCAAGGTTGATTGTTGTGGCTCTGGAGCCGACGTTTCGACTAGAGAACGTTGCCATGATCAACGATTTATCATCAATTCAAACCTCCATCTGCCACTGAATTTTTGTCTCGATTGTATAATGAACTGGGTATCAAGAACAGGCATTCAATGTGAGCGTTGAAACAGTCTCTCCCGCAGTGCTCGTACATGTGCAGGCGACGTCTTTGAGGTCAGCATGGGACTTAGTGGGAGCAGCCATATGAAGTTGAAACATGTTTGTTATTCCCTCAAGCGATTCCACTTCACTTCATCGCGATGAAAGCTTGTTTTCCCACTGCGCAACATGACAGTGAGACAAAGCCACTCAAACAAACAAAAAGGATGTCAAAGGACAGGCATTTTATATAATAAGAATATCTGGAGTTTTACGTCCAAAAACCACGATGTGATTATGAGAGGCGCCGTAGTGGAAGGCTCCGTAAATTTCGACCATCTGATGTTATTTCATGGGCACTGACATCGCACAGTACACGGGCCTCTAGCATTTCGCCTCCATCGAATAGTGACCGCCGCGGCCAGGATCGAACCCGCGACCTACGGATCAGTGGCGGAGCGCCATAACCACTGCTCCACCGCGGCGGATGACACACATTTTGCGTAATCGCCAACGATTTTTAGTGCTTGACTAGATAAGCACAGATGCCACTATTATATCCAGCCGAAAATGGACGCACATTTTCAAAAGATAATTTAAAAGGACATAACGCGTTTGTAATAAGACTTACGCTCACTGTTGGTACAAAACAAAGCTGGAAATTCATTAACCTTTTACATTACGACGACGCAGCTGAGCAGCGGTGCGAGCGTACGTCCCTGGAGGAGCAGTGTCCTTTCGGTTTTGCGGATCTGTTCGTAAATCCTTTAACGCAACATTATCGTTAAAACAATAACAAATAAGCTGACACCTTCAATGTACGGCCGTTGAAGCGAAGGTGACTATAGCGACCTCCAGCAAGACACACAACTCTCTACCACATCTTTAAGGACAAGTTTTTTTAAAAATATCGACACTTTTATCCCGACAAGTAAGAAACGGCACCTCATTAATGATGACTGATGAGTTTTGCTAATCACGCCTTGAATAATAAATTGCTACTGGACATAATTAAACAGAACAAGTTATGCATAACACTTAAAGAGCTCCTTGGCAAATTGTATAATGAAAACATTAAGGAGACACGACTGATCGCTACAGTTCTTTAGAGAAAAAAGTGCTAAGAAGCAGTTATCTGATTTGAACGTGTATTAAGTGAAAAGGCGCTGGAAAAAAAAAACGTCTTCCACGTTTCACCACTCATATAAGTATACGCAGCCGGCGCACCTAAGCGACCCTAAAAGAAATGAAAAATCGAACCGCTATACAGTGCAGAACGCCTGACGTTAATTGCTCACCTCTGAGTCGAGCGCTAGAGCAACCAACGACGCGGGAAAGTTTGCTCTTCGTGAGTAATCAGGGAAAGAATCAAACAACGGAAGAGGGAGAAAAAAAAAACACAAACAAAACAGGTGACTCGTCACGTACCGAAGCGCGGCATTAATCCACAGACACTGACAAATTTAGTTCAACGCCGGTGCGCGCACCACCCCGTAAAATGGACGACGGCAGATATTTCAACGCAGCGTGAACTCCTCCCCGCGGCCTCTGCCAAGGCATCGACGTTCTGGCGCTGCTCCAGCGGACCGTAATGGTTTAATCAATTCCGGGCTCGTCAGTTTGCCTTCGACCACGCTTCATTACCTGTTCCCCTCCTTTCCACCTGTCTCCTTTCTTTGCGAAAAATCAAGTGATCCGGCAGAACGGAGAGAACTTCTCTTGTTTTTGTTTTGTCGTTTATCGAAGGAGCGAAATTTCATCTTCGAACTCTTCATTAGAGGCGGGAAGTATGACGTAGTGAAGAACTGGAAGTACTGGGTGTGCACGTGAAGGACTCTATAGCATTTATTGATGCTTCGGAAGGAGGCAATTGGAATGGCTTGCAGCATTGTAACGAGGCAGTAAACAAGGGCTGCGGAAGAAATGACAAACGCTGTTGAAGTTGCTGGAAGTTAACACTGGCGCTCCGTTTTCAGTTCCGTTCTAGTTTGCTTCAATTTTTCTACTCTTACTTCTTTATCATGACGCTCTTTTTGCAAATCATGGCATAGCAATGTACGTTACCGGTCAGATAATACAACAATCTACCTTTACATCGCAAGTGCAATTTGGAGAATCTCGACGGTTATCCATGTAATAAAAAAAGTCAACCCGCGGCAAAAGCGTTAAAGTGGACAGTAATGTGTTTCAGGCAAAAAGCGCTTACAGATGTCCTCTTTGTATTTGCCGGCCCAACTCCTCGAATTAAATTCCTCTTCACATCCCAACCACATTGCCTGGAGGGAGAAAATGCTAGATGCACGAGATGAAGACGTCTACTCCACCAGCAACATACTGAAACTTGAACATGCAAAGTTCATCGATTCCTAATAATAATATCTGGGGTTTAACGTCCCAAAACCACGATATGATTATAAGAGACGCCGTAGTGGAGGCAGGGGCGTAGCCAGAAATTTTTTTCGGTGGGGGGCACCGCCTTGATTTCGGGGAGGCCACTTCCTTGAAATGGCCATTTTTCGCTATGTATGCCATGGCGAAAAAAAATTTCGGGGGGGGGGGGGGGCACGTGCCCGATGTGCCACCCCCCTGGCTACGCCACTGAGTGGACGGCTCCGGAAATTGTCCATCGATTCCTCCTAAACGTTCATCGACTCCTCCTGAAGTACATCCGTCATACAGACCTACAGAGTGAAAATAGCGTACCTTGCGGGTATTCTCACCACATCAGATAAGTAGTGCTCGGACGTAGCAATCCCCGGACACTTTTCCAAGGTCAGGCGCGGGCCTGCAAGCACGTTGTTTTGAAATCCCGCAAACCTCCCTCGGCGCTCTTTCTGTCCTTTCTTTTTATTGCGTAGCAATTATATGGACACTCTCGGCTGATTTTTGCCGTCGCCGTCATGCCCCGGATATATATATATATATATATATATACATATACACATATATATATATATATATATATATATATATATATATATATATATATATATATATATATATATATATATATATATATATATATATATATATATATATATATATATAAGGCACACAGAAAAATAAATCAGAAGAAAGAATTCCAATTTATAGACACCATTTACCGCTGGACGGTATGCAGATCTCGGAGAAGCTTGAGCGTGTTTTCTATCACGCACCGCTGCTACATTTTCTTTCAGTTTGAAAACTGCCCTTGAGACGCGCACGAAAAAGGGGCCCCTTTCTGTACCCACTCGTGATGTGGAATGAAAAAAAGAACAACAACGCGCACACCTTGCCTCAGGCGTCACCGCGTGGCAGGAGACGATCTTTAAAAGAAGAAATATCAAAAAGCGTCGGGTTCTGCGTTGTCGACACTTGCAGCGCATTGCTCAAACACAAAGGCGTAACAACGGTGATAGTTGTTATAGTTCACGCTTGTCTTGTGTATACCTGCTCGTCCTTTTCGAACGTCCTTCTTTTTGCTTCAGCGGGAAGCTGCAAGTATCGAGCTTCTCGTCGATCTTGTGACATTTCAATTTCTTGCTATCGCATTCATTGTTTCACCCTTGCGGCGCAACTGTTACTTTTTTTCATTTCTCCGAGTACTGTTTTGCCTCACTCCCCTCATACCCTACATCCATAGTTTATAATTCTGGAGTATCATGTACGAAAACCTAGAAGTTCCCAGCCAAGTCGGTATGATCACACAAGATTAAAAGAGGCTATCAGTATTCCTCCTCCTTGACATATACTGTGCTATGTACATTAGGTACATACGTAGGGTACGCGATTTCTTAGTCGAAATCAAGAAGAAATGGGCATGGGCTGAGAATGTAACGCGAAAGCAAGATAACTGCTGGTCATTAAGTGTAACAGACTGGATTCCAAGAAAAGGCAGGCGCGTGAGGACTAGGCAGCAAGTTAGTTGGTTAGATGAGATTAAGAAGTTTGCGGGGATGACGTGGCTGCAGCAAGCACAGGACCAGGTTAATTGGCGAAAGGTCCTACAGTGGGCGTATATAGACAGGTTGCTGCTGCTGCTGCTGATGATGATGATGATATCGTGATGAATACAACTTCCGGTGGGTGCTTCTGCGTGCGCAGGCTGCTTCTACAAGTCCGAGAGGTACGAGCACGGCGACTCGGTGGAAACCCCGGAGCCCTGTCTGAACTGTACCTGCCAGAAGGGCGTCTTGGTCTGCTACCTGCGCGTGTGCCCGACCATTGGCACTCCGGCGCCCGGGTGCTTCACGGCTAGGGAGGCCGGACAGTGCTGCCCCAACGTCTTCTGCAGTGGTAAGCCTCGTCCACACCAATGCATGATTCTCACGAGAAAGTGACTTTACGATAAGTCAAGAGTCGATCCACCTCCTACGAGTCTATGGAATCAGCTTTCTTAAAAGCAGCCTTGGAAAAGGAACGACCGCACGACACGGGCACCTTCGATGTCACTTTGCTAATCCCTTACAGTATCCTGTCTCGCATTTCCATGAAATGTCAGGACTTTTTTTTTTTTTTCGAGAGCCTACCCTCAGGCACACGGTGTCGTAAATACACATTCAAATTAGCATCATGTAAGAAGTCTAGCAGTGCGCGTTGGAACGGTCCGTGAATCCAGCGAACAAGGTCGGATGGCCAGCCAAGGCCTGTTGCATGGAGGTGGTGAAGACGGCTTAAGTGCAAGCCTGTCTGTGCAAGCCCACAGCAAGTGTGCCGCAGTCACATTGCGTATTGGGGCGTTACAAAGTGGGCAATATGCATCATCTGGTCCGCGGTACTGTTGCGCGCAGAGAATGGCCACATTTGCTTAAGGGGTCTGTGGGATGTCTACAGAGAGAGAGAACTCCAAAACTCCAATAACGACGATAGGGCTTTTTTTTTCTTTTTTCGTGGATTTTTTTTTTGCACCTTCCTTTCCTTAAGTATACATTCCTGATATCAGGCTCGTTAATGAATTCTGTGTAACTATGTTGTGTCACACAAAAATGCATGATTTTGGATACCTTCATGATCCCTTGCGTCAAATTACACGAAAGTAGAGCATCCATTCAAAATTGGAGAGTTCCTTACGGACCCATGTCCAGCAATCTGGGACATCGACTAGTGCGGCAAAGCCGACCCCAAGGGGAAGCGCTGGGCGTAACTCTATGGGGAGCGTTCTTCAAAAAATGATTACTGAGCAATGCCTGATTTTTCGCTAATTGCACTTCAGGCACTTAATGCTGACAACCTCCTTATGTGGTACAACGCGATTAGTTTTAATCGGCCGGCTGGATTTTTTTCCCGAGACACTTTTGTGCATCCATTGAAAATGTATGGGGTGATTTTTGAAAAGCTAATTGCAGCGCAACGATAACGTATTCGCTAATTGCACTCTAGTGGCATGTACGGTAGGACAACCTGTCTTTATGTTTGCAATTTCGTGGGATTACGCTGGGTGGATTTTTTTCCTGAAGAGCTTTTCCAAATCGATAGTGCAGGAAAGCAGCATTACAGGGGTAAAAGAATCACCTGTCGGTAAATCGATGAGAAAGTGGACGTTGATCATGGTAAAAACTCAGCAAAAGTCTGCAGATGTGACGTACATTATGTGGATGAAGCATCAGGAATTTCATAACCGTAATAAATATTTATCACTAATCTAACCATTTAATTTAAACTTATGGGGGGCAGCTCTCAGTGTAGAAGCACATATGTAGTACAGCACATATAGTGTTTCAATGTGAACAGTTACGATAAGGTGGTAGATAACAATTTCATATCATTGGTTTGTACTGTTTATTGTTCTCATTAATTAGGAGTTCGGGTTAATTACAATCAATGACTTATATGCTATCTATGTGTTGAGTGATGTCATACGAAAAGTGTCCGAGATGGCATACAGATTTGAAGGTATGAAATTCCGAAGTTGCTGTGGCATGACATGACTGCATGAAGAATATAAATGACAGGTCATAACATGAAACTCATGACACTTATGTCCGTCCGGATGTCCGTCTGTCCGTCCGTCCGTTCGGATGTCCGTCCGTCCGTCCGTCCGTCCGTCCGTCCATCCCGGATGTCCGTCTGTCCGTCTGTCCGTCCGTCCGTCCGGATGTCCGTCCGTCCGTCCGTCCGTCCGTCCGTCCATCCCGGATGTCCGTCTGTCCGTCTGTCCGTCCGTCCGTCCGGATGTCCGTCTGTCCGTCCGTCCGTCCGTCCGTCCGTCCGGATGTCCGTCCGTCCGTCCGTCCGTCTGTCCATCCGGTGTCCGTCCGTCCGTCTGTCCGTCCGGATGTCCGTCCGTCCGCCCGTTTGGATGTCAGTCCGTCCGTCCGGATGTCCGTCCGTCCGGATGTCCGTCCGTCCGGATGTCCGTCTGTCCGTCCGTCCGTCCGGATGTATGTCCGTCGGTCCGGATGTCCGTCTGTCCGTCCGTCCGTCCGGTGTCCGTCCGTCCGGATGTCCGTCTGTCCGTCCGTCCGTCCGGATGTCCGTCCGTCTGTCCGTCCGGTGTCCGTCCGTCCGTCCGTCTGTCCGTCCGTCGGTCTTTCCGTCCGTCTTTCCGTCAGTGGAATGGCCACACGCTTTCGCCGAACACACTTTGGAATGTACAAAGTGTCCTTCAATTTTGAGGCTTGTCAAGAGTGTATGACGAACATAAATAGCAGGTATTAACAATTATGACATGTATGCCATTTATGACATGATTTACATGCCACACTCATGGTGCGCGTGCGGCCGTTTCATTCACTGGATATATACTGAAATTGGTATTTTGCAATGTTACTGTGTGACAAATATAGATGACAAGTATTAACATAAAAATCATAACATGTATGTCATGTATGACATGACTTACGTTCCACGCTCATGGCACGCTCGCAGCCGTTTCGTTTCCTGGATATATACCAAATTTGATATGGCGTGACATGACTGTATGACGAACACAAATAACAGATCCTTACATGCAAATTATGGCACGGATGTCATGTACGCCATGACTTACACGCCACGCTCATGGCGTGCTCGCAGCCGTTTCGTTTCCTGGATATATACCAAATTTGATATGGCGTGACATGACTGTATGACGAACACAAATAACAGATCCTTACATGCAAATTATGGCACGGATGTCATGTACGCCATGACTTACACGCCACGCTCATGGCGTGCTCGCAGCCGTTTCGTTTCCTGGATATATACCAAATTTGATATGGCGTGACATGACTGTATGACGAACACAAATAACAGATCCTTACATGGAAATTATGGCACGGATGTCATGTACGCCATGACTTACACGCCACGCTCATGGCGTGCTCGCAGCCGTTTCGTTTCCTGGATATATACCAAATTTGATATGGCGTGACATGACTGTATGACGAACACAAATAACAGATCCTTACATGCAAATTATGGCACGGATGTCATGTACGCCATGACTTACACGCCACGCTCATGGCGTGCTCGCAGCCGTTTCGTTTCCTGGATATATACCAAATTTGATATGGCGTGACATGACTGTATGACGAACACAAATAACAGATCCTTACATGCAAATTATGGCACGGATGTCATGTACGCCATGACTTACACGCCACGCTCATGGCGTGCTCGCAGCCGTTTCGTTTCCTGGATATATACCAAATTTGATATGGCGTGACATGACTGTATGACGAACACAAATAACAGATCCTTACATGGAAATTATGGCACGGATGTCATGTACGCCATGACTTACACGCCACGCTCATGGCGTGCTCGCAGCCGTTTCGTTTCCTGGATATATACCAAATTTGATATGGCGTGACATGACTGTATGACGAACACAAATAACAGATCCTTACATGCAAATTATGGCACGGATGTCATGTACGCCATGACTTACACGCCACGCTCATGGCGTGCTCGCAGCCGTTTCGTTTCCTGGATATATACCAAATTTGATATGGCGTGACATGACTGTATGACGAACACAAATAACAGATCCTTACATGCAAATTATGGCACGGATGTCATGTACGCCATGACTTACACGCCACGCTCATGGCGTGCTCGCAGCCGTTTCGTTTCCTGGATATATACCAAATTTGATATGGCGTGACATGACTGTATGACGAACACAAATAACAGATCCTTACATGGAAATTATGGCACGGATGTCATGTGCGGCATGACTTACATGCCACGCTCATGGCGTGCTCGCAGCCGTTTCGTTTCCTGGCTATATACCAAATGTGATATGACGTGACATGACTGTATGACGAACATAAAAAAATTACAGCATATCCACGGAGTGAATGATGATGAGTGGGGCGAAGCGTGCGTCCGTCCGTCCGTCCGTCTGTCTGTCTGTCTGTCTGTCTGTCTGTCTGTCTGTCTGTCTGTCTGTCTGTCTGTCTGTCTGTCATAGAACTAGGCGGTCATGTACCAAGAGACAGGGATGTACAGACCCGCGGCTCTAGGAGCTTCGCCCCCCCCCCCAAAAAAAAACACTACGCTTTTTACACGTGTTGGTACTGCAACGTTTTGCCTTTGGCGGTAATTATTCGAAAAGTACGCGAAAAAAAATGACACCATCTCCCGCCAAAGGGGGAGCATGAGGCGATGCGAAGCACACCGCGTTTGCATCGGTTCGACTAGCTGTTTCCGTTAATGTTGCGTATTGAGTGTTATAGTTTGTGTTGTGTTTATGCTCTTATGTTGTTGTTAACGTAGACCCGAACGCAGACCCGAACGTGGTAGCGCGTGCCAGCGCGTTCTGACTAGGATACAACGCGTTGGTTCAGCATGCGTCTGCAGAATCTCGTTCCCCGACGTCATCACATGATTGCTGAGAGAGTCTAAGGGGGAGAGGCCACACCGCCTTACCCAGCCCCTTACCCAGCTAGCGCGTGAGCTCACAGCATAAGACGCTCACAGAGACTATGTACATTATATACACACTAGAGTTATTCTTTTTCAAAGTACAAGGGCGTCCCCTGATAAGCTCGGGACACGGAGGCTCGGGCACTCGATTCCCTTTAGAGATGACGCAAGGCTACTGAACCTAATTTCGCTAAACCACCGTTATCGCTCAACATAATTCGTTAGTTTCTGCGCTATTTATTATTCAAGACATTGAGCAACATTCATATATCCGTGCACTGACAGAACATTTTATCCTCCGCGTATAACCTGTAAGGAAATTTTTGAAGCGCGCATAAACCAATTAAAGAATTTAAGAGGAGAACGCGTTAGCGCAATCGAGCTTCGTTCACTTCACCTTCACAGTCGCTAGCCTGGCTTAATTTCTCGGCGGACACATCCACCCTGCCGCAAGGAAAGGTACGTCTGTGCTCGTAACATATATATTGTTTCAAACTGTCCTACAGTGCCTTTTGTAAGTACAGCATGCAAAATGCTCGCTAGGACATAATTCTTTTTTCTTCGATCCGGAAGGCTACAAGCGCAAATGCGTAGCGGCACTCTTTGTTGATGGTGTTGCTGATAATAAGAAAGAGAGAGAGAGAAAACTTTATTTAAAAAGTCAGTCAGTAACGTCAGGCATGGCCCGTCGCCTCCAGCCGTCTGCCGGTTTGATTACTTATTCCTGTGCACTTGGGAATCGGTCGGTTGTCACAGCAGCCACTCACTGTGCAATTCAAATGTACGACGCTGATGCGATTCTACACTTCTGCCACGCAATATTACATGTGTGAAGGGGGGATCCTCGAACTACAAGACATTATTATAGTGCTTTTTTATCGAAACAGTGTAGAACACCTGTTTTCCGTGCGAAGTCTTGGATTAGATTTCCTCTCGAGCCGAATATTCATATTGTCTATTTATTTGCATCTATCTCAAATTCTGGCCCCCCGGAAGACGTTTATTTTCGCTAACAATACTTAGCCAACAATGAAATCACGCGCTGTTCGAAAACGTGCGCTTGGTGTAATATCAATAGTAACATGCCTCGTTTACGTTAGTGACGCCCTTTATAAGACAACTACTCACTGTTTGTCGTTTATATAATAATAATAATAATAATAATAATAATAATAATAATAATAATAATAATAATAATAATAATAATAATAATAATAATAATAATAATAATAATAATAATAATAATAGAGTGAAGAACAACGAACGTTATAGTGGGTCATCATCTCCTCCGACATCGCAGGTCTGTCTGTATACCGCACATTGCTCGATGGCGCTTCTCGTTCGCCCGCAAGATCCGTTGATTTGAGTCGTTGGTCTAGCTACCGGCCGATCCCTACGGCAGAGTTCAATAAACTTTTTTTTTATATATATCTGACAAAATATGGGAAGGTAGGCTGCATTGGAGCAGGCTATCCCAACATCATGACAATAATGTACAAGATAAACATAAAAATACGAAAAATTAAGAATAAAAGAAGAAAAAAAATAATCAGAGTCACTTGGTACATATATACACTATAAGGCTTATAACGAATGAATGAGCACAGTATATATGGGCGTAGTCCAGTTCATATATCGTGATCACATCGCGGATAGAGTCCGAACAAATAGTGGCAAGGTATAATAAGAACTAAAGACAGTTAATTAAATTTGTGTCCATTAAAAAATCACGGAGGGCGCTCACTGCGCGCCTTTGATTATCGGGATGTGGCCATGGTCCAAGTACTTTTCCAATCGCAAATGGTCGTCTGTCGAGGCGGTTCAATCGATCACTCAGTTGAGCGCGTTGTTCGTCAATTCGCGGACATTCAATAATGATATGCTCCTCTGACGCATCGACATGATCACAGTGGTCGCAGTGCGGGGACGTTCTTGTTTTTATGCGGCATAAGAAGTGAGGTGTGTATGCAACACCTAATCGTAGACGGTGCAGTAGTGTGTCAAATGGTCTATCAATCTTTTGATTAGGTGTAAATCGGAGAGACGGATCTATTTGATATAAGAGTGAAGACTTTGTATTTTCGTCAAATCAAGCGTTCTTGCACAATTTGTGGCGCAGTTCGGAAAGAACCTTCTTGCTTTCTGAGAAATAAACGGGCACTGGTGTCAAGTGAACTTTTTTGTGTGCTGCAGTGGCTAATTTGTCAGCATTTTCATTTCCCATCACTCTTACGTGACTTGGAAGCCACTGAAAACATATCTCATGGCCGTCCAGATAACCGATGGTAATTGTTTTTAAGATTTCATATATTATGCTATCATCTATATGAAAATAAAAATCCTTAATCACTTGTAGCGCTCCTTTGGAGTCAGAATATATTATCCAGTTCTGCCTTTGCTGGCTTTCAACAATGAATTTTGAAGCTTGTAATATTGCAACAAGCTCCGCTGCTGTAGACGATGTCTTTCGAGAAAGTCGGAAATCTCTTTCTATTTTATATACGGGTATATGAAAAGCCGCAGACGAGCTTTCATCCATTGTAGATCCATCCGTGAAAACAAATGTGAAACAATAAACTCTTCAACAACAACAACAGTAACACAATACTCATATGAGAATAATATATTTGTTGTTATTATTATTGTTATTATTATTATTATTATTATTATTATTATTATTATTATTATTATTATTATTATTGTTATGTGAGGCACAAATTTTCTTTGAAAAAAATTGAGTAGTTGTCTTATCAGAGGCGTCCCTAATGTGAACGAGGCATGCTATAGTATACTGATATTACACCAACCCCGCGTTTTTGGAGCAGCGCGTGATTTCATTGGTGGCTAAGTATTCCACAAAAAAGTTATCTGTAGCGAAAAATCCGGTGCCGACGCTGGTGTCGGCGTCTTCGTTGTGAGTGAAAAAAAAGCATTGCCCGTGGGCGAAAGGTCGAGGTAGCTGCAAATAAATGAACAATATTAATAGCTCGCGCGTAAATTGAACCCAGTACTTCTGCACGGAAAACAGGTGTTCTACAACACAGCCACGCCGGTGCTTGAAACTGTTCGAAAAAAAAAAAGAAACTATGATAATGTCATGTAGTGTGAGAAGGCCCCTTAACGTGTGTTGTGTTGCGTCCCAGAAGCGTAGAATGGCACTAGCGTCAAACATTTAATTGCACCAATGAGTGGTTGATTTAAAAACTCGCCAATAAGCGCGTCAAGCAAGTAATAAATAGGTCCTACCGAGGGACCTTTTAAGAAACATCACCATGTAAAAATATTACCACGCTGTTCTTGAGCAATACGTGCAAAGAAACAATTACACTATAGTAGCAGCAAGGAAACCAGACGAGAGCTATCTTCAAACTCGCTTGTACGCGTTCTTCGTTCTAAATAAAACTGGCCGAAATAATCGGGTCTCTAACCAAGACCTGATGCCGTTGTGCAGACCGCATAGCCAGTCAAACAAAGAGGTGTTCTTTGCGGTTATGTACGTACATCCAAATATCATCGGGGGTTTTACGTCACAAAACCACGATATGATTATGAAGGACGCCATCGTGGAGGGCTCCGGAAATTTCGAACATGTGGTGTTCTTTAACGTGCTCTGACATCGCACAGTATACGCGCTTCCTCCATTTCGCCTCCATCGAAATGTGACCTCTGCGGACGGGGTCGAACACGCGGCTTTCGGGTCAGAACCCGAGCACTGTAACCGCTACATCACCACAGCGGACGGTCGCATATGTGAATATAATTGGTTTCATTACGCTTTCACGAACCGTCAGCAAAGAGGGGAAGACGAGCTGTATAGCATGTCATGTACAATGAAATACATTTCGGACGTCTTTTATTATGTGCTCTATAAACGTTAAGAGCGTTGTTTAAATTGAGGCGTCTTTCTTAAAATGCTTAAATTTGGAAAATAATTCAGCAATTTCGTCCCTGTAATGAATTTAGGCCTTTATTTCTGCTACGTTTTGAGCTCTTAAAAAAGATTATCACTGGCAGCGAATACGGCACGGCACGTTGCCTTCACTCTATAGCGCGAAAAAAATTCACTTGTTAAGTGACGCCAACAAATATTAGCTACGTGAAGCCTGTCTCTACATATTCTCAAAGCGTCATCGCCATCTCATAGGCTGATATTATTTTCTCGAAATTAGCTTTCACAGATTACAAAAACGGCCGCGACAAAAGGACTTCCTAACTTTCTTCAAGAAACCAGTGGGGCCGACAACTATACAACCGCACGAAATATATTGAAAAGGACGAGAGGAAGGGCAGCACGCCCTTTCGAAATACGAGTTCGTCAAGCGCAGCCAAGTGACTTGTGCGCGCGGATTCACTAAAAAAAAAAAAAAAACTTGATTCACGATCGAGCAACCAACCGACCGCTCGTCGTACACGACTTGCGCTTATCAGTCAGCGATCACGGTTCGCTCTCGGTGGCGATAGTCGACATCGAGCTGCTTCGTTGTTGTTTTTTTTTTTATGTATGGCCACTTTGTCTGCCGCGCGCCATGCGTTATCGCGCCAGTTTTGAAAGTTGAAGGTCTGTACGCCACGTGGTGTGAAAAACGGTGAACTAAAAGCGATGTCCCGAAATGCTGGGTATGAACCGCCGACGCAATGGCAGCATCGGAAGCACACTCGCCCGTGGTTAAATGCGCGGAAGAATATGTCGTTAACGATGAAGTTACTGACATAGGCGTGCGCACGAGGGGGGGCAGAGGGGGGCGGCTGCCCCCCCTAGTCACCTGAGAGAGGGGGGCGCAAATTCTGCCTCATACATTGACTTAATAGGAAGGGGGGGGCGCTGCAATGAACCTTCGCCCCTCCCTGCCCCCCCCTGAAGGGGAACCCTGCGCACGCCTATGGTTACTGATACTACATAGAAACGCTTCCATTAGCTTCTGTCTGTACCACGTGTTTTTGAGCATATCGCAACGTGTAATCTCGTAAAACATGTAGAAAAAAAGCAGATGCCGCGTATATAACATGAGGTTGCTGTTTATTCCCGCAGGAGATAAGAAATCGGAAACCACCACCACTCCGCCACCTCCGACCGACGACGACTACTATGACTACCCGGCGACCGTAGACTACGACACCGACACTACCACAACCACGACTACCACCACGACAACTAGGAGGCCCTTCACAAGCTCTACTCGCAGGTACAGCTTCGCTCCCAAGCCTGTCATACGGCCGTACGACAGCGGCATCGACGAAGTCGAACTGTCTGCAAGGACACCCAGCGTCATTGTAGAGCAGACCGAACAGAGTACGACCGCGGAGGTCGATGTCCCGGCCACCACAACCGAGTTGCCTTCGACGACGACGACGACCACGACCGAAGCGGCAACCCAGACTTCGTTCGAGGCCACGACCGCTCGACGCCCGGTCACGACGTTCGCCCCGACCACAACGACGACACAGCAGCATCAATCGGCCGGCACCTCAAGCACTCCCGAAGACGTCACCGTGACCGTGACGGCTATCGGAATCACTCCAACGGCGACTACGTCACTTCCGGTGGAGACGACGACGACGGCATTAGTCGACCTTTCGGGAAGCGACCACGGCGACAATGTCGAGACGCCGTCCGAGTCACCTGCCAGCAGACCGAACGCAGGACAAAGACCCGTACATAAAGACGCAAGCGCTCCAACTACCAGGACGCCTTCCACCACTGCCACCGCTACTGATCTAGAGGCGAGGACACCTGCAAAGCCCTTTGGCCAGGGTTCCGATACAGACAAGAGGCCTGACGTCATTGAAGGCGGGCCGAAAGTTGTTGCAGCCGCTACCACTACCACGACGACCACTGGGGGCAGCACTAAAGTCACTTCCACGACAGCATCACCCTTCGACAGCAACGAAGCCTTGGCGGATGCCGGGTACGTCGCCGGTACGACGTCGCCCAACGAGGTCGAGGCGCCCGTGCGGAAGCCTCTGACTGACGACGAGCCCGTGAACAGCGTCGAGGACGCCTTACAAGGAGGCGGCAGGGACAGCATCATGTTCGTGTCGTCTACGCCATTGCCGTTCGAGTTGCATCACAGCTTTGATTTGCAGGACCTCAACACCGTCTCCGGAGGTAAGCCGTGTAAACTTAAAGGTGAACGGGCAGCTTCGCATATACGGTTGAAACACGGCCGATCTCACAAACATCTTGCGTTTTCTTTTCTTGCTTTAGAATTTCTTCCCTCCGCGAAAATTTTATCCCACGTCAGCGGCACAAGCAACTGGCTGAAATGCAAAACTGCTAACTCGATCTCTCAACACGAATATTACGACCGATGAACTAGGTTCCACTAGAGTCCCAAGGTGTCTGGTTCAGGTTCTACGAAGCAGTTACAATAGCTCATGCCGGAGTAATATATGATAAACATGGCAAAACTCTAAACAAACAGCGATTGTAAAGAAGAGATCAGTTTTTGTGGAGCACTGACATGTCGGCGATACAGCCGCTGAAAATAACCAAGTTAACCGCAACGGCACAGTTTCACACGCACTAGATCCTGTAGAGGCCTCTCTGCACATCTTCTACGCCCACAATCTTCAATGGCTCCTCAGAAAGCCCCCCACGTAACATTAGGTAACATACCTAGCAATATAATTGATCCCCAAAAGCGCCAGAGCTTCGGCAAGGCATTCATTCTATATGTGCTACGCAAAGTGCTAATTAGACTCGTACCTTGCGCCTTGCAGTAAACCTCGGGAAGTGAGTTTCTATCTCTCTCTTTTTTTTTTTCTTTGTTTCAAGAAAGGGACAAAAATGAGCAGGACATTGATTTCCAAAGGCGATAACGGTAACTGCTATTGGACCGTCTGTTCGGACCGAATAATCAATTATTTAAAAAAACAAGCAAAGGTCATCCCTCGATGCGATCAGCTAATTTATATTGATAAGTAAGCATGTTCCGCTCCAACTTCACCTGTCGGACGGTCGATTATATCGATATTAAGATGTATATAGCCCAGCCAGTCCACGAACATTCGCAGAATGAAGAGAAATGCGGCTTACGAAGGCGTACTATGGTTCAACGTAGAAAAAAGATGCTTCGACAAAGTGAAGGTCCGAATGTTTCATGCCTGACCGAGTCCATTATAGCAGAAAATGGCGTGAGAGACATCATGGTACCCACTAGCGGCATCTCTTGGAGAGGATCCAAATGGGAGGAAAACTAATAACTCGTACTGATGCCACGGCCGCGTGAGTTAAGGAACGGGGAAAAAAAAAGAAATAGGGGGGACAATGGGGAGAAGTGCTCTTTCCAGTTTCCCGAAACGCGTTTCGGAAAGCGATAACGCGTCTACTTGGTTTTTATTTAATCTTTTTTTATAGATACTTTTTCTTGCTTGACCCAGTGGGTAATGACGCGGCACAGATAACGCCCCGGCAACCGAGCAGCAATCAATGCAAATGAAGCGTGTTCGCTGCATCGACGGGATTTGAGAAAGAAACATAACGGACATGTCGCACCTCTCCCCGCAAAAAAAAAAAAAAAAAGAAAAAAATGAAAACAGAACCACGCAAGATAACATCATAAAGCCAATATGAAGGCACGAGTATTCTGTCTTCAAATATGCGGATAGATAAAAGTAAATTGGAAAAGAGAGACAGCGAGACCCGAAAATGATCGCGCCACGCAATAACCGCGGCCATTTGCGAGTCGCTCGTGAGGGAGTTCGAGCGACTGGAAAAAGAACGGTTATATAACTGTACAGAGCGATAAAGATAGGCGATGCGCGTTTTTATCCGTCGCAGTCACTGCGCGCCCGTGCGCGAGAACTAGCTAGTATCAGAGTCTGGTACGAAGGAAAGTCGTATTGCTGACTGGCGGAAAATTTGGCAGGATGTTGACCCAGGGCTGTAGTTGTTAAACGATGCAAAATGAAATATATTTGGATAAAGGACAGTAGAGGGAGAAGCAGGTGGAACGCGTAAAAGAAAGAAAGAAAGAAAGAAAGAAAGAAAGAAAGAAAGAAAGAAAGAAAGAAAGAAAGAAAGAAAGAAAGAAAGAAAGAAAGAAAGAAAGAAAGAAAGAAAGAAAGAAAGAAAGAAACGGTAAGGGCAGAAAAGATGAAGAGGACGAAACAGAAAATAAAAATGACAACTCGCACACTATAGCCTACAGCTCATAGCTCTCGAGTAAGTTATGTAGCTTACAAACAAACGCACTAGCGATTTTATAGCAGTTCACACCTCCTATGTTTGGTACCAGGGTCCAAGAAATTAGTTTTCGTGAAGGGATGGTCGTCAGTCCTGTCGAGCTTTACACCCACGGACTTCGCAGTTTGGATTTCCAGCCATTCCGATGACTTACGGACAATAGGCATTAATTGAACGCTACTGCGAGCCGTGGACGTCAAGTGAGAGTACAGTGTCACCCTGCAGGGGTAAGCCATCCGGAAGACAAAGGTCTAGATGGGGATCCAAATAAAAAAGGAGGCCCTGGTTCATGAAGTTTGCCGAATTTCCATTAAACCGCTAGGCCGACGCACACGGACCACCACTCGCCGCTGCCCCTGTAAGTTTATGTTACATCACTGCGTGCGCTTGGAAGACGGGTACACTGTCTGGTTATACGGCACACTATGAATTTGGTTTGGGCGGGGATAGGCATTATGAAGAAACACGTCGACGGAAGGTTACATGCGGATATATTTATAAGGAGAGACGCCACACCGGTTTGAGTTCAACAGCCAACACCTGATCGAGGGTCGTGGTCTTCTTTTCGGGCACGGCTGACATCTTCCTTATCAATGGCAGTTGCCCGTAGCAACATAATTAAAACACTCGGCCGCTACGAATGGCTGCGTGCGTTGAACAAACGATGGAAAGCTGCGGGAAAAAATTAAGTAGAAAGCATTGTTTTCTGTAATGTTTCATCAATTTCATTGATACAGAGTGCTGACGTGCTCCCAAGTAATTTATCGTCTCTCTAATGAAAAATCCGAGAACGTGCCTTCGCGAAAGCTGCACGAAAAAGAAGCGCCTCGCCTTTGTCAATTGATAACCACCGAATGCCGTGTCGACAAAATCTCTCTCTTCGTTATTAATCTTGGAAAGGATCCAAGGTCCAATATAGGCTCGCTCTAAATGAAAGATACATATGGATTACGAAATTTTTTGTGCAGTGTCGGCTCTCATTGTCCAGGGCGAAGGCTGTTTTCAGGGATGTTCCCACATGTTGATCAGTTATGACTCTTAAACAAAACAGACATAAAAAATGAATGGCGAAATGCGAAAGCACGGAATATGACGAAGCATATAAAGAATGCGACCTTTTATCAGATACGTTAGACCATTTGATACAATCGCATGCGGTTACGAAAAACGTATCATCAAGGTGTTTTAAGCTTGAGGAAGCCCTCACAAGTAAACAAACGTACTCAACTCGGAAACTAAAACAAGTACTTGGGTTGATCGATTCATGAACACTCACTCACTCACTCACTCACTCACTCACTCACTCACTCACTCAATCAATCAATCAATCAATCAATCAATCAATCAATCAATCAATCAATGAAGAACAACGCGTGGGAAAAAGTATGCATATCGCCATGGAGCGTTCAGGTACTTATTCGGCGACCTATTTCCTTATCGTGCACATAATGCACAGCTCACAAGAGTTCTTTCTTGTGTTTTTAACCAGAAAACTCAAAAAAGAGAGAAAAAAAAAAAGAAAACCCCAGAAAGTAAATAAAAGAAAATACTCCACAGGCGCCTGCGTCTAAACCAGCGCCTCCTTAGGTCTTTTGTCCGAACAAGGCATCCGCGGCCTGCTGAATTGTTATCAGCAGAAAAGCATTACAGCCACTTAGATTTGCCGACGTACAATACAAAGTGGACGCAAGCGTTTTATTAACATATAGTAGTCGGTGTTTGCAATGCCCACGTTTTGCTTTTTAGGTGCTAGAACTACGATTTTTTTTTGTTTTGTTTTTTTTGTAGCTAACGCAACGCTAGCTATCTTGCATACTTACGGCCTCTAGCAACGAAAAATAAAGCGTTAGCAATTCATCTCGCTGAAGTGAATATTAAGTGGCGTCTCTCATAATCATATGGTTGTTTTGGGACGTTAAACCCCAGATATTATTAATATTAAGTGGCATGGCCACTATAGTGCAAGTGCACGTAGAAACTGTTTCTGCGTTATAGATTTCGAAGTGCCATTACTCATTTCCTTGGGGAGTGACATGCAGCGCAAATGGTCGGGCGCAGGTTTGAGGGACACTTCCACATACTTATTTCCATCCTAAGCAAAGTACATTATAGAAGAGTCGTTTCTTGGACGTCGGCTTTTCCCCATTCCATTACGTGGCAGTTACAACGAAAGCACATTAGTCAGCCCTCAGACGCTCACGGACGTTGTACTTAAGCGAACTTCGTTTGATCTGGCATAAGCGCGCTTCATTTAGCAGCTAACACATACGGTTTCTGTAAGATCATTTCTAACACAGAAACGTTGGCACGTGCACTGGTCAGACCAGCTCCTTTGAATGCAGGTTTCTTGTACTTTCTCTTGTTCTTCTTTGTCAGACAATTAGGAACAACTTAATCGCATTAACAGCCCAGTGTGACTGCTCTCAAATGATCGGTGGGAACTTTTACGATTCTGGAGGAGCAAATATCAAGATACTCATGTTTGACTGCAACTGTGACCGTGTTGTTGCTTTGCGATGGTTGCAGGCAGTAATTAATTCGAAAGATGACTGATGGCATCAGCTTTATTAATTTGCTAATAGCAGCTGTACAGGCAGGGTCGTCATATCATCCGCACTGAACGAAACTTTGTTCCAGTTTTCATTCTGTCGGCTCTGGAAAGATACGACGATCCACGGGGGCATACGAAACAGAACGTATGCAATTCAGTATAGCTGGTCTCAGTGCTGCGCACTGGCTACATAGTGCATATAATTTATCCACACTAATAATACCGGTTGCTATACACAGTGTCGCGCGCGTTCACTCTCTTACCGCACGACGCAAGCTTTGCAGCCGCGGTTAACACGTAACCACGCAAAACCGTGCATTGTTTTCAGCGTGCCTGGACGAAGCCTCGCTGTACGCCGAGGGGTCGGCCATGCTTTCCTCCAACTTTTGCAATTACTGCTACTGCATTCGCGGCTTAAAGCGTTGCGTCCAGCCTAAGTGCCACCTGGCGGTGGAGGACTGCGAGCCGCAGTTCACCAGCCAGTACGACTGCTGCCCCGCCAGCTATGCCTGCAGTAAGTACACGCTGTGCTTTACGCCACACTAACTACACTGCGCATGCCTGCTATGCCTTGCCTAACGCCGATTTCTAACCAATCTGACACATGTTCAGCCCAACGAAGGAAAGTCGTACGCATTTCCCCTTTGTTCGTCCGCAGTACACGGGATTATGTGGTAAGCTCGCAAGGCCAAGGTTTGATCAGTGCCGGTAGCGGAGTTGATCACCAACAACGGTCAAACTAGGGAATACTTAAGGAGCCAAGGAGAGAATTTGCCTTCGTGACGGCGTGTTTGTTCGGCTAATTACTTGCATGCTTGATTGTCTGCTGAGTGGCGAAGATAAGAGCAAAAGGCTTTGTCGAAACGTTGTCTACTAGCTAAGAAATCCCACGTTCCCTTCACACTGATGATCTCAAGTCACCATCTTCGCGATCGCTTTGCCTGGTTTGGACTACATGTATCGGAAGTTTTATCACTGATGGAGCCTTCTTAGATAACGATTTCAGCCAGCGCTCGCTCTACCCATTACGACAGTTATACGCTATACAAAAATATACGGCATCAACGCATAGGTGTTGACTAATTAAGTTTGTGTAATTCCTACAACTGACTTATTCAGGAAGTGTCAAGCCGAAAACATCCAGTACCGATGGCACCGATTAGACCGCAATGACGTAAATTAAGGACGATGATTTCTCGAGTCATCTAACTGATAGTACATTCACGTAACTAAGACAAAGCTGGCAAACTTTTTAAGGGGCCCTGCAACATTTTTTGACCATGGTCGAAAACGCTGCCGATCGGTAGTCGATGCTCCCGAGAACACGCGAGCCAAATATTATAGTAGCACGCGGCCTGGAATTCAGAATAAATTCTCAAAGTCAGCTAAAAATTGCTTTTCTGTTCTCTCGACACGCTACAAGCTCAAAAACCACTCGTCACAGCCATTGTATCAGCCATTGGCTGATTTGAGCCTGGCGCGCTCGGTCGTTACTGGGGCCGCCGCGGGAGGCCACGACTTGTCCATGCGCGCACGCGCGATCGCACTGAAAAGCCGCGCATTCGAAGAAAAAGAAAGAAAAAGTGCTCGAGGTCACGAGGAGCGCGTGACGTATTTTCTTTCCCCGTGCCATCGCTCCCTGCTTAGCTTCCAGCGCTTTCGTCAGGACGAGAGAAGAGATTATGCAATTGCAGCGTGCGGCAAATCTTTGTAACTCCACTCGTACTGGACGGATTCTAAAAATTTTTGCGGCAGTGAATTCGTGAGGCAATAAGCTCCTTTAATGAATCGATTCCATTGCTACTTGAAAAAGTGTTGTTGGGCCCCTTCACGATCTTTTCGTTGCGACGAGTAGTGCGAACAGTAATTGTCATCATCATGAACCGGTACCCGCTTGCTTCTTCCTCTTCAACTTCTGCTTCGCTCCCACAACACGTGCGCCTATTTGTCCGGCGTGGAATACAAAAACTATGATGGCCGACTCTGTTACGTAACTAAAGATCCCGTAACATCACGTAACAACCAGTCACGTGACTGAAATCACGTAACATCACGTAATAACTATTCACGTGACCAAAAATAACGTAACATCATGTAATATCTAGGCAAGGGACTAAAATCACTTAACACCACTCATGTGACTAAAAATCACGTAACATCACAGAACATATAGTCACGTGAGTATTAACAATTAGTCACGTGAGTAAAATCACGCAACGTCGCGCAACAGCTAGTCACGCGACATGTTCCCGCCTCAAACCACGTAACAGCTAGTTATATATGACTAAGATCACAACATCAGGTAAGAGGTAGTCACGTGGCATGTATAGCCAAGTCTAGCCATGCTTAGTACTATTAGCAAAAACTTGAAAGAAATAAAGGGGAATTTTAAGGGCTCTGTTTTCTTTGTTAAGCACAACAATAGTTAGAACTAACCGACAGGAAAGCCAAGGAAAGTATAGCGTATGTTATTTGTAGTAATTGTGATGTAAGTGTGAAGAAAGTAAAGTGGGCGAAAAGACAATTCTTGCCACTGCAGGGACCGAACTTGCGACCTTAGAATAACGCGTCCGATGCTCTACCAACTGAGCTACAGCGGCGGTCATCCCCCCCGTCCACTTTAAGGGGTATATATATACATTTATACCTGGGAGTACTAGTGTTAATCAGCGCCGCTAGCAGCCAAAACTTAGCATCTCTAGCCATAGGCATGCACACAGGGGAGGGGGGGGGGGGGGGCAGCCCACCCCCTATGCTCTCTTTCACCACTAATGTTCAGCACTGCCAAAGCTACGGGGTGTAAACAAGCCACACGCTTGCGCAGGAAAACATAGATCCAGATATAATTGCCTTGCAATTGGCAAGGTTGAGACATTTGCCCTTGTTTAGCATCTGCTTCTGCACATCAATAGGTAATTCTTTATTCTTCATCGCATTTACGTCGTATTTCTTTAATTGTTGTATCAGTAACCATCGGTAACTGTGGTACAGTGAACTAGAATACTGTGGTCATAGGCGTGCGCATGGAGGGGGGGACGACGGCTCGTACCAGCGCTACCCTTCCCTATTAAGTCAATGTATGGGGCAGACTTTGCGCCCCCCCCCCTTTTTAGGTGACTAGGGGGGGGCGGCCGCCCCCCCCCCCCACCCCCCTCGTGCGCACGCCTATGACTGTGGTTAAAAATCAACGTGGCAGCAGCCCATGCAGACGCGACCACCCGCTTCGTTCCGAACTTGCCCTTGACGCTCGCCCAAAGCGCTCACAGCAACAAATAAATGGTGTAAAGAGCTATCACTTTGCGCCATCTCACGATCAGAACAAAGCATCAGGTACGCTCTGTCGTTATTGGCAAGATAAGCTATTGCTTTAACCACGCCTGCATGCTAAGCCTAACGCGCCGAGAATTTCATAGCGGTTCGTGGAAATAGCGCAATGTAGTCACGAATACATTGCTGCCGAAGCTCCAAGACAGAAATCTAAAGCAAATACAAGCGTCTGTTTGGAACTTACGGGCCACAGAGCGCACGACGACGACGTGATAAACTCGAGGCGGAGAGCAGCAGCCTCGATGAGTGCAGCCATGTTCTATTTTTTTCGGCGCTGCCGTCTGCGCTAGCTGAACGTGTGCGCGCAGACGCCAGGGGGATGCTAGCAGACGACGCGGCGCGGATGAATACATGTGGAGAGGCTAATCGCCCTTCCTATTGGCTAAGGGGCCCTGTAGCCTCCACAGTGCTGAAGGGAACCTCTGAGCAATGCCTCCTAGACTAGATGCCTGCGACGTGAGCCGAAGAGCTGGTTCCCGGCCCTCTCCTGTTCTCTCCTCCTCCGCTCCACCAAGCAGTGTCGGCTGCGAGCGCTCGCTGCGGCGGCCGCTTTAAACCTCGCGGCCTGCGGGAGGTCTACTGCCCTCCCGCAGGCAGTGCGGCCGTGCCTCTGTGAAGGCGTCACTTCCGAATCCAGCGGAAGTAGTAGTGTCGGCTGCGAGCGCTCCTCGCGGAGAAAGCGCTGAAGCACGAGGAACCTCCCGTCCCAATGGCAAAGCGTGCGACGTCGCAGGCATCTTTCTAGAGGAGGCGTTGCTCTGAGACAGAGTATAGTTGCCTAAGAGGGTGGGCGCAAAGTCTGTCCCATACATTGACTTAATAGAGGAAGGGTCGCTGCAATAAACCTTCGCCCCCCCCCCCCCCCCCCCCTCACCTCCTGAAGGGGAACCCTGCGCACGCTTATGTCTCCAGCAAACGGTTGGCATTTCTAGCAAAACTTAACTAGGTCGAACACTAGCTCCACTGATGGTTCCAGCCTTGCGCCACTAGTGCAAGCTGCGCGCCTTTTTTACGGTCGCATACTTTAATCTAGCTTAGGGACAGTGGCGTAGCCAGGGGGGGGGTTCAAACCCCCCCCCCCCCCGAAATTTTTCAGTTTTGCTTGCGTATATATGCACGCACACATACAAACGCACGCACGAACATACATAAAGTATGGTTAAACCCCCCCCCCCCCCCCCCCCGAAAAAAATTTCTGGCTACGCTACTTTTTCTACTAGTGCACCGTGTTCCCTCGAACAAGGGAGCCGTACCATAGACGACTCCCTACCATAGTATACAATTGTATACTCCGCCTACTACCAAAAGAACCATAGAACGCGGACACAAATGCGGAGCGAATTGTTCCTTCTACTAAATGACATGACAGCACTTGCTTATAATGTAGTGTAACAGTGGCGTAGCCAAGGGGGGGGGGTTGGGGGGGGTTCAAACCCCCCCCCCCCCCCCCGAAATTTTTCAGTTTTGCTTGCGTATATATGCACGCACACATACAAACGCACGCACAAACATACATAAAGTATGGTTGAACCCCCCCCCCCCCCCGAAAAAAAT
The DNA here is from genome assembly GCA_030522465.1 of Rhipicephalus appendiculatus. NCBI lineage: Eukaryota > Metazoa > Arthropoda > Arachnida > Ixodida > Ixodidae > Rhipicephalus > Rhipicephalus appendiculatus. The sequence continues at coordinate 18,827,717 of JALIZH010032945.1, read as the reverse complement.
TTCTGGCTACGCTACTGTAGTGTAATGTTGCCATCTCCAACACAAACGGGAAAATTTTGTGCGGTACGACTTTCCTCCGAGGCTCCATTCACATTGCCACTCAGTTCGCTTGTTCCACTTCAATGTTTGCGTCTGCAAACAGATGATTTATTGTACTAAAGCTGTGTATAAACTTCAAACGAGCATCTATAGAAGGCCGTGACAGCAGCTGCCCGGCTAAAGGCGTGCCGTTCACGTGCGTGAAACTTCCTTGGGTTTTGAAAAACTCGATCTTCGGCATCACTGGAGTGCGTGTTGTAGTACTGTGGTCATTCCGGCGCTGAATATTAGTCGGGTATGGAGGAAGGCAAGGACTAGGAAGGAGCATCACGTGATTAAATTGAAGGCGCAACATAGTCGGCCCAATCGCTGGATCTCGACGTGGTAAGTTTTTTTTTTTTTTTTTTTTTTTTTTTTTTTTTTTTTTTTTTTTTTTCTCACAACACCGCTCTCAGCACTTCTCCGGCGCAGCAACGTGCTGCTACCGCATTCTACTGTTGCGGCGAAGGCGATAAATGGATACGTTAAAATGTATGCTACCAAAGTTGCCCTAGCGTGTTGGGAGAAAATGTGGGCAGGGCGGTTACTGGTAAAGAAACATAACCACGTGCAATTGACATAAACTATATCGGATATCAAGCACATTGGTCCGAGATGGTTGTTCTCTGGCCGAGTACGTCGAGCTCAGAGTCGTGTAGATAGAGCCGACATCCTTATGGAGAAAAAAAAAGAAAATAGAACTTCACGGTGGGTTGACTTGATAAGGTATGGCTGTGTTGCGCAGTGCTCCCTTCTAATTTACTTCTTTCCTCCATGTACTATGGTGTGCCTGCATGATTTCGTCTGGGCGGCAGACTCTACCTTGGCCGTCCGCGCCCTTGTGTTCGTGTCTTAGGTGCACCGCTGAGCGGATTCAGTAACAAAATTATACAATAACGAGAAAAGCTCTTGATTACCCATTCCTCTGCCCGGCAATTTCGCCCGAGTGGCTCACAGACAAAATATCGTTTTCGTCTTGAAGCTGTCGTTAAAAAAACAGGTTTTTCTTAATGAGCCGCAGTCTGAAGCGGTCCAAGATTGTTAAAGGGGCCCAGCAACACTTCTTTAATTAACCATGGAATGGAATTCATTAAAGTAGTTTTATTGCCTTGCGTATCGACCGCCGCAAAAATTTTTTAGAATCCGTCAAGTACGAGCGGAGTTGTAGAGATTTGCGGCCCACTGTAACTGCTTTCTGTCTTCTCCCGTCCCGACGAGCGCGCTGGAAGCTAAGCAGGGAGGGAGGGCATGGAGGAAAGAAGTTGCGTGACGCGCGCGTCACGACCTCGAGCTCTTTTTCTTTTTTTCCTTGGAACGCGCGGCTTACTTACAGTGTGATCGCGAGTGCGCGCGCGGGCACGTGGCGGCCTCCCGCGGCGGCCACGGTAATTATGCAGTTCACGACGCTCAAATCAGCCAATGGCCATGAATTTGGGTATATGACATCATTTGTAGAGGGAAGAGGGGACTACTATGACTTTGAGAAGCACCTCGACTACCGATCGGCAGTGTTTTCTGACTCCGCTGACGAAGTGTTGCAGGCCCCCTTTAAAACCAACTGGCCTGCTACTAGTCCTACAAGAAAGGTTGTGGTCTAGAAGGTTCCATTGCAAGGGTGCAAGGAATGGGATTGTGGTAATTCCTGTCGTACGCGTGCGCGGGTTTCCCCATTACAATGTCTCATCGCACCCCCCATTGATTAGGGGAGGGGGGGGGGGGGGGCTTTGCTTCTAGCATAGAGGCATTTTAGTATAGAGGCATAGGTATAGTATAGACAATTTTTTTTTTCGGCGGCTCTGGAACAGACGTTGCTGTGGTTCAACTCTGATGCTAGTGGTATTATGCAGCTGGCAGCCGATGTTTAAGTGGTAACTGCAACGCACTTCAACTGATACGTGCTACCGTTCGGCGCTTATGAAGATCCATTACGATGACTCTACTGCAGCGCTTCTTTTTTTTTTTTTTTTTTGGCGTGCTGTGTTGCATGTGCTTGTTTTGATCTCGTTGTACTCGTCTCAGCTCAAGGGCCGAATGCAACTACGCCGTTGCCGCCGCCCTCGACATCGGCTCCAACTACTGCAAGCACTACCACCACCACAACGACGACGACGACAACGTCAACCACGACGACAACGACGGAGGGCCCGGTCGTGATTCCCATTCAGGGTAAGCTGTGGCGAAAAGTGAAAGCTCGATGTACCTCAACAGGGCCGTAGCCTGGGTGATGGGGTAGGGGGGCATTCGAAAATATCTTGATTTTGCAAGTGTATGTATACACGCACACCAGGGGCGTAGCCAGGGGGGGGGGGGGGCTTATGGGGCTTCAGCCCCCCCCGAAATTTTTTTCGTATTGTGATGTATCGCCGACCAAAAGAGCTAGCTGCGCCGGAAATCATCCTGGATTTTTTCTAAAATTGCTTTTCGAAGTCGAAAGGTCACTTCGGTGTGAACATTGCGGACCCCTGGCGGTCCTGTATCTGGCTGTGCTGCGCATGATACCGTAAAAAATATTCTGCCAAACAAGGCGTAGTGCCTTGTATTGCCATTTTAGCCATGTCACCGTGAAGGAGTAACTATTGTTGACACGCAGGACGCTCTGGATTAAGATATATAGAAGGGGCCTCCAACAAACCTAAACTAGCGGGTCGCAGTAACGAAATTTAGTCCCACAAGCGCTGGGAGGACAGTGAATATGGTGGATTCCGGGGGGGGGGGGCAGAGAGTTTGAATTAAAATGTCACCAAACGTTGCCTCTTGAAAGAATAAAGAAATCCTTTCCTGCATGGGTCATTTCAGAAGGGTATTTGACGTCAGGTCTCGGAAAACATATGGATACTGATTTTCAGAATGACTAACATCTGGACGCCGATTGTGAAATATGGAGTTTTCGTTTCACGGTAATGTTGCAACTTATCATGGGGTGCCTCGCACACACGCACAAAACACTTGAGACCAGTACCGTATATGTAGCTTGCCTGAACAAAGAGCTGTTATGCGTAGTAGGCGAGAAAATAATGCGAATACTATTTAGCAAACTCGCAAGGCTATCCTGTCTGAAGACGCGGGCCGCTAGCAAGGGGTCTGCGGGCCGCGTGGTTTGTCCCGGCAGTGCACTATATTCTTCGAACAAAAGGCATCTACTAATTTGGGCTGCTAGGGTACGCCGATTCGCGGGGGGTGCATCCCCCCAGTGGATAAGTAAGGGCGGGGGGAGGGCACCTTTGATTCACTCTTTAACAGACCACTCTGAACTCAAAGTTGCTCTGATGTATTCAGTGTTGCCAGTGAGCTGACATTTTTGAGGTCAATCTTCGGAACACACCCAATTTTTTTTCCGCTGTCCGAGAAGCGAATCCACGTCCACGACGCTGCTAAGCAGACTATAATGTACTAGCAATCCTTATTTGCCAAAATTACTTCCTTCTAACGGTGACAGTGCTTCGAACAGCACTCTTTCGGCCAAAGCATGATGACTGTCTTGTGCTATATATGTGGCGTTTTTTTTTTCCCCTTAAAGAACCAAATCAGAAAAGGGCTAAATTTCACGGGAGCGTAAAACGTGCCAAAATATATTTCTTTTTAAACGAATTGTAATCAAAATGGGACAATTCCTCATCGTAACGTGAACTCGAAAAGGCAGTTCTGAATTTTAAAAAATCAGCCATGTCCTTTATCTGCTTGGATCAAACTGAGTCAGATCGATTAAATCAGTGATGCTTCAACAAACACGACCAAAACAACCAACGTGACCAAGTTTCATTTGGGTCCTACTAGCTTTCCTATATTGCTTTCATTCGACAACCTTTGCTCTGCATATCATGGCCTTCTTTCCCTTCGAGGCGGTATATTTGAAATAGAAGAAAACTGAAATGAAGATATTGGGCACCGCTTTATTCCTTGAAGAAGCGATCCGAAACGGCGCGAAATCAAATGAGCTAAGAAGAAGACGAAGAAGAGCTGAAACAGCTTTCAGGCTACAAACAAATAATTAAACGAACGAACGAACGAACGACCAAACGAACAAACAAAGAAACAAACAAACAAAAAAAAACAAGCATTTTGCTGAAGGCCCTCAAGGTACGAAGAAAGACAAAACGCTCCCGGCAGTCCAGAATGGTACGCATTTAGGACCACTCGCTCTACAAGTCTAGTTGTCGTCGTTACGCCAATGAAACGAAAGGTGGTACCAGCGGAAGCACAAGCATGGTGTTAATGTTGTCGCAAAATATTGCTGTATCGTTCAGTTGCTGCGATTTAGACTTCTTTTACGAGATAAGTCAAGCCAAAATGAAATGTCGCAATCTCTAAAAGACAAGTACAAATTTTACCCTGGAATACTAACGATAGTAGGCTGCATAGATTTCAGCCGCAATATAGATTTTAGGTATTTTGGTGACATGAGGACACTGGCGAAAAATGTTGGAGTGGACTTAGCTTTGTTAAAAGAAAAGCGCCACATATGTACGATCTGGCTAGAATAGTTCCATTTCTACCGCGCTGTTATTTTGAGCTCAGTTAGCCCGGTGTTTTGCAATACTACTAATAATAACAATTTGTGGAGTTCGACGCACCTATAACCACGGTATGGTTATCAGGCCCCTCGTAGGGGAGGACCACGAACATTTCTACCGCTTGAGTTCCTAAACAAGCACTTAAATCAAGGAGGCTCGCGCACTTACAGTGGCCTCAAGCATTTCGTCTCCATAAAAATGCCACCGCCGCGGCCGGGATGGAACCCACATCATTCGCGTCAGCAGTCGGGCACCGTAACTGCACCACCGCGGTGGCTTGCGCTCTGAAAATTTTGTTGGCTTTGTATTTTTTTGTCTTTTATAAATGCGAGTATCACGATGTCAATAAAAATCTATATTTAGTGAGTATTCCATAGAACCAAAGCTGTCTATGTGAGCTACTTTGTCTCGTGACTCAATAGCGCAGTTTTGGGATAAGTGGTGTTGATAGGTCCTACATAAAAAGTTAATATCTCATAAGGCACGTGAATTGATGTCTATACAACTCTGGAAACGAAGCAGTATGATAGGGGCTCATTCGCAAAATATCGCGTCGTCTAATTAGCATAAGGTAGCATCCTATATTACAAAGGAAATTTAACATTTTACTTCTGGTTCTAGTCACTCGTTTGCGGTCAGAGAAACAGGTCATAATTTCGCTCACCGGCAGTTGATCTCATCATTACATGCACCACGCATTATTAAGGTTCGCAATCAGTTTGAACGCTTGCTTAGTTTTTATGCAAATAAATGCTATTAGTTGCACTTTCTAATGAGAAATTGTAGCAGTCTATTTTTAGTGGGACGTCAGGTAGAAAGGTGGATGAAACTGTCTGGTGGGTAGACAAACTTGTGTAGTATTGCGTTACAATGTGCACTACCAGAAGGTAAACTTGATCCTTGTGTCTATGACAAAGCTCATATATGTATATAAATCTGCTAGACATAACGCTGCTCTTCGTTATTATTTCTTCAATAGTAAGCTGGCAGATTTCGCGGGCGAGCTTATTCTAACAGCGCGAACTATAGCGGGTAAAACAACATGCGCACACAATATGAAAAATTGATTCGATCACCGTTTTCAACAGATTTTGATCAATTAGCTTCTCGAAACTAAGATAATTGTGACGTTTGTAGTCAATTCTGCTCGATCGATTCTGTAGATGGATCTCCAAACACGAGCGGAAAAACAGGAGCGGAAAAACAGGAGCATGCAAACGCACAGCAAAATGTAGCCAGACTTAAATTTAGTGCATTATTTTCTATTATAAATTATATATTCAGTAAAAAATGTGTGTTTTCTAAATGGCTTCTTCACATGACTCAACTTAAATGATCTAGTGATTGCAACGTAAGTATGCGACCTTTCCCACATGAAGCTTTCATATTCCAAAGACGTAGCAAGATTTATTTCCAGTAATCATGCAAAAATACATGACGATTGCTGTGCGTGATAGATCCTGATGGAACTATTGTTCAAGATAAACAGCTGGAGAGAAAAATTGCGAGGGCCTTCTTCTTATTAAGCGCGAAATGTAAAGTTTCGGTAGTACTAGAATGCCACTTAAACAACGGTCACTTTTGCGAATGGGTCCCGAAGATTGTACTGCGTTTCCAGAGTTGCATAGACTTTCATTGGTTCACTTGGGGAGCTCTACGTGGAAGACCTAATTGTTTTCTCCGCAATGGCAAGCGGGCACGTTTCACTGGACAGGTGCTGTGAACGATGAGAAGCGTAAAGGAAAACAAAAACTATGCATTTCACGGCATCATGCAGCTAAGACAACATTTCAAATGCTGGAGAAGCAGATGCTCACCTGTCTCTCATATATATATATATATATATATATATATATATATATATATATATATATATATATATATATATATATACATATATGTATATATATATATATATATATATATATATATATATATATATATATATATATATATATATATATATATATATATATATATATATATATATATATAATATAGTGTTGACATGTGAGCCCCCCCCCCCCGAACAAAATTCCTGGCTACGCCACTGACGCACACATACAAACGCACGCACGAACATACTTAACCCCTCGAGGCGCTATGTACACAATTGTGACCACTTGCTCTTGCTATTTGTATAAACTGGGGGCTAATTAAGATATATCGCGCCTTGTATGAATTGAACCCCCTGCATAATAAATTTGTCTTCATTTAACTTCATTTTGCAGTTTACTGTTGCATTTGATCACTTTGATGAAGGCACTACCACGTTTGACGAGTCGTTCAACGGGCGGCTTCCTACGAGCCATGTGAAAAGTATAATTTTTGTTTGCTCAAAATGAACTTGACCAAAAATGAATTCGCGCTGTATTTCTAGACTGAGATTTCATTCTGTTTATGCCAAAACGGAGCCTGAATGACTTCAGAATAAATATATATTTAATTACGACTTAATTAGGATTATTTACTATAACAAACATCAATTCACATATAAAGACATTCATTTTTGCTGCAATAGAATATTGAGTGCCTTAAAATAATGTTGTATCGATTTGGCACATTTACAGACAGTTCTTCATAGGTGGCGTCTGAAAGGGTTAAAGTATAATTGTTCCCCCCCTCCCCCCCCCCCCTCCACGAAAAAAAATTCCTGGCTATGCTACTACGTTTCACCAACCGTTTTCCGTTATATGAGAGAGCAAGCCCACGTCTTTCCCCTGCAATTCAGTAACGACGACCGGTGATATCCTAGTCTGGAAAGAGATTTGAACGCAAAAAGACGGGACACAAGAAGATGACTAAACGAGCGCTCGTTCAGTCGTCTTGTATTCCTGTGTCCCGCCTTTTTGCGCTATAATCTATTCCAGACTATAAACGAACACACCCAGCAAAGCATTTTATTATGCGATGTTCCTAGAATGCCGTATTTACTCACATTTGCTGATATATATATATATATATATATATATATATATATATATATATATATATATTGGCTGCCGCTTCCAAAAAGCTGTTTCTTCGTGAACGCTTCGACCGGAGTCCGAACTAATAAAGGTCACGACCTTTATTAGTTTACGGTTAACGCGACATTTATTAGTGACGCTAATAAAGGTCGCGTTAACCGTTGCGTCACAAGTGGTGGAGGTGCTGGGACTGAAACTCCCACGTTTAAATGTGCATAAGGGATGACCACCGCTGTAACTCAATTGGTAGCTGCATCGGACGTGTTATTCAAATGTCGCAGGTTTGGTCCCTGCCGGCGACAAGTTATCTTTTCGTCCACTTTTCTTTCTTCACATTTACATTACAATTACTGCTAACAACGTCCCCTATACTTTTTTTTTGCATTGTCTGTTAATTAGTTCTCGTTAATATTGTGTCTAACACAGAAAACGAGCCCTTAAACTTACACTTCATTCGTTATTAATAATAATGCAAGTGTAGTCTGACATACCTATTGCATCTTATTGCTAAAGCAACTATATGGACTATCCCGGCGCATTTTTGCCGCCGCCGCTGGTGCCGCCGTGAGGTTCTGTAGAAAGTCCAAACCAATAACATCGCCCTGCGCGTCATATGTTCTATGTGCGAGTGAAAGCGTGCGAGGGCTGCCGACGACTGCTGCTCAAGCGGAGATGAAACGCGCCGGCCGTCTCCGTCGCGCGAAAGGTGCAGGGGAGGGCCCCGGAGGAGGTGGGGTGGGGGGGGAGAGGGGGGCTGCGTCTTTCTAGCAGGAACTCCACACTTTGACTGGCAAGGGCATGGTCGCCCGCGGTCGCGCACGCCGTATCTTTACAATAATCAGCAGACGGCTGAGACCTTATTTGCACGTGTTGTGTTCTCATCGCAAAGTTCGCATTGAAGCCACAGACAATACAGGTTGCTTCGCTCGCTGCAGCGGCCGCATTTCCTTACGCCAGCGTTTCGTTGAGTTATTCCAGGTCGCACCCTACAGAATTGAGCTGTTAGCCTTACTTCGCCCTTGCGACGGAACTACGTTTCTGTTTATAATTTCATCTTTCTCAATATCCTGACTGCCACAGCACTGTTACCAACGGCCTCACTCATTCAGTTCTATATTCAGGTGGAGTGCATTGGTGGGGTGCTTCTAGATTAGCGCCAGCTCGAGGAACACTTTGGACTCTATGGACTACAGCTTGCAAAATATTTTTCTGAGTCATAATGAACTGTTCACATTAAGAATGTTCTAGTGTGCATAGGCTGCTGTGACACATCATTTGTACTGTAGCCTCAATGTCATTGGCCATGTTAGCCAAGATAGCGGACTACACTGCACCAAGTTCACATCTTCCGAACAGTGTATTGAACTGCTCTTGGGTTTTAATTTTACTTGTAATCACTTTTTTTCTGAACACAGGCTGCTGGAAGAAGGGCAAGCTGTATAAGGTGGGTGAGCCAATACCTGGCACTAAGGACTGCGAGACCTGCTTCTGTTCACCACGTGGACCACTGTGCCAACGGATAGAGTGTCCACCTGTTGCCCTGGACTGTGAACCCGTCATCCCGCAGGGACACTGCTGCCCTACTGAATATATATGCAGTAAGTCTCATGCTGTTTATATGCGTTGCCTTTCTTGCGCATGTGCTGGATATCTGAGAGACACTGATGATCGGCGAAAATATGGGGTGCGACATCTTCTAGCAAAAGCAAGTTGTGCTTATAGTGCAGCTGTGCTAGTAAGTTTTCTTAGGTTGCAAGCAACTGTAAGACTACGCTGACATAGAGTCAATTAAGTTGACTAATCCCCACGACGTCAGGCGCTTTTGCGTGCTTAAGACTGTTCATTTTACCAGATGGCTCTACCTTCGTGTTGCCGGTTTTAGGATGACAAAACAATGGCAAATTTTACAGGAGATCCTAATGTTAGGGTTCAGTCAAAGATAACTCTTTAGACTGTAATGACAAATTTTTGTATCTAAAATCTCTAACATTCATATTATCAGGGCAACAACACCAAAGCTGAGAATGAACTCCATTTGATGTGGCCCTCTTAGAGAGGTGAAGGGCAGGGGCACTGCAGTGTTGTGGGTGAAGCTTGTACTGAAATCTTGTCATGGTCACCAAGTATGGTTATCTAACGAGCTTCACCTTCCTGCATAGTCTTGTAGTAACAAAGACTTAAGGTACATCAATAAATGTTCAGAACTAGCCAGAAGCATTTCAAAGCAATGCATCATGGTCACTGCTGCCATTTCATGACTTAAATAAAAATCTCGCTCTTGTTTCCTGAGAAATATGTTGCAAGTAGTCTACAGTGTTCTAACTGGCACCAGTCTCAGTGCTTCTTCCACATCTTCATTCACGATTGCGTGCTTACGTGTTTATTCAACAAATCATAAGGCCATTTAAATACAGTGAAAGACCACTTGAACGAATTTCCGTTAAATGAACTACTCAGTTATACGGACATTTTTAAGATTCCCCGAGGAAGCACCATTGAACTCAATATTAACTCACTTCAGTCTAAAATTCAGTGCAAAGCACATTTCAGTTCTATGAACATTTTTTGTGACTTCATACAATGCCTCCCCGGTCATGTTGACCACATCAACAATTACAACTGCACTTTTTGTAGCATATTTCTCATCGCCTGCGCAATCAGCACCGCCAACGGCGAGCCATTGGAGCTAATAGCAGAGGCCACGATTTTACATTGACAAGGGCGCTTCATTACCATGCGACGAAAAGCGGGCCCTAATTGGCCTTAAACGTGATAGGCTGCCCACACATTTTGAAAGCCAGCCAGAGTCACAGCTGCAGCTACGGCTGCAGCAGCCTTAGTGCTACAACCACTTGCTGGTTATTGTAGTGCCACACGGCAGCGCATGACTCTGGACAGAAAAAAAGCTCGAACTTTTGCGTAGAAGCACTGATGCTCTTGGAGAAAGTGAAGTCATTTACTGCCCAGCAGACTGTTCTGCCGGAAAGGGTTCGTGAGAGCTTGTGCACAGTAACTCAATTTGTGACCCAAGAGCACAACTGCAGCAAAAGATCACTACATTCTTCACATCATTCACAGTATATTGGCATAAATTCATATGCAAATGAGAAGCATGACAAATAAATGGGTTGAAATTTCATTTCAACACCTGATGTTTCCTTCAGCTTGTGATAACAAGCTACAACACAGCTGTTTCAGTCCACTGAACTTATACTTTAACAAACTTCTTCCTGAGGTTAAACCTTGACTCAAGTGTCTGGTACTTGAACAGATCTCATTGATACCTCGTGTAACAGCATCTTATTAAGCACAGCATCAAAAGAGAACTGGAGGTTACAAAACCGTTGCACAGGAAGTGTGTTCATAGAATTTGCTAAGCATGTGCTGATGTGTAACATCATTTAAGAGTCATCTTTCATTTTTTCAGACAAAACACAAGTGCGAAAAGGTATTGACTACCAGGTGGATGGAGCTGACAAAAGCATCCACACTCCCCAAGCTTCGCCACCTGATGGTCACAGGGACAGCCACCCCTTGCCAAGAAAGTCGGATGATACGCTGGATTACAACTCAGTGCCCCAACCTGCATACAGGCCACCCACAACGCAAGAGACCCCTCTGCATGAAAGTGACTTTGGAACAGACAAGACCACTACAGCCTCGCACACAGAGCTGCCTAGTCCCACTACCACCGTAATGCCGGTTACGAGGTTTGCTCCAACACCAATAACTAGAGAAAAACAACCAGTTTTCCTAGCCACTAACAGCAAAAAGCAGGACATCAGCACCCAACCACCATTCGAGCCTTCGTCGCCGAAGCCAATGACTGAAGAGGGCATTGGGGGGCTCCAAGGCTGAAGAGGGCAGACACAAGCCTCAAGAGAGACTTCTGGAGAGAAAAAAAATGCCGTCTACAGACCTGCATTCCCAGAGGTCAACACAGGAAAAAAAGCAGTAAACGAAAGTAAAACAGATGTAAATGGCACAACACTACCCTCACTCTCCTTGCTATATCGAGAAACAGCTAATCCAAATGATTCAACAACAAAACATCTGCAGCAAGATATTGACAATGCAGACAGATTTGCACAGCAGGTGCCACCCTTGGATTCATTAAACAGAAGTCCACCCGCAATGCCACAAGAAGGGCTTCAGTTTTCAGACCTCATAGACCGTGTATTCTTTCCTGGAAAAGATGACAAGAAAGAGTCAGGTGATGTTAACCTGCAGACAGCCCAACTTAGCCCAGTTTACAGTCAAGCGCACATTTACAATGCAACTTCCGTCGGAGCATCTGTAATAGAAGCCCGCTATCCTGTCAAAGAAAACGACACACTTCAGCCAGTGTATGGAACAGTGCCAGCTTACCACAGGCCGACAGCAGAGTCCAGCATCGGCGAAGCTGGCAGCCTGAAGCCTCTTTACGGGAAACCACCCTCATTCAGGGAGGAGAGCTCTGACGAACTCATTTCGCAAATGCACACGCAAGTCAGCACCACTGCAGAGGTTCATTACGAGCCTGCCATTTCATTAGACACAGACTCACCATCTACTAATAAGTCACTTGTAGTGGCCACAACAAAGAATGCCACAGCGGATAGCTCCAAGCCACAAGATGTGCCGTTTTCTAAAAATGACACAAAGCATGAAGAAGCCGAACGTCCCCATATAAGTATACATCCCTTGCAGCTGACACCGATCTACTACGATGTGCGCAAGTACCCTACAACAACTCGAAGGCCTTCAACAACCCCGACTACCGCAGGCAATGATGCAAAACTCGGCACTATGACAACATCAGGGACAACACTGTTTGCACATCGTACGTCCAGTGTTGCAGATGCATCTACAATATCCAATGAAAGCCACACCACAAAGGAGGCTCCAGAATCACTGCCAAGCCCGAAAACAACAGCAAAACCAGACTACAATATTTGGGAATTGATGTACTTTAATCGGTCAGCACCTACTGTGAAGCCAACTGAAGCCAGCAACACGACAGAAACCAACATATGGAAACTGATGTTCTTCAACCACTCGTCAGCTACTGCAGAACCAACAGCAGTGGACAATGCAACATATTCCAGCAACGAAATAACTAAAAAAATATCGCCCTGAGAAGCCAGCCGAAGAAGTTGGCTTCACAACAAGTGTAATCAAGGTGAGGGTCGGCAACACGCTCAACGTCTCTGTGGACAGCAGCAACCAGTCCAAGTATAGAAACGTCGAAGAAGATGGCATCATCGTCAGTGTCTATCCAGAGCACCAAATGGACGGCGGAGTCGCAGATCTCCAAGGACATGCCTCTCCATGGTCAGACCGAGAGCCGTGCGATTTCTTCCGGAAGTCTATACAAGGGGATCCAACACTCAGGAGACAAGGCCAAGTCGCCCGCTGAGCTAACGCAGGTGATTTCAGACATCATAAAGGCTCACAAGAGCGAGGAACCCGAAGTCATCACGGCTCCAAACATAGACTTTTCGAAACAAGGCGTAATGACTGTCAAGGTAACACCGAGCAACTCATTTAAAGTGTTTTCCTTAGTGCTGTTGGATAAGAATGGCACAAGCAAGCACAGCACGACGTCGACGTCGACGACAGAGCCACCTGTGGATACTGCACCGTGGGCACCAATGGGATCCTCGACAGAGGATCCTTCCTTTGCAAAACAACACTCTGCCGAATACAACGGGCACAATGTGACAAGCAGTGGCCCCCTGTCGTCAACAGAAAGCTACGAGTCGCAAGCTTCCCTCACCATACAGACCAAGCAGCTGCCAACTGTTGCGTCGAGTGAAACAGTCGAGCATCCAGAAAAGCCAGGGCTCCATTCCTACATTTAGAATAGTACCATTCCTCGCAGAAGACGCCATATTCAGGCCAGCAATTCCAACGCAGCCTTCTATGATCCACAACAACACAGGTGCCTACCCCAGGATAGTGAACACCGATCCCAGAGACACAATGGAAGGTGAGCTGTACCTACAAGTGTGTTAATTCGAGAGAGCTTATGAGCAAGTCAGTGCAGCAGTTGTGATGTCCTTACAGTGTTTTCTTAGCGTAATATTCTTTCTGCAGTTACATTTGAAGCCCTCATTATGTGTTCAGCTTAAGTTTCCTTCTACAATTTTTCCATAGTTCACAAATGCTTTTACATGCAAATGCAAGTTAAGGAGTGTGCAAGTCTAAAATTGGCTCAGCACTGCCATTCTAGTAATAAACTAATAAAAAGGTTATGTATGCATCATGTATGCATTGTTATATTGTCAGTTAGTTCTTATCCTACCACTATTCTGTCATTTAATGCAGGCTAAAGTGACTCCAAAGGCTCACAGTGAATCAACCTGAACTTCTCGATAGCTCTTCTAGAAAATTTGCCAGATATCAGTTATGCCAAGAGATTACTTAGTTTCAGACAAAGCCCCAGATGAAATGACTACACAGTTCTTTTGCTTGTAATGATCACCTGTAATGAATGAACTTATGCACATAACTTGCACCAGTAATTCTGAGGGGTATGCAATGCTGCATGCTACAGCCTTTTGAGTTGGAAGCTGGTATAGAATGTGCATGACACTTTTTGCAAATCACACAAGCTGAGCAATGCAATGTAGCAGAGAATAAGTGAGTCCTGTATGTAATATAATTCAAAGTGCAATGTATTCACTCTCTATATTACCCGGAATAAAATGAAATTTAGCAATAAGAATACATTGTACAGTTTTATGTGTGTAAACCACAATACGATTATGAAGCAATAGTGGGAGTTTTGGAATTAACTTTCACTCTGTGAGGTTCTTCAGCATGTACTCAGAGCTAAGTACATGTGGTATTTCTGCACTTGGCCTCCATCCAAATGTGGCCGCAGTGACTGAGAATCGAACCCTGCCTTCATGCTGAACAACTATCCACAGTGAGTAGACATAACAAGAGATGGTGCCTAACTTTTGCAGCAGCAGTGCCAAGGCTTAGTAAAACTTGTTGTTGGGCAAGTTGGTATATACTTACTGAAATACAAAAAAGACACGTACAATCAAGGAAGGATTCATGACAGAACAGAAAAGGGCTTCTTTTGTATTTCAGTAAGTGCCTAGGCCATCTCTATTTTTCTTTCTCAAAAAGCTTCGTTCTCGGTAAAACTGACATTTTTGGCATGTCATGGCTCTCGTGACTTGCACAAGTCTAACTCGCATTTTCTGTTTTTTCTTCTTTCTTCAGACAACTGCTTCGTGGGTGGTCATTTGTACGTCAATGGCGAAATGATCAAGAAAGGGAACCCCTGCGAGCTGTGCCGCTGCTACTATGGACGGGAGCTCTGCCAACAGAAGAACTGCCCATTACCTCCTTCACCAGCATGCATCAGCGAAGCCGTCCCTGGATTCTGCTGCCCGAAGTACACATGCCGTAAGTAACACAGTAGTGCACACTTCAAAGCTGATGGTTTTGGGGTGACACATTAAGCGAGGTCAGGCTTGCACTTTGCACTTTATCAGTGATGGAAAAGAGAAGCCCGATTATCTATGCCCAGGTGATTCAAGGAATGCTGAGGTACTTTCTGTACGTGAATGAACCTATCTACTCCCTGCCTGTAAATTAACTCACCCTGGAGTATGCGTCATTTTTAGCAAGTAGACTGATATTGCACTCTTTAGTTACCAATGATGACTACAGTACATGATTATGATGCCCAACCTTGATATTATTTTGCAGAACTTGCTGCTAGTTCAGCAAACCACACTATGCCAGCTCACATAGCACCAAGATATGTTGTCTTAAATTTATTAACCCACTCGTGGTGAAGGGTAACAGCACGCACAGACAACAGATGGCGAGAGATAAACACCAAAAATCATTTCATTTAATGCTGGCATTCATCTCAGCACCATGTCTAGAACACCAAACAAATTAGCTTGCTAGCATCTTATGCAATATAAGAAAAGAAACGGTACACGTAATTTGGGCACTCCTTTGAAGACATGCAGCAGTTGTTTCAGAAAAAAGATGTGGCCAGTGCAAAGTACGGTTTCAATTATGCAGGGCCAGAGGACGTCTACTTTCCCCCAGATCCCGAGACGACGCCTTCACCTGACAACCTAGTCCAGCAGTACACTGTGAATGTTTGGTCTGCGAGGAACCCGACAAGACATGCAGGTTTTGCAGGTGCACACGGTACCGCTCAGCAGTCTGGGCATGCAAGCCGGAAAAGTACAGCTCCGTGGCCCACAACATCTTCCTTTTTCCTCAAGAACTCACCAACACTCAAGCCTTACTTGCTGCAGAGGCGTCCAGTCCCGCAAGAGCCCCACGACAGGTACTCTCACTTGTACAGCACGGAAGAATCGGGCAGTTACGAAGAGACAACGCCACCACCGCCAACGACGACGACCACAATCAAGACAACTGCCGAGCCACCCTCCACTTCTCAGTCGCCTAGCAGTAGCCAGAATCTCTGGAATATCTTCCAGGTTTCAGGCAAGTTTCTGTGTTGCTCGTCTCTAGCACTGCGTTTTGTAATTTCTACATTAACTGCAACATCCAGTCACTGATGGTGCACGAAGGTTTGCCTCTCACTAAACTGATGCAAAAGGTGGTCTCACTACTTGGAGCTTCAATGCACAATTTTCATAACACGAAGCTGAAGTAGTATGATGACTGACTAATTATTATGTTCACTGTGTGGGACACACGATGTGAGCCATTATTGAAAAGAATGAAAGGGGCAACTTATGCAAAGGCCATAGGTATACATATAGATTGTACGTGACCGAAGTTCTCAAAAGTTACTTGGCAAATATATCAGTCTTTACAGTGGTGAACAGTACACATCTAGTTTTTCTTAGCTTCTTGCAATATGCCTATTCATTTAACCACGAGAGTTTTCAGCCACTTATGGGCTCACAATACATAGAGCAGACTCCTCATTTGTATTTTTGCTTCATGTTACCAAGCCTTTGTCTAAAAGACATGCACCCCATTCATTGAAAGCTCAATCAATACTGTTCTGTGCATCACGAAATACAGCGTGACATGATAACCTTGGAGGAGGTATTCTTACAAAAAGTAACAGCTTGTTCTCAGAAAGATAATACAAATCCCTTTAGCAGAGGAAAAGCACTTGATCCAAAATAACATTTCTAACCATGTCCAAATGCTTTTAAATGAGTGACATATAAAATGTTTCAGCTAAGATTACAAGCAATTCTTAAAACGAGGCACAGACACGTGCACATCTGAAACCAAATAACTCAAACATGTGAAAAAATGAATTTATTAGTTACTTTTACAAATAATCTAACCTTTTGCTGCTTATTCTAGGTGGTATATAAATATTTGTTCACTTGTAGCCGGTACCTTACTAGAAAAAAATATTTTCCATTCACACTATTTTCTTGGCGGTAAAAAGCTGCCATAGCAACTATTGCGCAAAACATCCTAAGTAACCACAACATTCCATTAACAATTTGATTGCATGCTTATTGTAAATGTGTAATCCAAAACATCACTTTGCCAATTATTCAGAATACAACATGGAAAGTAAGTAGTACAAACTAAAGTCTTGAAACAAGTCAATGTTATATGATACTAACTACAAATTATAAACTGTAGAGGAAGAAGTGCATGACCTCAGATTTCATTTACATGATGAAAGTGATGCTTCAATCAATATCATAATGTAAAGTATGTACTACCCTACAACTAAGTTAGTGAACAACTATTTGTTTGAGTGCTGTAATTACCTCACTTTTAGCAGGTGTAGGTTGTTTCATAATAAAAATCACGTTGGATGTGATTCATGACCTTTCTACAAGAGGACGAAAGAAGACTATGGCGAGTAATTATGTGATAAGCAAATAATTCAAGAATATTAACTGCGTTTTAAGTCTGCAATATTGAGAAAATTAAAGAGTAAAGAGATATGAGAATCATGAGGCCTCCATGTAATCACATGAAACGTTCAGTTTTTGAACTTCCTGAAGCAGAACTAGACGGAAATTGTAAATTAGTCACCAAGAAGTAACCCAATAATTTAAGTAAGTGAGGATGAAAGCATAGTAAAGCGCAAGTACGATAATGTTGTTGGAAGTAACGCAGAACTTTAAGTAAATGCCACCTATTATAACCCGTTATAACCAGCAATGCAAAGACCCGACCTGCAAGGGATGCTCATCAGCATACCTACCAAATGCGGTCCATGTACCACTGTAACGCAGGCAATATCCTAGTGCGCTGCAAGGAATGCTCATTGGCGTGCCTGCTATACACAGTCCGTGTCCAACAAAAAAGCCTGATGAGAAGGGCGTGCACAGACAGCTATAAGAGGAGCACATCGGGTGTGCAAAGAAGCTCTCTCTCACGTCTTCGCTGGCCCTTACGCCTCGTGTGTCCTCTGTGCCCTAGTGATGTGAAGGCGTGTCTTGTTTTGTTCATAAAATCTTGTGCAAATAAATGCGTCTTCTACTAGTGCGTAAGAAGCATCGCAAGATACCTTCTTTGCCGGAGCCTGGGTGTCAGCATCAACCCCTCCTCGGTCACATCAGTACCTACTGACTTGACCTATATTCATAGCACCGTCTGCTAAGAGTGAAAGTGAATTTGATTGTGATTAAAACAAAGCAAATAAAGTGCATGTGTACATGTATAATCCATTACATAGTTGCATTCATATCATGTATTGTAGAAATTGAATATGAACACTGAAAAACAAGAAATTCAGATACTGAATTAAGTATTGAGTATCTTAAGGCATGGATACAATTCATAAATGGAAAAACAGAGCACTTGGAAGTGTTTGAAGCATGCCCCAGCAAGGATTCGCACTATATCATTGCATCTCAAAGATCAGCACGCAGCCTTGTTAGTTTACTTTTTGAGCAGTCTTAAGAGCTCCTGCTTGCCTGCTAGAATGTGCTGTTACACTTGCGCAAAAAAGAACCAAAGCCTTTAACAATTAACAATTCAGAGTCTCATTTATGGCTTCAAACTTGGACCAGTCAATCCACCATCAGAAACAAGAACACAGTGCATCTGTATTGATGCTAAAGTTACAGGATTATCGCATTATGTGTAATCTGAATGCATAGTGACATGCGTTTTCCCGCAGGCTGCAACATCTATGGACGGCTCTACGGTGTGAATGAAGTTGTGCGGGAACTCAGCAGCAAATGCAAGGCCTGCACGTGCACGTCACTCGGAGTCCAGTGCAACGAGACGTGTTGATTGTGACCCTGCTCCTCCGCCCACACCATCATTCAACAGCACTCAACATCCAGTATTGAGACAGGAAGGGCAAATTCTTATCACAGCGAAGACACCGATAGCAGCACGGGGGCCATCCAACGTGTGCGGACAAACTGAATTTCTTGACAGCATAGTGCCACACTACTCCCCGTGCTGGTGGTGCCTGGTGTGGAGATTTTAACATGGCCTGTACAGTTTGCGGCATCCGAGTTGTCAGAGTGGGGTGTGAAACACTGTCTTGATTTTTTTAAAGATCTTAAAACGGCCCTATCATCGCGTCACCTACTTAAACACGCCACGCCTTGACTAGATGTCAAAACTAGAGTAACTACAAAAGCCCTTTTGTTCTGGAAACCTTCTCAACCTCCTTAGGGTTAGCAGCCATGGAAGTCCCTTCTTTGACCATGCTGAAGCGCACCCATGTCCCACAACCATGCTTTGTTGATGCTGAACCGTGCAACATCACTGCTGCATCAGCCAGCTGGATGCATTAGTGATCCTAGACTTCATAGGAATGATGAAGCAGCCGAGGCATTGTGCATCCTTTTGTAGGGTTTGCATTTTCTCACGCGTTTCAGCATGGTAGCATGTGCCGTCTTGAATGCCTCTGAACCACAAACTGCAGCTGGGCCAAACAAGGTGGAAGGCCGTTCTCACCATCCCCGTTTGTAATGAGGCCACCCAATTTCTCTCTCTCAGTGACAAGTTGAAGCTTCTCCTTTATACCAATGCTGTTGCCAGAGTAATGAGAGAAAATGAATAAAAGTTCGACGCTGTCACAAAAGACAGCATCAAATGTGTTGTTAGCCAAGACGTTCAAGTGCCATGAAAAACTATGAACAGAATCAACACACGCACTTGCTTACTTAAAAGGGGTTCTTTTCTGTGAGATGGACACAGATGACAGTTACACAGAAGTAGGGATGCCAAGTGCATGTCTCTAAATCACATCAAGAAATAATTATTTTCTAGGCTGCGATGTTGTTTTTTGCTCACATCAACAAGAACGTGTCCCAGTCTTGAAATTATCGCTATCCAAAGAAGACTTGAAGCACTTACGGGACATCTTTTCTTCAAAAGTACCAACCGTGGATATGCACCTATGGACAACACTAAAAATGCCCCTTGTACAAGTTAATGCATGCATGTGTGTATTCTGTACACCCCATGTTTTTTTCTTGCACTTGAACAATTAAGAAGTTCAGACTCAGTGCCGGTTAAAAACGACTGAAGTTTCATTTTTCACTTCTTGCACATAGATTCCAGCAATGCATAGTCATGTCCTCATTTTACTTAACAAAGACCAAGAATCATGAATCTACAGTTGGCTCGCATTTAGTCTTATTGCTGCATGTTGCCACACATTTATTTTCCAGTGCCCTGATTATACGGAATGTTTTTATTCCAGACAATAGGTAATCATTGCCCAGAATCATCGCATTCAACTCC
This sequence comes from Rhipicephalus appendiculatus, assembly GCA_030522465.1. NCBI lineage: Eukaryota > Metazoa > Arthropoda > Arachnida > Ixodida > Ixodidae > Rhipicephalus > Rhipicephalus appendiculatus. The sequence continues at coordinate 18,807,472 of JALIZH010032945.1, read as the reverse complement.
CACGATAAGCCTGAGAGGCTTCTGACACTGCATGAATGTTACCTTACTGCCCAACACAAACTTTAATGCAAAGCGTCTTTCAGTAACATTTGCAACATTCCTCACGAAGAGCAGTATTCAAGCGATTCACCAAACAGTGATACCTCAACAGCAGGTCATTTCATTCACCATTGCATCATTTAGAGCTACAACTACCACAAACCACCAAGCTAAGCTTACTGAGGTAAGCTTCAAATCAAACTGTTCCTTTGCCTAAAGTAACTCACAAAGCAGCCCATCAAATAGCCGATCCATACACATAAGCAGGAATGCTTGTTCTGTAGGCTTACAAGACCAATCTGTAGCTATAGTTCGCAGACTTCCATGAGGGACAGGAGTTTCACAGCATTTGCTTTGCATAGCCAATTTCATCACACGCGAACTGCCCAGTGACTTATGTATGTGTTGAGAAGAGTGTGTCCTAGACAATCGCAGTAAATAACTTAAAAAAAAAAAACAGACCTGAATGAAAGCTCACATTTTTATCAGCTCGCAACTGCACCATGTCGGCATACAGGTGTGCGACAGTAGCCCCGTCTTTCTTTTTCTATGTTCGAATATTTTTTTAAAATTGCGTGTTTTAGTAGTAATTTATGTCTTCCAATGTGTGAAATGCGAGTGTTTCTGTAAATAGCTTTATGTGAATTTTTGTTTGTTATCCTCCTATTCACTGGGATATTTTTTCTGAGGCAGCGTCCTTACAACCAACGCAAGTTCCGCTTTCTCCAGACTCAAATAAGGCCTAGTCTAAAGCTTTTCTTGCATTAACAGACCCGATTATCCTGATGTCAATGAGCAATAACCAATTTTAAGGCATAAGAATGAAATACTTGGGTTTTTTGTATCGACGCTGCACAAAGTGAACTGCCTGTCAAGCCACTTGTAACCCGAAATTCGGAAAGGACGACGGCTTGAAAGAATAAAGTGGTGTGTGAACCTGTATCTGTCAATACACATCTAGGGCAATAAAGTTCTATCTTTGAAATAAATTGTGCTGGTATTCAACAAATTCATCTGCTTGGCACTATGTTGTGCATTTCCAAAAGCAGAAACATCAATGGTGGTGAAGTATTAAACTTCATATATTAAGCAAAACTTAAAAATACAAGATTCTATAAAGCACACAGTAATACACACAAAAGCAGACAATCTGCTTGATAAGTGTTGGTTCAGGAACACCTTGAAAAGACATCTGCAGGATGATGTCATTTAATGTAGAAAGCGCAATGCCAAATTTGTTCAGAAATATGTATAGACAACTATGTCATATTTCTATTTTATCACATTTTATACTGACTTGCCACTTTTTAAGGCATACAATTTAACATTTCGTCTAGTCACCACTTGGTTCAACCTGGTAGTGGTGCCTAGATGAAGCTGTTTCAAAAGAGTGCAGTGAGCAGCATAGTTGACCAATAAAAAGTCATGGGAATCGCAGATCATAGCATAAATTTACTGACGGCTACCTTTATAGTTGGGTAACAGCAGAGAATAATAAGGAACATCGGTTAAAGGAAAGGAAAATACAGAAGCACAGAGTCTCATTGCATTGGGTTGCTGCACAATATAAATTCATGAGTTTGAGTGAGTTCATTCAGAAATCACATTAGTCTTTCTGAGATTCAAATGTAGAGAAATAATTTTCAATTACAAGAGTTCTGGTTACAACTGTACATGTCACCGTCACTGGTATTAGGCAAACTGAGTTTACTTTTTCTTTTGCCCACCTGACTACGTGATCATTTAGACAAGAAGTGGAGAGGCACGAATGCCAAGATTTGTACAAGTAAACACACAATGAAAAATATGCGCTCTCCCGAAAGGTTAAGCAACGAAAATGATAGCAAAGTATGACACAACCACACAAAATAATGTTCATAGCTTTATTGGCTGTATGACAACCTATGGAAATCGCTCTTGCCCGAGTCTGCACCGGAAAGCGAGACACAAAGCCAGCCACATGGAAAACCACAAAATCAACGAGTGTGGACATCACAGTGGTGTTTAACCTCATCATTTAAGACACTTCTCTGCAAAAGGGTAAATGTGAAACAACTGAGGCAAAGCAAACCACTGCATGTGCAGATCCGCACAATGAATAAAGACAGGACATGACATAGTATAGACACGGAAACCCTCTCCAGAGTTCATCTTTTATGCTGGGGGGGTAGTCACAAAAATACATTGCAAGTAAAACAGGACGTACACGAATTTCAGCACTGTTGAAGATATCGTAGACTTTGGCACCACTGTCAGTGCTATGGGCTAGCATACTTGAAACTCTCTCACTGGAAACCATTGCTTGCAACCCACCACACGTGAGATGCACCCTGATGGATCCCGGAGCTTCTTCTAGTGACTGGTGCGCTCGGTAAAATTGTTGTACAGTGACCAGTCTCATGAAATTGTTCTACAGTTGAACCCCTTTATAAGAGGCATTCTCCAGGCAGCAATTATTGCCTTTTATATGAGATGTCTGTTATAAGCAGCATACCACCTCTGCATTTTCTTATCAACCCGTATTTTATTGTAGGCACACTGGTGTCTCTTATACCCATTTGTCTCTTATATCAGTGCCTCTTATAAAGGGGTTCGACTGTACAAGTTTTTTGAGAAAATGTCCGCCCCATTGCCAAATAACTAGGTCGAGAGTCAGCAAAACCAACCCAGTATAAGCAGTACGACTGTAGAGGCTGTTTGGTTTACTAGTGCCATGAGTGAGTCAGCTAGGTGAAAAGAGTTCGCGAAACAGTACATGGCATGGAAGCCCACTGGTGAGCTGCATTTACAAGTGTGAGCTCATGGCCTGCCTAATCAAGCTTCATGGCTGCAATATAAGCTCATTATCCCTGCGGTGTTTTCTGCTGACAAATTCTAAGAGAAGGAAAAAGAGGTATGGGAACTGTGTGGGTAGGTTAGTTTCTGCCCGGCACTTGCTGGCAGCATACAATGCGTACGTACATGATAATAATAATAATAATAATAATAATAATAATAATAATAATAATAATAATAATAATAATAATAATAATAATAATAATAATAATATCTGGGGTTTTATGTCCCAAAACCATGATATGATTATGAGAGATGCCGTAATGGAGAGCGCTGCAAATTTTGGCCATTTGGTGTTCTTTAATGTGCACTGACATCGCACTGTACACGGGCCTCTAGCATTTTGCCTTCATCCAAGTGCAACCGCCACAGCCGGAATCAAACCCGCAACCTTTGTGACAGCAGCCGAGCACCATACCCACTGCTCCACCGCGGCAGACAACGTACGTACAGAACCAAGCTGCAGGAGGATGGAGGTATATGTTAAAGCAGAATGACGAGAAGAAACCAAAGTGTGAAATTTTTTGTTATTGCGACGACTATTATGACAACAATAATGTTGTGCCTTAGCCATTCTAGTCAACTTATTGGCACTGTCATATTTTGAGACGCTCTTTCTTATCCCATTTCAAAGCTAAATTCTTAATGAGAAACTCAGTCGCAAAGTGTAACCTGTCTGGTGAGCGCGTAAAACTTTATTACATCCCCAGTAAGCCTTCGCCTATGTTCTGTGCAGCCAAAAAAAAAAAAAAGAGAGAGAAAAAAAAAAGCCTGAACTCTCAGCCTACAACTCGCTTCTAGTAAAAAAGTATGGTGAAGGTGTTTTCAAGCTTCATGACAAGTTCTTCAATGAAGTACAGTAAACATTACAGGCCCCCCATGATTAAAATGATTAGTCAGTGTAGCGTTGCATCTGGATTATACCTGAATTGGCAGAACACGAAGGCACGATGCACTGTCAAGATACGGAGACATTTTCAATGACTTGCTAACAATGTGGCCAGCTACACAGGATAATAAGCCAGCTGTTGCTATTCTTTTTCTACAATGCCCTTGCAGTAAAGCAGGAATGCGTACTTACACAGCACAGCTTCAGTGTCTGAAAAGTACTCTCCATTTCAAAAGTTGTCGACAAGTTCTGCTATACCAACAGGTTATTATTCCAGAGCCTCTGATGGCACTAGCAGAGCATCTATAAGCCAGGCGGTGAGTTACTACTTCCGGATGGCATGGAGAGATTCTAAAGTGCCAGGTTATTGACAACTATCAAAAAGTGCTCAGTGGTAGTGCGGCCATTACACCCGGAGGACTGGTGGATAATACCAAAGGCATTTTCCATCCTGTCTTGGCTAAGATTTGCAGTTAAAAGGTACCCGTTATGCAATGCACCAGTAACATACTTCAACAGAGACAACATGCTTTGAAGAGTGACATGGGGCCTGAGAGCAGTATACAGGCACTCGAGAATACCCCACCATGCCCCACCAAGCTGAGCAGCATGTTTGGGCAGTGTCCATGTCACGACCCCGTGAAAATATTATTTGTTCCCACTGCTGTGGACTGGCCACCAGAGGGCCGAGGAGCAGTCGCACATCGCATGGGCTCCTACTTTTGTTGCTATTTTGTGTGCAATCCTGCCTGGACACTGCTCGCACTTGGTAACATCAGCTACCTCTCATTGCAAGGCATCGTTTGACCCCAGACCCATCGCAGTGAGTGAACTTTTATTCGAAATCAAACTCTAAACATTTCGCGAGTTTCTCTGGAAGGCACGACCAAAGAATTCCAGGGACGCCCGCGCTGCGCGCGCACCCAGCCCTTTTTCGAGGAGGGGCCCGCGAAACTGGAAACCAGTGCCTCGCACTGGCGGGTCGTAGTGCACGAGCACGCCGCTTGCGCAACACGCAGAAACAGTGCCTGAGGTGAAGGTCAGGCGCTTTCATGGATACACAGACGACAAACCGAAGCCAAGAAGGTACGAGTACGATGCAAGCGGAAAACACAGAGGATAACTCAAAAACAGCATCACACTGGACGTTGTATGCGAATAGCGGCAAAACAACGGGTAAAGCTCACACTGAGTGGCTACACGCTAGCCGTAAAGGCAGGTCAGCAAAAGAAGACGCTCAGTCAGCCGAAGAAAGAGCCAAGCAACCTCCGCAGCCAGACACCACGTCTCAACCCCAGCGTCACCGCAGTACTAGGATGTGATCCTTCCCTACTGACGACTTCAAAATTGTGTTCTGCCCTCAAGCAGGACTTGATCTCTCAAAGTGAACGCTCATCGAGGTGACACATGCCATAGGAAATTCCAGTGGCTTGACCCAGCAGGACTTCTAGGATAATGTGCGAGTACAGACGCAGAAAGTAGAGAATGTGATCATCGCAAAGCACAGCAAGCACTGAACGAGCCTCCAAACTGCAAGGTAGAAATGCTATACAACTCGGAGGAGTCATATACGAAGTAAATCCGCACATGAGACACCCCGATGATGTGTGCCGCGGAGTGATCTACGGCCTTGAACCAGGCACAACCCCCGCAGAGACTGTCGCAGGACTTCGTGTGGACTCAAGATACAGTGTTCTCGGAGCGCGCATGCTGTGATCTTCAACAGCCGCAGATATCACTTGACATGGAGAAACCCCTCCTCTCAAATGCGTCATATGGACAGGCCTCAACCAACTAAGAGGTGAGCGAAAAGAAGGTGGTTTGGAAGTTCTGAACAGAGTGCACTCTCAGTGTGACAAGTTACAACCTGACTGCACACAGCACATGTGGTTAAGTGGGCAGATTGGCCAATGCAAGTTTACGCTGGGTCTCGTTTACCTGTGCACTGACAAAAGTGCCAACGACAAAGATGTGGAAATATTGGCTGGAATGGAAAATTAAATTCTTTGCATTAATCTGCCAATAGTCAGTGTCAATGACTTTAACGCACATATTGAGGAGCCTGATATGCCCACACTCTTGAAACTGGAAAACTTCTCTTGGACCAGGCACATAAAATGGAGCTCACCTTTGTAAATACCACAGAAAAATGCAAGGGCACAACAACCTACGCAGCACAAACCAAGCACAAACTTCATGCATTGACTACTGCCCGATCTCACTGTGCAATTCTCACAAGCAACTGTGCCAGCAACACAGACTTGCTCTCCGGCATGGCGCTTGTAAAACCGAGAGTGAGTTATTCCGCAAAGCATCGTTATCCTAATACCAGGAATGATCGATGCCAGCAAGAAATAATGTTACGGTCTTCCCATCTGTAGTTATCCTGTGCAATTGTGAATACAGTTTGTTCATAATCATTCAACGTCTGCTATCGAATACTTCACCCTTGCTGAGCTACATCACCCGAGACCTCATCCTTCAACTTCACAGGAGGAAAGGAAACTTTACTGGCGCAGCTCAACAGAGCTCAATATCTAAGACATCTGGGCGAAAATCAAGCCACAAAGTGATGGGCCACGAGATGCCCACAAAAACTGGGACCAGGAGAGCTGCAACAGAGCCCAACAGGAGCCGCTCATTGAGGCCTCCTGCTGCAAACAACTCCTGTGAACACTACAACAACAGTTCGACGGATGGCAGCTGGCACTGACAGCAACATTAGTGAGCGGGATTTCTCGTGCTTCGTTTAGGTGGCAGTGGCTCAAGAGTTAGAGTGATGTATGTATAAAGTAAGAGCGTAATGATGAGCAGTGGGACAGAAGAAGGTCGCGTATGCGCAATTTTTTAGCAAAATGTCAGAACGCCAAAACCAGCAGAAGAGGCAACACGACGCCTACAGCTGCAGTTTGAATTGCGGAAGATGCAACTTCAGCTGCAAGTTATGCAGCTCGAGTCGCAGGAACGCATTGCCCTTGGGCATGCCAAGTTGGAGATAGCGGATGGCAGGCAAACTTCTACGAGGTCAGATTAGGGAGAACGATGATGCTCAGGTCTAAACCCTATCGCCAAATGTGGCATAGTCCTCAAAGGGCTAAAGGTTCCTTGCGATGCGGACTTAAATCTATGGTTTGATGAGGTGGACAGAGTGTTCAGTATGTACCACTTGAAAGCCGCATTCCTTCATAGTTGGATACAACTTAAGAAATCTGGAGAGGCCCCACCCAGACGGCCGAAGCGTGGCAGTCGATTGCCTCCGCAACCAAAGAAATACATTCACATGCTCGGCAATATTCTCTGAGAGTGGGGTCCCCGGCAGTGCGGCTCGTGGCATCAGTCTAGATTGCATGCCTATTGATGCAGGCTGGTGTGCATCCACCCTTGAGGAGGAAATGCTGCAGACTTCTTGTTTTGTGGTGAGTCAGGCTTGAGTGGTTCCCGTGTCCACCATGACTACGCGGAGTGTCATCAGTGTCTTGAGGCAGCTCTTTGCAACACATAGTATGCCAGACACTTTTGTCTCAAACAACGGTGCCCAGTTAACGTCTCAATAGTTTAATGAATTTCTGAGGGCAGGACACACATCAGCTCCTTTTCATCCCTCATCCAATGGACAAGCAGAATGCATGATGCGCACGACGAAGGAGTGCTGAGGGTGACTGGGGGGCAACACCTTGCAAGTTTTTTGCTGCAGCAGCTCACTGTAATGCGCACAACAACAGGTCGGGGCCCAGCAGAACAACTTACGAACTGCAGATTGACTACACTGCTGGATCGCATCCACCCAGACCTGACACAGGATTTTTGGAGGAGCCTTGAGGGGACGATCTATCGATGAACCACTGCCAAGGACGAGGTCATTTATGCCAAATGAACCGGTATTTCTGAGCAACTGCAGTGCTGGTCCTACATGGATACCAGCCACGGTAGTCGACGAAACAGGACCTGTATCCTACAAGGCATGCACCCAGGATGTGCGGCACGATTCTGCAACGTCATGTTGACCAGATGCAATAGCATAGTGTTCAGGGAATTGCATCCAGGGATGACGGCAATGAAATGGGGCAACTGGAACCAGCTGACAAACCAGTGCATTGTAGTGTCTCTCGACAACCAAAAGCATTGTCACGGGGTGGTGGCATTGCGACCCATGATCGACCACGCAGGTCCGTGGCTCCCCCCTCAACATTGGAGGGACTTTGTGTAGGACAAACCTTAGAGAGGAGGAGTGTTGTGTAGTGAGCGACGCTTGAGCAGGTGTCGCCATCTGTCGGTAGAGATAAGAGTTGCACAAGCAATGGTGGCCGCACTGCAAGACAGAGGGCACCACACAACTAAGATACATCACCCCCTCTTCACTACTGGGGGGGCTGCTTCTCATCAGATCACTGGGCTGGGCTACGCTGTGTCGCTGCACCTGCATGACCGTATTTCAGTTATTAACTGTATGTTGTGTTTCTTTACACTTCAGCATACTTCTTCTGAAGACTCCACACTTCTAAAGTTGCATCCAACCATAGTGATGCCAGCACTTACAGAGCGTGTGAGGTACTCGCTTCGAGGACTCAGCAAAGACAAGTGCGGTGATTACAACACAGTTAAGGCAACCGTCCTCAATGAACTCAAGCTTACTCCTTCTGAGCACCTTGATTGATTCGAGATGGCCGCAAAACAAAAAGATGAAAATGGGCGCAGTTTGCTACACATGTTGGGACGAACTTTAACTATTACTTGCGCTCAAGAGAGGGGAAAACAAAAGGCAAGGTCATACAGCTTTTTCACCGACCAAGGCTAACCTAAGTTTGGAATGCTTAGAGTATGTACGCCTACGCAAAGGCGAGGGCTGGCTGAGGCCAGCTGAATTATCAGGTGTTCTACAAACTTTCGAGCAGGCGAAAGGCAAGGGCAGTGCAACAGGGTAACAAATAGCACCAACGCATCAGGACAGGGTCCCGTCAAGACAACCGAACTGTAGTGGCAAAAAGCAGAACTGTTAAGTATGCCGAGGGGTACGGCCCAAAGTGAGAAATTGCTCCCGACCAGTACAAAATGCGGCGCACAGACCAGAGAAACAGGCACGCGCTCAGAAGGTGCAAGTGGCAGAACCGGAAACAGACGATAGCTTCTTAGAAGACATCGAAAGCAGAGCCTTGGTAACTCGCTATACTCGTCGTTGTCGTCTGGAGAGGTACGAAAGTGTAAGTCGCAGGAGATCGAGCTAGAATGTGCCGGCAAGTACAGTCGCTATCCTTGAATACTGGCAGCAAGGTCACTATTGTTATTGAGAGTCTCGTGCCGGATGCAGCTCAGGAACCATTGGGCGGAATTAAGCTTGTTTCAGCTTTCAATGATACCGTCGAGGCAAAGCTCGTGGCCCTGTCATTCAGCCTAAGGCATACCAGCACTTGCAAGTGCCCCCGACAGCGTGCAGATTGTTTATGCAATAATAGACAAGCTTACTGATGCCAATTGCCTACTTTCTAAAGAAGAGTGGGAACTGCTCGCAGCCCATTCCGAGAACAGATGTTGTTTTCGTGCGAGTTGCTCACAGGAAGTTCTTCTCAAAGTTCGACCTGGCCAAAGGGTATTGGCAAATACCAATGGAGGAGGAATCCAAAGACAAAACAGCGTTCTCCTGCGCGAGTGGATTGTTCCAGTTCAGATACCTGCCATTCAGACTAAAGACAGTGGCAGCTACATTCACTAAGCTAATGAGGCGAGTGCTGGAAAGCATCGAACACGTGGAGCACTACATAGATGACATTCTGGTGGCTACCGACACGTGGGAAGAGAACCTACAGGTCCTCAAGAATTTGTTCCGAAGACTTAGAGCGGCTAACTTGACGGTCAAGCCCACTAAGTGCGAAGTTGGGTTCGAGGCAATCTCGTTTCTCAATCACGAGCTCGGCATGGGTCGCATTGCAACAAAAGACGACATCTTAAATAAGATACAAGCAGCAGAAATACCGAAGACAAAGAAACAAGTGCAATCGTTTTTGGGTTAAACCGGGTATTACCGGGAGTTCATCCCACGATACTCCGAGGTAGCTCACCCGCTAGTGGAGCTAACCAAAAAGGGAGCCCCGAACACCGTTAAATGGACGGAAAAGGAGGAGGCAGCGATTCGACAGCTAAAGCAGCAGATGGAAGAGCCGCCCATCTCACTCGCACCGAACATGAGCAAGGAGTTCGTTTTGCGTACAGACGCCTCAGACAACGCTCTGGGAGCTGTCCTCACGCAGGAAGAGAAGGGAGCGCTGCACCCAGTTTTTTATGCAAGCAAAAAACTGAACCCGTGTGAGAGGAACTACTCCACCATAGAGAAAGAATGCTTGGCTCTCGTGTGAGCTATTAAGCGATTTCACATCTATCTGTTCGGCACGCGCTTCACCGTGCAAATCGATCACCAGCCGCTACAGTATTTAGCGAACAGCAAATCGTCAAACAGCCGCCTGATGAGATGGAGCCTGGTGCTCCAGGAGTACAAATTCCATGTCCAGTATATCAAGGGCAGGGAAAATGTAGGAGCTGATTTCATGAGCAGAATATCCTGAACCTGATCAGCGTTTTTTCTTTTGTCATTTTTATGTTTTGTGAGTGAATATCTATACTTATCAGAGCAATGTGTAATTTTAGTGATGTTGTCTTGGAAGTGTTGTTACATATGCATTGTATTTGCTGTATGGCCAGTGAGCAGTCTTTCCTCATGGTAAAACTCTTAAGAGGGGGGGGGATATTGTCATGGGTGTGCATATTCAAAAGGACTTCGTTCAATAATCGAACTCCAAGTGAATTTGTGCCAAGTGAAAACGTCGCCAGACGGTGGGTGTGCATTTGAAGCCGGTCCCGGGAGCGGGCACCCAATATCGTACAGCAGGACGCAAGAAGTTGCCCCCTGCACGGGCCCCGCGGTCTCGGCGCCAGGCAAAGTTCAATGTAAACACCGTGAGCACCGGCGCGGCAGGAAGAAAGGCTCCTCTCCTGCAATTTACCCAGGAATCTCGGGAGAGGGCCGAGAGTTCGAGGAAGCTGACCTAGAGCTCGAGGCAGTCGAACCTTGGCTCGGGCGAAAGGAAGACGCACAGTGACTCCGTCTAGACAAAACCCACATTGGCTACGCCCCGGTCCCTGGTTTCGAGTCGCTCCCCCTACTACGCCCCGAGGGCTCCAGCAAGTGTCAAGTGCTACCCCGGACCCCAACTGCCACCAACGAAAGTAAATTCTGACTTTATTGTTTTTTACGTGCAGCGAAATTAGTTTGTGATTTGGACTCTTAGTTAGCGATGTTGAATTCGAACCAACCATTAGAGATGTAACATTGATGCCAGTATCTTCTGTGTCTATTTCTTTTGTATGTTTGATCAAAAGTACCAAGTGAAACGTGTACGTGTGCATCCCTCTGGTTTCCATCACTTTACGGACGGTGACAGGGATGGAGGCTACGTGATCCCTGGCAAAAGCCAATAAGTGAAATTGGTTGCCAGCAAATAGACTTCCTAGAAAAATGATAAATTTGTTGCTTGGCTTGACAGATGGAAAAGCATAGGCATCCAGACAGGCACGCTGACAAATGAAACCCACTCTGCTTTGAGACTGTCGACATATGCACCGATATAAGTGTCACGATACTGCCTGGACGAACTAGGGTTCAAGTATGTTCTTTTAGGGAAGTACCAAACTGATGTCCTCGAGGCAAGATTTGGAAAGTACAGGCGACTGTGCGGTTGTCACTGCAATGTCTCAATTACTCAGTTATTCGAAGCGGAGACAAAGATCTGCATCCAAAGCACATTGCTTTTGACCGACTTCATTGAGTCGTCTAAAGAAGAGAAAGAACAATGTGCAGAAGCTCTGATTAAGAAGTACAAGGTCTCTCTGTCTGAGAGTGAACTAAAGAAACCACGAGAGGACATGCCAGCTATAGCATATGTAGCCGGTTTTTGCGCACATGCTGCACTATGGCATCAGCCTTGTGGTGACTGTTCCTCGCACCTAATAATCAAAGAAAGAGAGCTCAAGCCAAGTGACCACATTCTCATCGACGCTATGAGCAGAGGGGGGTCTGAAGTTTCCCCAGCCATTTGTTGTGCATGCAGTATTGTGCACAAAGATTGTTTTGGAGCAAGTAACTGCGAATGAGTGCGAGCACCTATTTCACGCTGAAAGTAACTAGAGGCTGGTACTGCTAAGCATCATGAAGTTCCTACTGGCTGATAATGAAGACATTGTTGTTTGTGCCAGCGGCCACTGTCCAGACCTAGTCCGGGAAAATATCCTGAAGCCTGCCGTCAACACATTGTTGAAAAACTACGCAGCTACCAGAAATGATGGCATCACCAGAAAGCAGGTGCATGCTAAACTGGCTAAGCATAGAAAACTTCAGACATTGAAATCAACCTGCAAAATCATTCCTGTAACGCAGGGCAATTGAATTTCACCCTGATTGTGTCTTTTGTTAAATGTGCATGTGGGTTAAAGTACAAGTGCAATGCACATGGCTTTCACAATGATTGTATGTAGTAATTCGCATGAAATGTGTTAGCAGATATCTCAAAGGCCTGTATTAAATGCTGTTGATGTTTTGTAAATGAATGTTAAGTGCTTCTCCATGTTTTATACCCCCCCCCCCCCCCTCCAAGTGTTTTTCTTTTTTCACACTGTGTTCTTACAATGTTAAGTTGATTACTCGCTGTGTGTGCTTCGTGGCGAATGTCCAATGCAAATAAATGCTCCTTGTAACGCTTCAAACTGCTCTTTCATGGGTTGCACTTCCATAGTTTTACAGTGGCTTAAAAATTTTGTTTTCAACGTCCCCACATGCTCATTGCTTGCGTCAATGGTTTAATAGTAGTACGTTATTGGAAAGCTGTAACGAGCACCTTCAGCTGTCACAGTAGTAGAAAACAACTTTATTAGGAAAGCCGCAAATAGTTTGAAGCGAGTGTGGTTCGCGTCTGCTCGCGCGTAGTAGCTGCGCAAGCGGCGGAGCGGAGGGACTTGGTATGGTGATGTCACAGGGAGAGTGCGCAGGCCTTCTCATAGTCTAGGCGGCTCTGGCTGAACAAGGCTGCTGATGCTCTTTCAAGTCTGGGGTGATGATTTAGGCTTTGTGCATTTAAATATTCAGTGGCAGTAGGCTAGTAGTATGTCTGTCTTATACGGTTGTGTCATATATTTTTTTTGTAGCTATTGAAGTGGTTGTGCTGTGTTTGTTTACAGCTAGACGCAAGAGAAACCTGAGCCGGCGGCGGAGAACCGGCGTTGGCACACGGGTCCGGCCCGCCCGACGAATGATTTACGGGGTCGCGAGTTGGGGAGCGAAACTTGAAAGTAAAGACACTCTCAGACTGAACACCTAATGTGTCGTTTTTACGTTTCTCGGCTTACGCAAACCCTACACGTTGGCAGCGTAGGTTCGTACCCGCTACGCATGGTCCGATGGAGGAGTCGCAAGCTCAGCAAGGAAAAGTGGAAATGACCAGCTTTCAATGCAAGCCTTCGGAGGAATTTAACTTTGCAAATCCAAGTGAGTGGCCGTAATGGAAGCAGTGTTTTGAACGTTTTCGCATCGTTAGTGGACTCGCCTCGAAATGCTCTGTAGAACAAGTCTTCGCATTAGTCTACTTAATGGGCGACAATATCCTTGCCTCATTAAAGTCGATGCCAATTCAGGATTTTGGCAGTTCGAGTTGGCGGAGGAATCTCAAAACATTACCACATTTTTAATGCCATTTGGCAGGCACCGGTTCAAAAGACTATCTTTTTGGATCAGTTCTGCGCTTGAGTTCTTCCGAAGGAAGATGTCACAGTTTGTGGATAATCTGGAAGGCGTTGTGTATAACATGGACGACATTCCTGATCTATGGCAGGACGCAAGCAGAGCACAATGCCCATCTCAGAAAGGTTCTGCAAAGATTACAGAAACATGGTGTCACGTTGAACTGCGAGAAGTGCGAGTTCAATGTACAAAGGGTAAAGTTCTTGGTACACATCGTTGATAACCACAGAATTCATGCTGACACTTTGAAAGTGCAGGCTATTATTGACATCGGACCCCCCTTCAAACACTCGGGAGCTGAGAAGGTTTATGGGAATGGCAAACTACCTGATGAAGTTTGTCCCAAATACAGTAGACTCTCAGTAAACGGAAATCTGTTAAACGGAACTGCTGCTTAAATGGAGCAAGTGCTTCCAACAAGATTGGTTTCATTCTTGTATTATGCATCCCTGTTCACCTCTCAGTAAATGGAACTCCTATTAAATGGAAAATATTTCCCTGGTCCCTTCAGGTTCTGTTTAATGAGAGTCTACTGTATGTCAGAAATAGACCACCCCATGAACGCTCTTCTAAACGCGAAAAGCGAGTGGGTACGGACCTCAGCCCAACAAAAAAGCTTCAAACTGTTAAGAAAAAGCTATCTGAAAGCCCAGTTTTGTCAGTATTCGATCCAGTGAATCTAGCAGTAGTTTCGGTAGATGCCTCATCGTTTGGGTTGGGCGCAGTTCTGCGACAGAAGCAAAAAGATGGGGTCTACAGACCTGTTACGTACGCCTCCCGTAGTCTGTAAGAAACAGAAAGGAGGTACGCACAAATTGAGAAAGAAGGCCTTGCAGTGACCTGGGCATTTTCAGTGTGCCAGCTAGGCTACACGCACTGACATCATCAACAAGTACGAAGCAGAGGAAATCTTCCTGAATGCTCGAAGTAGTGGGATCAACGTAGCGTACGCACGAGAATTGCTCGGTTTGGGATACATCCGTTGTTTCATCTGCCAGCACCGAAAAATATTCGGCCTCGTTTACCTGTTTGACAATTTTATCTTGTGTAAGCTTGCCAATTAGTGAGGTATGCACTTTCTTTCGGCTGTCCCCCAAAAGAACAGCAGTCCTGAAAAAATATCTCGAAGCATTTACAGTGATTCCGCCGGCTGCGCCGATAGTGTGAAACAACATGGGTGGAACGTCAATGGCGTCAACATGGGTGGAACGCTACCGCCTGTCATCCTACGTGCAGTCATCTAAAGCCTGTCCGCGGCTCGGCAACGCTAGTGCAGTTTACTACAGCACTTCAGTATAGCAGCGACCAGCGACTTTGTACCTACAGCCGAACGAAGGAAGTACCGTCATGATTCAGTCACATTATTTGGAGCAGCACACTCTGAGATAGTTCGCTGACTTGAAGAGTTCGTGGACACCTTTCATGACAAAGCAATAGCATCCACCGCTCATTGCCTCCATCAGCAAATCTGTTCGCCCCAACTTTCTTGTATGCCTCGCTGTTAGTGAGACAATCCTAGGCCTCACACACCACTTGTCTGTGTATCTGCAGAGCCCATCTATTGACATGAGCGTCGCCTTGGAGCAGGTTGACTTGGTGCTGACTAAACTAGAAGAGATGGGAACTAATGCGGAGGCAGAATTCCACATAATATTTTCTCTATGTCGAGATAGAGCGGCGGAGTTCGGAGTGAAGTGCGAGATTCCACAGGTGGTAGGTGTTACTAGAGTGAGATCATCAACAGCCAGATTGCAATAGCATCACTACAAGGCTATGATCATCATCCGCAAGGTTCTACGAGTCAGTTAATAGGTAAACATGGTGTTTGAGTAAAGCGTGTCTCGCTACAGTGGCTAGAATAGTAGAAGCGTGATCACCGCCAAGCAGCTCCCATGGGAGGTAGTGACGCCGCCTTCAGATGTTTCCGCTAGGTGGCGCGCGATGTCGTATACACGTCAGGCTCTCAGGCTGAGCACGTTGTTCAATGCTGCTACTCTCCGGTCGAACGTACTTTTTTTCCTGTTTACGCTGTTCTTTCGAGTTGTACATTTGCTGGTTGGACAGCCTCATCGTGTTTATGTGATGTCTTTTGCGGAGTGTGTGCCATGAGCAGCTGTCAGAGCCACTGTTTTCTGCCCAGATGCTCAACTGGGTACAAATAGTGCAAGCAGAAGCTTTCACTCTTTGGAGTCCCTAAAGGCGACTATTCGTTCCAGCAGTGGCAGCGTAACACACCGAGAGCAGACAAGCCTTTGGAAAAGAACGCTGCCGTCTGTGAGCTCCACTTCGATCAGTAGTTCATCTCCCGCCACTTCGAGCACGTTATTAACGGTGAGGTAGTGCGTTTGGACAGAGCTAGGCCTGTACTTTTGCCGCATGCGCCTTTCTACCTCTAAACCTGTGGCGCAATAAAGAAACCCTAAGGAGAGATCATGCCCGCCGCTTGTGATTCCTCAAAAAAAGACGTCGAAAGGACAGCGACAGGGCAGGGAGCAGAAAGAGGAGCCGCAGAATTAATCGGAGACACCCAACCTGCCAACTGCGCTCATTTACGACTACAAAGACGTTCCACTTCCTTCAAATTGATGGGGAAGGCACATATTTAGTGAGGAACCGCTAAATGTCTCCTACAGCTTGTGCATGTCCAGCTCGGACATGAGCCTCCTTCCCGCAGAGAAACTTGTTACATTTTTTGCCAGTGGAACTGCCATAATACAAGAAGCATTTGTGCGTGGTGTGAAGACTTTGATGAATGGGCCATGTGAACCAGCCTCTCTTTTAGAGGCTGATGCCATTCCAGTGTGTTCAGGGGCAAGCTTGTTGTGCGAGTTTCCTTTTGCATCATCTGGTAAGAACTTGAAGGTCTGGAATGGGAAGCTCTACCATCACAAGTGTAAAGGTACCTCAAGTGAAGATGAAAGGCACTGCATGAGTTGCAAGTACTTGAGGAAGCTCCTGGTCAATCAGAGATACCGGAAGAAGAAAGCAGCAGGCAAACTGACCCGTGCAACAAAGCTTAAAGCTAAAACTCTAACAGTACGCCGCCTTAGAAATAAGGTGAAGACTCTCGACCAGACCATTGCACAACTGAAACTAGAAAATGAAGAAATTGAAGAAGCTGCACTCCTGAGCAAAATTGACAAGCTCCCATTCAAACAGAAAACTGCTATATTGCATGCAGTGTTCTGAAGCTGCAAGGCGCAAGTCCCTAAATGGCATGCGCTGCAGCCCAGAGTGGATGTTGGAGTGTGTCATCATGCACATGAAGAGCCCGCCACTTTATGAGCATGCACGTAGGGAGAAAATTCTAGTGCTGCCCAGTCGTACATGCCTCGGAGCATTCATGAAGTACGATACGTGCTTTGGTTTTAACAAATGTGTCCTCTCGGGCATTTCTAAGAAGACTGCCGATATGGGAGACTTTGAACGTCATGGTGGACTGATCATTGACAAAATGAAACATGCGGAAAACTTTGGTGTTCAGTCGGGAAGTGGAAAGGTTGATGGATTTATGGACCATGGTTTCTTCCTCCTGAGGCTGACAAAAGTGTTCCATGTTTGTGAGAAGAGTAAAATGCTCTCTGATTTTTTGTGCTCTTGTTAACTGTAAAATATTTCCAGTTTAAATATGCAAGAATAATTAAGTCCTTAAAAACTGCCTCATGCAAACGTTAAGTATAAAAACATGAAGGAAATTGATATCAATGTTATAGTAGCATTTTGTCGTGCTTCTTGAGGTTGTTTATAACCTTTTGAAAAGGCAATCCCCCCCCAAAAATTAATTTGTTACATGCCTTAGGACCAAGGAACGATCGCAAAGCTGTGGCAAGCTTAGCTGGCCGCGATATTTACGATCGATGTAAGGCTTCACTTGTGGTACTGAACGTACGGTCGTAGCATACAGTTATAATGTTTAATAATATCTGCCGCGAAGTTCATATATGAGGCACTTGCGCCCTGCAATATAGTAGGGGCCCACATAAAAATTTACGGCTCCAACAAAACCATATCGGCCACAAATCCACCTTGACATAGCAGCTTCGCTGCAGCGAGCCGAGCGAGCGACGTGTAAGCTACAACCAGCGCCACCTGGACATCACCGGTCGAGGCATTGGTGGAGAGCGTCAGTGCAGGCGGCGCAGTCTTCACAGTTCGCCTATTCTAGCCACTGTAGTCTTGCCTCATCTCCTGTTTGTCGCCCTTACAAACGATATTTAACATGGTGTTAGAAGTAAAAAAAAATAAATTAAGCATGACAAGCATCACAGAAAACATGACCGTGAGCAATGACCAAGCTTGAGCCGCGCCTTGACCCTCAACTGTGAGTCTACCGTTACAAACCAGCCAACTGCAACAATGGCAACTAACATAGCGATTGAGCCATCAGGGGAAAATGTGCCTCATGGAAGATCTGTGCGCGAACTGGAAGTCGTTCAGGCAGCGTTTTGACTTGTACCTGACTGCAACAGGTCAAAAAAACAAGTCCGACAAGCAAAAGGTCGCAATGCTTCTAATGATTGCGAGACCTGCGGTCATAGATGTCTACAACACGCTTGACTTCGGCGAGGCAGCACCCGGCGCAGACCGCTCACAAGTGATGAGTGTCGTACTGGAGAAGCTGGACAAGTACTTCGCCCCGAGAGGAAATGAAGTGTACTCAAGGTACGTACTTGTTGCGATGCAGAAAGCAGGAGAAAGATGAGCCCTTCGACTCCTTTCTCACGGACCTAAAAACGAGGGCAAAAGACAGTAATTTCGAGGGACAACGCAACAACATGATACGCGATCAGGTAATCTTCGGCATCCACAACGAGGATATGCGAATAATGAAGTTGCTGGAGCTCGAAGACCCGCCTCTCGAAAAGGTCGCAAAAGTTTGCGCTGTGCACAAAAGTTCAGTAAAGCAGCTGAACGTGTTCTGACAAGAAGCAAGCAATCTGAGCCAATACACCAACTCTCTGCACGCTGTGAAAGCAACGAAACAGAAGAGTGTGACAAAAATTCCCACCGCACCAACGAAAGCGTGCTGGTATTGTGGAACAGTTCACATTTTCAAGAAAAGTTTACGTCCGGCGTGGGGAAAAGAGTGCCCCAACTACCGGTTGAACCTTGGCATACAGAGAGGTCCTTCATGACACCACAGGTGTTGCACCCTTCCAGATTTTATACGGCAGGAATTTGGACGGGCTGTTGGCTATACTTCAGCGCAGCTGGACCGGTGAGGTTCCCCTTCCAAAAACACTGAGGGAGGAGTACGCCAAATATCTACAACAGCTGCGAGAACAACTAGAAGTAGCGAAAGAGGTAGCTGAGCCTGCAGCAACTGCCCAACAGGGGAGCTACGCGCTTGCAAAAGGTCAGCAAGCCACAAGATGTTTAGAGTGGGAGAAGAGGTCCTGGTGTTTGACACGGCCCGCAGTAGCAAAGTGGCACCAAAGTGGCTGGGTCCATTCAACATAATCACTGGTGAAAGGCAAAACTCAAATCAGGTTGGCACTGCACAGTGAGCAAGCTCAGTGGCGCGCACAAATAGGCTACGCCCATACTATCTGAGGGTGAATCATAGATTGAAAAGGTGTTCCAAGCCCATGAAGTAACAACAATAAAAATGCAAGCATTTAAAGAAGGTACTTTAAACAGCAGCGATTCTGTGCATGCAGTAAAGAAACTCGTCCATCGAACACCAATAACTCAAAGTTTGCTAAAGGAATACCACAAAAAACGCCGGGCCTGCGCAGAAAGCGCAGCACAGTCGCAGCGAAAGCTAGAAGAGCGCCATTTCTAGAACCCATTGCAAACTCTCTTGGGGCTACTAATACAAGTACACTTGCAGGGTACCCACCACTCCATTAAATGATTTGGTGGCTGATGACGATGAAGAATTATGGCTGAGCCCTTTGTAATGGGTTGGAAGTAGGCTTGTGCGAATATTCAAACGCTTCGAATATTCGAATGAATATTTCAGTATTCAAAATCGCTTCGATTCGAATTTAAATTATTAAAAATTTCGGAGTATTCGAAATGAACGAATAGATGTATATTAGCCCGCATGTAACCCCTGTGAAGGTGGTTTCACTGCACTGGAGGGGTGCTATGCCGTGAAAGCACCTATCCAGGTGCATATTACTCCGCATGTAACCCCATAGGCGTGCGCACGAGGGGGGGCAGAGGGGGCGGCCGCCCCCCCTAGTCACCTGAGAGAGGGGGGGCGCAAATTCTGCCCCATACATTGACTTAATAGGGAGGGGGGGCGCTGCGATGAACCTTCGCCCCCCCCCCCCTGCCCCCCCTGAAGAGGAATCCTGCGCACGCCTATGTGTAACCCCCTTTAATTCACTGCAGTGAGGTGATGCTAAACCGTGAAAACACGTATCCAGGGGAAATCCGCACTGCCGCGAAGCCCCATTTCAAGGTTAAATGAAGATATTACCCTCACATCGATTCATCAGTTTTTAAGTTTAAAAGCTTGTTATACTGGCTTATATGCCCTAAGTATAGTAAATTTTAAAACGTAACATATTTTACAGGTTGTCACTTACATTCCAGCGAAAGTCAAATCCTGCTACTATTCAAACTTGTTTTCACTTCCTTTGCGCCAAAAAAAAATGACATTTGCACAGGCCTTGTTTCAATTTAAAAAAATATTGTGCAGGTTAGTTAGGTCATGACAAATATGCCCATTTTTCTTTATAATATGTGATATATATTATTCGAATTCGATTCGAAATTATTCGACCAAAATCACTATTCGCTTCGAACCTAAAATTCACTATTCGCACAAGCCTAGTTGGAAGCATTCAATGACCCACTCGTAATGCAATTCATATTGTGTGACGCCTGGTTACACAATTCGCATTCTGCGACGCCTGGTTGTTAGTTTACTCTTCTACCACATTTTATTGCGTATAT
This sequence comes from Rhipicephalus appendiculatus, assembly GCA_030522465.1. NCBI lineage: Eukaryota > Metazoa > Arthropoda > Arachnida > Ixodida > Ixodidae > Rhipicephalus > Rhipicephalus appendiculatus. The sequence continues at coordinate 18,787,022 of JALIZH010032945.1, read as the reverse complement.
TAACGCGATTCCTTCCTACCATAACACTAGTATAGGGTTTTTGTGTGCACCAGTTCCGAGCACCGGCCTGGCTCAGTGGTAGAATACTGGGCTGGCATGGAGCAGACCCCGGTTCGAACCCCGTTCCATCCTAGATATTTTTTCTTATTTCATGCGATAGCGGTTACGGACACCGTCGGTGAAGCTGACTGTGCCAACGCTATCACGAACACGGCACCCGTGATCACGGACGCAATAGCTGGGGCCAATGATCACACGCAAGCTATGTGCGTCGACACTACCCCTGGTTTCTGACGCTGAAAATGTGGCCATAGAGTGTCGTGCAAGTGACATTCAGCGAGACCTTTCGTCGATGTCAGCCACACGACGCAAGCGTTACTCGGAGGCAGCCGCGACGACTGGAACGCCGTCCACCGTCGTAAGCTTAGCGATGGTGAATGAATTGCTTCAGTACACGAAGTGTGGCATGTGTGGCGGGCCTGGCAGCATCTCCAAGGAAGACTGGGAATATGGCATCGCTGCGAAACTTGTGCTGACGTGCGATGAGTGCGGGGAACTGAAAACTGTATGGAGCTCGCTGAGGGCAGGGGGGGATGCGGCCCTTTCGAGATCAGTGTGCTCGCGATTCGCGCGGCAATGAGCACAGGAAACGGACAAACTGCATTAAATGATACTTTTTCCACCCTGAATATTTCACGGAGAGGCATGCACACAAAGGCATATCAAGATTACGTGAAATTGAAAATGAATCCTGCCTCGCAGAAGGCTGCCGCGCGCGTTATTGACGACTGCGCGAGCACCGTCAAAACACTGTATGCCGATCTAAACGATGGAAACCATGGAAACATAGCTGTTTCCTTTGATGGGACTTGGTGTAGGGGTCACTCATCCCATATTTGTGTTGGGACAGTTATCGAGCTCTTCACAGGATATGTGCTCGACTTTGTTGTGCCATCCAACTTCTGTTTGGGGTGCCAGCTAGGGCCGAAGGAGGACGACCCAAGGTATGCTGAGCGGCTAGCTGGCCACAGTTGCCAAAAGAACACCTCCAGTAAGAAAGGCCAAATGGAGGTGGAAGCGGCGGAAAGTCTATTTGGCCGCTCATTGGAAAGGCATGGGCTCCGTTAGACAACCATGTTATGTGATGGAGACAGCTGGGCCTTCAATAGCCTGCAGGAGGCGCAAGTATATGGCTTTGTGCCAATAGAAAAGGAGGACTGTGTCAACCATGTGCATAAGCGCATGTGCACAGCTCTTCGAAACCTCCTGAAAAAACAAACAGCTGAAGGAAAGCCAAGCCTTGGTGGTAAGGGCAGGCTCATGGGCGAGCTGGTCACGAAGCTCACTTCATATTATGGATGGGCTTTGAAAACTCAAGGTAACGTCGAAGCAATGCATAATGCTGTTTGGGCAACTTTCTACCATGTAGCATCTACTGATGCAAGCCCGAGGCACTCGCATTGCCCAAGTGGTGAAGAGACCTGGTGCAAATATAATACTATAGCCGAGCAGGAGACTCCTCCTAAGCACCGCTACAACTTGCCGGAGCATGTTGTTGATGTGTTGCGGCCGGTGTACACGTGCCTCTCCGACAAAAGATTGCTGGAGTGTTGTCAGCGAGGCAAGACCCAAAACCCGAACGAGAGCCTGCACTCTGTCATCTGGTCGCTCGTGTCGAAAAACAAACACGCCTGCCTTTTCACCGTGGAGGCTGCTGTGGCCGAAGCAGTCATAAGGTTCAATGCAGGCAAAGGGAGAGCAGATGCAGCAATCCTAAATGAACTGCCCCTGCAGCAGAATGCTGTAGCCTCTGACAGATGTTCAGAAAAGGACAATTGCCGATTTGCGGCCACAGAGTAGAAACATGTGCATGCTCAAAACTTCAGACGTGCAATGAAAAGAAAGGGCAGAATGATGACTACTACACTCCTGGTGGCTTCTAGCATCATTACCACCTTTTTTTTTTTTTGACACCTTTTCCTGTTGAATATAAATGCTCACCATGTTCCTAAACTTGGTGGAACCGAAGTGAACCCCAGTGATGGACGCAGGTGTGCCACTGTGCACGGGTCATGGAAGTTTACTTTTAGCTAAATAAATGTTGTTTTATTAAAGTAACCGTTGTTTTGTCAGTCATTCCCTCCGTCTCTATAATTGTGCCTCTAACATAACTAAGGGGGAAAACCTCTTTAATGAAAATGGAAGGGTGCACAGTTTCAACTGAAGCACATTCAATCATCTTTTACTCAACTGCCTGAGTCCATAATGAACAGTGAGTTGCAATGTTTGGAAGCGAACTAGACACACAGCCCAAAACTGCAGGTAAAAGGAGATCAAGCCACGCCTCTTTCAAAGCGTCGTTAATATTGACATCCGTGCAGCAGATGCCACCTACAAAAGGTACTTTACGCTGGCTAGAGGTAATGGTCACAATGTGAGAACATATGTTGACCTCGGCAGTCGGTGTGTTAACACACAGTGTGAGGATGCAGACCCCGTCAGAATCAAGTGCACGATGATAGACAAGCAGCTTTTCATCAGAGGCTACGGATCAGGATGTATGGCTCCATGCGGTGAGGCAAATGTGAACATAACAGTTGATCAAGCAATAGCTGATGTTCCCATGCTGAGAAAACAAACGCAACTATTTTGTGTGAGACCACTCTGGATGCAGTGCGGAAGGTCAGCCTACGCCAGTTTTTGTCAGCCACAGGCTGTTTCGTGCTACGTATAAAGCTCATCTGCTCATGAGGTCCTTTCACATTCGGAATAAATTCATGCTTTTATCTCTATGACAACTGCTAAAAGATCCTAATGCAGCAGTGTAAATATTTACTGAATAATACATTATTTATTAAGTAGCCAAAGCAACAACAATTCCTGTGCACCTATTCTGCATTATGTACTTTATCCAGTCTAGTGTTAGCAACAACTTGATAATGATAGGAACTGTAAAAGACAAAACTGCAATGTCAGCCAGTTCATGTCCCATCTGTGATCACTAACTATTCGGTGCATGCAGTCGACGAAAGGTAAGGTTCACACGAGGTCCAACTGCTGCCTTACGCGGAGGGAGTGAGTGATACCAGTATCGATTTGTAGGTGGGTTCATCAGCAACAGGCTTCCGTGTTCCAGGCATATCTTCACAGGTTCCACGTGACGCACCTTGCGCCTTGCATCCCCATGCTTCAGAACAAAGTCTCGAGGTTGCCCAAATGACAACGATGCGATAGGTACAGTGTGGTCGAGGTCTTTCTCGTCGTCCTTTGTGCTCCCCCATGTGATCGGAGCCATCCTTGTACCTGAAAAAGGTGCCGGAGAAAAGATATAGTGCGTATTAGTTGCTAATACTATAAGAAAATTATTTCGTGAATACATGTAACCTGGCTGTAAAGCATAAAAGGAAGTGCCAGAAAAAAAAAAAAGAAAGAAAGACACTTTTGAATTGCACTGGGGGAGATCTTGACAAGCTAGAGGAATCTGGGTAACTGGTCAAGTTGCAATATATCACCAGCTAGCCATACAGTGGTGTCTAACAAAAAAAAGGAAAGAAGGAGGGGGGATTCTACCTATACTCCTCCTGTTCAGCTTCAGAAATGGTGCTAAATTTTTTCTGAGCCAGCCTTTTAATTGAAGATGAGTTCTCAGGGCAATTTCATTGCCCCATTTTTTGTTACAAATGACACTGAATGAATACCAACAGGTCCTCACACAAATGGGAACTACATTAAATATTCAAAAAGCCCAGGGTTGTCAATGTTTACATAAATTTTATAAAGCAAGCAACGTCCCAAGCCAATGCGATGCTATGGCCTTTTTAAATTTTAACTGAATCTATGTCCTAGCCCAATGCCACGAAGTGAAGGTATTCATAAAAACTAGCGGGCCATGTTAACTGTCATGTTTGCCATTCAAAGTACAGCAGAGCCCATTTATAACGATCCCAGATATAGCGAAACTCTGTTATTATGAATAAAGGTAGTTGTATAATGGTTATAATTATCATGTAGCCTAAGGCAGCCCATCTTGGACAGAACATGTCATGGCTCTGAGCTTGCTCGGAGCGAATGCAAAAGGCCCTGCTCTCCGTGCATCCCTGTGGCTGAAGAGGCACTGGCACGAAAATTTTTAGTTGTCGCTTTTTTGAGTCAAATGAAATGCCAAGCCCTCAGGAGCCAAGAAAATGTACGGGTAAGCATGAGTGCATGCTGAAAATTTAATTACAATATGCTTCTAAAAGCTAGCTTTTGTTCCTACTGTACCCTGGTGTCACGACACGGTACAAGTTTCTGGTCGCGTGCTCACGCAGGATGCCGTGCATCACCAACTGCCACTGCGCTCCGCAGCTCTGTTGGTGATGCACAAGTGGCCATTTTGAATGTTTTAGAACCTGACATTGCATAACTAGCCATACTGGGGTGTTAAGTCCCGAAAATTGGTACTGTAGCCTGACGTCATGATACTGGCGATGTCAGCAGGTGCACCATGCAAAAATAGACTTCAATGTCAAAGTAAATTATCCTATCAGCATTTACTGAGCATCAGGCTTTCTCACAGCCATCTCTGTATTCAGAGGATTATCATGGCAGAGTAAACTTGGACAAGAATATTGATGTCAGTACCCATGCATTGCGTCAGAAACTGTTTTTGCATGCAAGATTCGTGCATGGGCTAGAAGTAGAACTTGAAAGCAATGACAATGATAGCCCTCTTGCAGATGTCTCTAGGAAGTTGTGAAACAACCTATGTCACTCGAGCGAACATTTTGATGAAGTGACTGGCGTCGTGTACAAACATTGGCTATAGAGACGTTCTTGCTCGATTACTGGTGATCATTTTGCTGTCTTCACCAATTATTCATTATAAACAAGGGACATGGGTATATAACAATACGCCAGAAAAAATACGCGTCAGGATATCATGCATGCTGACCACATAGACAGCATTATTTTTCTGTTTCGCTTGCCCCCCAAGCCAATACACAGCCAGTTTCACTCAGCTAAGCGCCTTGTTTTAAATTGCCACACCTATTTAAAGTCAGGCCACTCAATGTGAACAATGTTTTAGAACCTGACTTAGTGCTAGATATTATACACAAGTTGCACTTACTCTGTTGTAAGTTTGCGTGCCTGACCTATGTGTGGTGCTAATAGGATATGCAAGACGAGAAAGCACTAAGACATGGCACTCTGTTGCAGCTTTAATGTAACAGTGGGATTCTTCATTATACTGCGGCAAGAACAAGAAGCTTTGGCCGGCCCTACATAATTTTTAGTGCAACCGCATAATGGGAATGCACGTGTGTTTTTAAATGGCAGTGCTGATATAGGCAAAATTTTATGATGTCCTCAATAAATACGACTGGTGCACCCAAGCACTGCAATGATTGAACGAAATGCTGCACAAGGGCACTCTGGTGTGCACTGGAGCGTTTTGCCAAGATGCCATTGGACATTTCAATATAACTCTCCCCACCTGTTGACAAGTACGAAATTGTAACGGTGGCCAGTTTGTTTGGCAACGAGATCCCTCAAATGCTGAAGAAGAGGAGTCCACGGTTTGGCAGGAAGCCGGGTGCCAGAAAATGCGTAGGACATTCCTTTATCACCATAGGATACCTACAAAAAGAAAGAAATGTTAACATTGCACCAAAGTCTAAAAACCATATTGTCATGAGAATGAAGATGTCATAAGAAATATATGACATGCATTACGTGAGTGTGTGTATATGTGTAAACTATATATAAGTAATGTAACAAACGCAAATGTACACTTCGTTGCAAGATAGTTAGGTTAGCTTAATGTAGTATGATGTTGCTTGACTTGTATACATATGCAGTCGAATTAGCCATGATAGACTAATTGAATATCTATTGTATTGTGCTTTTGCTTAAAAGAAAATGAATGACAGACCCGTAATAAATGCACAAGTTACTTTATCAGAGTCAATCATTCATTACAAGAAAAGAAAAACAAAAATAGATATTTCTGCCACTGCTTGTTACAAGGAGCACAATCAACGTGATATTGTAAATAATAAAGTGATCATCTTTAACGATACGCAACAAACTGCAAGTTTGAATTTGTATGAATACATAACTTGCAAGTGACGTCAGTTCCTGTCTTCCGTCCACCTTTCCATCCGCCATTACCGAGCACACGGAGCACATAGGTCTAAGTGACCGCGCCGCGTTTACGTTCGTGTGGCGGATTGTTTGGTGTAGTGCGCGTGTTTTGATCATTTGCCTTGCGCGTATGACGAAAGAGAATCATTCAGGACATTATGCAGCCAGCAGCGAAGCAGTGTTGAATGGGGAACTCGGATCCTCCATGTCTGCAGTGTCCAAGTCCATGGTGTCACACGTAATGAGTGGAACAACTTCGCACGATATTTGGAAACATAGCTTTTCTTTTATGAAGTGGCGCCCACACACACGTACGTTGTTCAGTCTTGGGATCCCTCCTGTTTATGCGCGCATGAGCCATGTGCTCGCTTCTCGGACAGCTCTTTCGTGCGGTTGCACGAAAGAGCTGTCCGGGTTTGTGAGTTGCACGGGTTTGTGATCACCTTTGGCACACAGTAAGTCCCCGTTTCTGGTCCTTTTTTATCTCGTTTACACTTACTGCTTGTGCGGCAGTCAAATATCGCACAAATCGCCATTGCGATGGACGGCATTGTCGGGAAATGCGAGAGCCGCACAGCTTGACTCGGTGTCGTCTGCTACCATGTGCTCGGTGATGGCGGCACACATGCCAAGATCATATCCCAGAGTTCCACAGTGTGACGTACTTGCAAGTTATGTATTGATTATGAAGGACCCAATGCCCAATGTCGGTTATTTTTTTTTTCTTGCTGGTCTCCATAGGCGAGAAAAGGAAGCGAAAAACACAGGGATAGAGAGAAACAAATAAAAAATGGAGAATGAAAGACAGAAAGACCGAGAAAGAAATAGAGAGAGAATTAGGAAGGTGAGGGTGAGGAGGCGGAGAACGCCAGCGCTGCAACATCAACTTCGCACCACTAGTGCGGAGCTATCCTTTTTTTTCTTCTTTTTTTTTTCAGCCATTGTAAATGCATGTTGCCCTTTGGACAGAACCAACAGGGTGGGGGGGCGGGGGGGGGAGGTGTCCCTGCGATGAAACTCTGCCCCCCCCCCCCCCCCCCCCAATGGAGCACCCTGCGCACGCCTATGCTTGTATCAACTGGCAAGAACGAATCGCGAGCACAAATGTAGTACAAGTCGCTGAAATTAACGATAAACATGCGATGAATTCGTTTCACAGACTCACTTGCTTTCGCGGTATCGTCCGCCACTTGCCATAGACTCTGATCTTGAGCAAGTCTCCCTTGAAGTACTCGATTTCGGACTCCAGCCTCCGGAAAACATAGTCAGCCGTGGATTTTCTGAAAAACCTTATGTAGTCTAGATCGAGGCCTTCTCGCGTGATTTTTCTCATGACCAGGGGCTCTGGATTCACAGAAACATCGCATAATAATGAGCTGCAAACGAGTGGCAGGGTGTCGTCATCTCGTTCATCTACGATTCCAACGGCGCCACGGCTTCCTGGCTTGCTCGGCTTCTTGCCGTTCTGTGGAGCTTCGTCGCTGATCGACATCGTTTCAGCAGGAACACGTACTACAAATCTGCCTGTGCGACGCGTTAAGGGCACATAAGTGAACAGTGGATGTTACCGGGCAGCAAATTACACGCACGTAACGCTCAAACACATTTGAATTTGAGAAGCATTATGCGGTGTCCTCAGGCTACTCCACGCCTCAGCCTCTTAGGCTCAACACTTTTCTCCATGCTCAAGCAAATCAAGAAACCACAAGGCACTATACCACAAGAAACGATTTCCCGCCATGTTTCTCGCAAACATGATGCTCGCAAACAAAGCCACGTGATTACTGCAAGGACACCGAAGTTATCACTTCAGCCGTTCTTTATCATTCAACATTATTTAAATTATCTATTAAATTTAAAACTACGAATTGGCCAACCCCCTAGATTGGGTATGTGTCATATTGTTTGAAAGCTCAAAAACAACGCCGTACGAGGGCGCCACAAGCCCACAAGCATTAAAGTCCCAAGATAGTTATTCTAGGGAACAGCGAAAGTTTTGTTTGCGACTTTTTTACAAAACATTTGTAGCTTTGCGTCTGGTAATGCCGGAAATTGAATCGTAAATACTCTAACGCACCGTATAATTAATGCTAGTGTTGTTAATTCAGAACGATTATGCGTCAGTTCGAAACGCCCGCCTAAATACCATAAGAAACTAGCGCCCCATAGCGGGGGAGCGCCACTACGTGCGCTAAAGCATACATCTATGCAAGCATAAAGCCACCGGCGAGCAATCTCGGAGGCCATGGCTCAAGCTTCGGTGACGCTGAACGCGCCGTTTTCAAATCGGGGACCAGCGGAATGAAACGCTGTGGGTGCTTCGAGCGTGTTACCCCTCAGAAGAAAGAAAAGCATTCCTGGCGCAAGAAGCCAAAACCACCTTACAGGTCTACCGGGAAGATGTGGGACCGGTGCTGCCGGTGCCTCCAGCCATACTTCCTCCTCCACCAACGGAGAAGCCACTGGCCGTCATTACTGGTCTGGGAGGACTCTCCAAGCCTCCTCCTCCACCAACGGAGAAACCACTGGCCGTCATTACCGGTCTGGGAGGACTCTCCAAGCGTCACTCAGCCACCTGCGCTCTCCAACAGGCGGCTGCCTCCAAGCTAGAGGAAGAGCTGGCTGGAAGGCTTATATTGCTTACACGGACGGCTCCGTCCTCCCAGACACATGCTCAGCCACAGCTTCCTGCGTAATGCCAGCACTTGGTAGGACGGCCTCCTGTCGTCTGCCCTTTGCGGCCTGCTCTACCGCCGCTGAGACGGCCGGTCTCCACCTGGCACTTGTAGTCATATTTGTAGCGCAATAAACCCAGACGAAGACAAAAAATACAGAACACATACACAGGACGGGCGCTAGACATCAAATGTCATCAACTGAGTTGATGTCTAGCGCCCGTCCTGTGTATGTGTTCTGTATTTTTTGTCTTCGTCTGGGTTTATTGCGCTACAAATATGACTACAAGTGACTCAAACCAACTAGCCCGCATCACCGCCTTGACTGCTCCACCTGGCAGTTCACCTCCTGGCGGCAGAACCCCCCATCCCCGTGGCTCTCGTGTGCGACTCAAGAGCCGCGTTGCTGGCCATGGCGAAACCAGAACGGGCAGGCTTCGGGACGCAACTGCTCGTCACCAAGCTGCATGCCCTCCTTGCCAGTGGCGTCGATATTTCTCTGCACTGGGTCCCATATATCTCATGTGGGAATTCAGGGCAATGAGCAGGCAGACGCACTGGCGAAAGAAGCGCATCACTCACCGTCTCTGTGTGCCGTGCCATTGTCGCCTCCGACTTTTCGAGGCTTACATATTGAGACGGCTACTACTACGCTGCCACCCCGACGACCGTGTGGCCAGGATGAAACCACCGACCCGGCTGCCTGACCGGGGTCTCACCAGGAGGGAGAGTCCCTGCTACTGCGTCTACGCATCGGCTGCTCCTGGCCTGCGGCCCGGAGTAATCGACTTGGCAGAGCCTCGTCCCCTGCGTGCACTGCGTGCGGGGCGGACGAAACCATTGCGCACCTGTTGTGTGTATGCCCCGCGCTTGTTGTTGTGGTTCGAAGAAGGAAACGGCGCCTAATTTCTGCAGCCCGGTCGGGAGCACGGCGCAGCGCCTCCCCGCGCTTCAACCACAACGAGCCACCTTGCTCGCCACACTCCGTTGCCAGGGTATAGTGCCTAGAATATACTGGCTAGTGTGCTGACCGCGCGTGCTCGCGTGGCCACCGCGCTGATGCCTTCCCACAGTCACCGCACGGCGGCGCTGCGACTCGCTAAGGTCCCCCGCGCGTCGGCGGCTTCGGTGCTTTCAGCTGCTTAGCACTGCGCTTGCTGCCGCGAATGTAGTGTTCTTCGTTGCTTTTAGCACACTCGTCAAAGCACTTGACCGGAAGGAGAAAATCTTAGCGCCAAATTACTGCCCGCAGAGAATCCTCGACTGGTTCGGCACTACAAAACGACGAAGCATTTCACGCGTACCTCACGTCGTCTGCTAGTTTTCGCGACTCGGTGCTTCACCACCAAAGCGAAGTAGAAAATTCGCAATGAATATACACCGACACACCCAAATTGCCTGTGGAAAACAATCAGCGAAAGTTGACACGTTAGACGCAAGAAATCGTGTAGTAAGGATGGCTCACGGCAATTTCGATCGCGATCAATTCCGGCTCGGATTCTTCGCTGCTACTGCTACACGGGAACATTCACTGGCGATTTTATTCGAAGAAGGATATCTTGAAGCGCAAGTTGGTACTTGTCATTCCGTTGAAAACAGCGCGAAAACGGGTCGAGGACTAAGCAACAGCGCTTCTGTTGTTTATTCCTAAGCCTTCATCCCGTTCTCGCGCTGTTTTCAACGCAGTGATTTTACTCGAAGTCGATCCAGTTAACTGCAATTCGCACCTCTCAGTCGTGGTCATATTTTATTATATTAGCGGCGCATCACACTCGGTATGATGCACCATCATGGACTTGCAGGGTGTAACCTACACGTGCCGAGGTAGTCGGGTCGTGACACGCTACTTAATCGCGAGCAGATACTTGAGCCGGAGCGGGTCGACAGTAATCACAAATGTCCATGTATCGCTGGTATTACACAAATGCACTAATCTTTCTTGCAAACATTATGACACTAGCTTTTGCACTTTGTTCGCCTCAACAACAAAATGGTGTTCGTACAGAGCTGCAGATATCAGCATAGGCCCCAGACTTCGGGATCGGTTGTTTCGATGTTTCTGCAGTACAGATGTACCTGCTGCATTGTTTTACTACATGAGCAAGTGTGTATTGAACAGAGAATGGTTAATATGCAAATACACGGTGGGGTGGGGTCACTTTCACTGTTCCGCGTTTTCCAGCATGACATCCGTATTTTCTAGACCACATGCGATGAACACAAGCTAGTCTAAATAGGATTCAGAAGGAAAGGTAAACGCAAAAAAAAAAAAAAAAAAAAAAAAAAAAAAAAAAAAAAAAAAAAGACGAGCAGGGGTCATTAGTCAAGAACAACATCTCCATTAGATCATTTCATTACAGTCTAGCAGTGTGATTGGCTGAAAAAAAATTTTTCATGCGGAGCATATCTTTGTGAGTATTACGCGCTCTTGCTTTCAAACACAATGAATTAACAGTTTAAGGTGGGGCGAGACTTCCTGTGGTCAAAAAATTCAATTTTATAATTTCAAATTATCTGATAGAGCATTTCTTTGAGAAAATATATCGCATTTGGGCACTCGTGATTTCAAAAAGAATTTGAGGTCCCTTTTTTTTTACACATTGACAGGTAATGCGCGCGTACTCCTACGTTATTTCTGCGTTTTTCTCAAAAGAACATTTTTGGAATTTCTGTACCTTTTTCTCGGGAACTAGCGGGCGTAAGAAAACAAAGATTTCCACGTGTTATCTAATGGCATTTACATAACTGGTACTAGAGTCAAAGCCTATGCGCATTTGTATTTTTTTAGTATAAAAAAAATTCATAAGTGGCCATTTTCATAAATCAACAAACGTAAAAAAAACATGACAAATCTAGTTTTTGACGCTCATAATTTTAGTTCCACTACTGTAAAGCATTAGTCGCTACCTTTTTGCAAAATTGCAATGCTCCACAGATGGCAGATATTATTTAAGCAGTGAATTAGTAGAAAAACAAACAAAAATAAAAAATAAACAATTTCGAACTATCTCTGACTTCTAATGCAACCTGCGTCTACCTTTAAAATACCTCAAAAATTTTAGTCATAGCTTTAATTACCACTGCTGTATAGCCAAGATATGAAACACACTTTCAAAGTTTCACGCCACCTCAATAACTGAAAAGGTAATCTGAACTTCACTTTGAAAAATCCCACTGTTCCGCAACTAAATTAGCCATCAACTCATCAAACATAAGTAATGTGCAAAACACACAACACGCGCATAATTACTCTTTGCAGTTCTCATTTACATGTTCGTACACGAAGATTAGCGCGAACACGGTAAAAACAGCGCAAACGTCACCAAGATAACTTTGGACACGGGGAACGGAGCCCTGATAAGCTGCGGAGGCATTAACATACACCGCGACACCAGCGCGTGTGCTACACCTTTGCGACAAGCGTCGCCGCCTACCGGCCAAAGTTGGAAGGCATCACCGGCGCTGCCACCTCCTCCCATTGAAAACCCCCTCCGCTCAGCACACTAGCCAGTATATTCTAGGCACTATAGCCAGGGTCTACCCTCGATTACACGGCACCCCACCCAGGTCTTCAAGGCGGTTCTTCGCTACCTTGAGGACACTGGACTGGACAACCGGCTATAATAGCCGCCGGCCGCGTCCTCGGTCATGGACGCCATTTCTCTCTCTTTTTTTTTCTCTCTCTCTCTTCTCCTCTCTTTCCCACATCTTTAATGCCCTCTCCCCATTACCCTACAGGCGCTGAGCTAGCTGAGCCGTGCTCCCAACTATAGGGCTGCAGAAATCAACGTTACTAGATCTTTCTGGCAGAAATTGCGTCTTTTCCTTTCCCACTCTCTCCTCCTCCTCCTCAACCACTTTGAGAGCAGCCTGGCATCAGAGCGAGAGGGGTGCCCGTGCCAGTCGGGGTGTTGTGCGCGGCCCGCAAATGTTCTCTGACGTCGACAACACTCGCCTTATTCGTGGAACGTCACGCGAGGCCTCTGTCCACGTCAAACCATAGAAGACGTCGATTGGTGCTGGTAACTCAGATGAGCACTCACCCTTACTTTAAAACCAAATTAAAATATCTTATAGACAACGTTCGTCACTAATAATCGGTCAGATGTGCCACGAATGCAGGACTCAAACAACACAAGCATCTCGAGTTTCCAAATTTGGTGTCAGAGGTCCTCTAAAGTCCCTAGATATTTTTTGAAAAGTACAGTCTTTCTTTTAAGCGAGCCGCGCGCCCTCCTCTCCCGCCTCTAGAGCCGTCGTCCGGGAAAGGTCACGAATATCCCCGCACGAACATCGCGCGTGTTATCAGCGTGACATAGCATTCTTGATAGGAAAGTGGCGAGAGCCGGCGGCCGTTCGGGAGAGGATATGGCAAATTGGGAGAGGAGGCTCGGCCTGTTGGGAGAGGATATAGAGGAGGAAAGCGCCGAAGTGGAGGTGAGTGTCGCTACTTAATGACAAGTACTCTTCCTCTTATTCTTCGAGCGCCTTCACGATGATATTAAGTCCGGAGCACATTAAATAAAAACACATAAAAAATTAAAAAAAAAGGAAGCAAGCGAGAAAATGCGAGAGAAAGAAAGGGGAAAAGGAAAAAATCGGAAGAAAAATAGAAATAAATATAAATAAAGAGGAAAAAAACTGGAAAATACAAAAAGAAAAAAATTCGGCAGATCCCACGTACCATGGGAATTGATCTTACGCGAAGCATGCAGTGGGAAGGTGACTGTGGTGTAATTTTTTTATTGAGCGAAACGTCACGTACGAATGACGCTAAAGACATTTAAAATGTTGTACGCACAGACGTATGTTAAACAGTTGCATATGATTTAAATAACCAGTTGTTTATACCGTTGCGTAACGATGCCAAGAGCAACATCCATGGGTATTACCAACACCAAAGGCAGTAAGCTGATATGTGGTGCCCATAGGCGTGCTCAGGGTTCCCCTTCAGGGGGGGGCAAAAGCTCATCGCAGCGCCCCCTTCTCTATTAAGTCAATGTATGGGGCAGACTTTGCGTCCCCCCTTCTTAGGTGACTAGGGGGGCGGCCGCCCCCTCGTGTGCACGCCTATGGTAGTGCCTGTGCTTGAAGTTCCCTTAAGGCAGCATATTGGTGCCGCTTTTGTTTGTCATATATATAAATGATATCGTACATGTTGACCCTTCAGTCCAATGCATTATCTATGCGATTACACAAGCCTATTCTGTTCAGGTACAACATAAATCATCTCGTGAATGTAGCTAACTCAACATTAAAAAAAGATATGCACCTGAACTCTTACCCATGAAACACAAAGAGAGCTATTTCTTGTCTAAAAAACATCTTGAATGGCTAGCTGAAGGGCTAATACCGACCATCAAATAGCTAACGTTACACGAAAAGTTGTCTTTAAATTTAAAGACGTCTTGACAAGACCACGCTAAGACGCTATTTCTGGACGTTTTCGCAATTTTGTGAAGTGGCTTTAGAAACATAAAACAAGATAGGTGTATATAGTTACGGTGCCACCACCCTACCAGCCGATCTTTCCTACGCGCACACCACAGCCAATCAGATCAGCAGCCAGGGTGACGTCGTGCACCAACTGCATGTCGTACTGTGAATGGGTGGTTGAAAACGCGTTTGGCTGCGCCGCAGTGATCTGCAGCGATTCGCAGCTTTAAAGCGTGGTAATAAGTTACACAGTTTACGCCTTAGTACTTGGTGTACCGGCCCAATGTGTTTGTACAAAATCGTCAAAACCGTTTCAGGGTCCCTTTAATTCTGGCCGCGAGCTCCTCCTCATTGTGTGGGGAAAAAGAGCAGTGAGCGCATGTGCCCGCGAGGAGACAAACAGGTTCTTTTTGTGGATGACGAGCAGACGAGAATGTTGACGTCATGGCGAACGCTGAGGATTATTGAAAGGCCCGGAGAGGAGAAGGGAATGTTTCTTGGAATTTGTAAGCACCCGCGGCTCATAGCGCTGCCGCGTTTGGTATTGTTGACTGTGACGGAATTGTGAACTCGATCCGCAAGTTTACTTGAAATGTTAAAAAATTATCAAAGGTGGTTTTGGGGCCCTTTAAAACGTGCAAGGGATGCAGACAGAGAAAACGGGACAGCAGTACGGTGAGCTGTCGCAACAGTAAATGTAAATGCGGCAGTGGACGGAATATTGTGTTTGCCTCTCATTGGTGATGAAGCCCGTTGCAAGATACCATGCGCGCGGTCTGCACGGAGGTCACTAAGGTTGAGTGTTGGGCTAGTTGGTGCAGCATAATTCAATGTTCACAGCGCATGGAACGAGGACGAACAAAGAAGAGCTGTGTGTTCTCAGCGCTGTGTGCCTCTTCTTTGTTCCATATTATTGTCACATTTATGTGACAAGGAAAATACCGCAAAAGAAGAGAAAGATGACGAACAGGACATGACGTGGAATCAGGACACCAGAAGAAAAGGAAGACGAGGTGTAAGATATAAAAAGAGAAGGTGACGTGGACAAGGGGGGCTCGGGAGTGTTCGAAGGTGAACGTGTGTGCTGGGTACGAGCGTCGCCGGCCTGTGTTCCGGGCGCTCGAGCTCCGACGTCCTACGGCAACGCACCGTAGCCACCGCCTGGGTGAGGACACATCCAGGCCGGGACCTGGGGAAAACGACCAGCAACGCCCAGGGAGCGCCAACGGCTCTTGTACCGTGCGCTCCAACCTACGGCACCGCTCCGTAGGCCTCAACCGAGCCTGTCACCGTGGGATGCGGGCCCCCTCCAGAACCAGCGACACCGCAGGTCAATGAACCACGAGCCCATCAGCCTTCGCCACCACGCCAACACGCGTCCTACAAGGCAAGTCAGCCCCATCGACTCGGACGCCGATGGCCAGGCCAGTGCCACCGCAACGCCGTCTCGCCTCGTCACGTATCGGTGACAAACGCCGTGAGTGCTGAAAGCGAATAACGCTTTGAAATAACTAACGACTTACGTTCTCTTTTCTTTTCTTTTTTTTTTTCTGCGGGGGGGATAACTTGGTTATAACGGCGTCCAATTTAGTGTGGTTCTTCGTCATATTAGTAGTGGTTTTTGTTTATTGGTTGTGTGTGCTTTCCATTAGAGGGTAATTAAAAATGTCTGTTCATAACGCTGCCGTCTCGTCTGTTCTTTCCCGTCGACCGGTGTCCGGAGATCCGTGACAATTATCTTCTTCGTTCGTCCTCGTTCTATGCGCTGTGAAACATTGAATTATGCTGCACAGAGGACTGCAAAAACGGCAAGCGGGCCGACTAAGTATATATACGTGCTTGCAGAATGGAAAGGGTTTAGCACACACGCAGATGAAAAGCATAGTATATGCTTTCCGTCTGCGTATGTGCTACATTTCATGACGTTTCAAAAATTTCATGATGCTTGAGCTTGTAAAACGTCATAAAATGTTTGCGTCATGCGAGGCCCTGCAACACTTTTCCAAGTAATCGTCTAACGACTTCATTGAATTGAATTGAATTTGACCTTTATCGAAAGAAAAGGATGACTCTTGGATGCTGTTGGGATGAGGTGGGAAAGGAGTGAAAAGATTAAAGGGTGATGAGCAACTTTTCGTCACGCCTTCACACGATCGTCGACCTCTCCTACACCACTCGATGCAGTGCTTCATGGTCAGACTTTATTAAATTCCGTAGAGCTGTCATGTCAGTTGCCGCAATCGACTGCCACAAGAACTTTACGAGCAGAGTGACAGGGATTGGCCGCAAGCTTTAGGCGCTTTCTGTCTCCTTTAGTGTCAGCTAGCGCGCTGAAAGCTATATAGTGAGGGGGGATGACAAGGGGGGCAAGAAGATGCGTCCCTTCGTCAGCCCGCGTCATGACCTTGGGCACTTTTTTTTATTTTTTCTTCGAACGTGCGGCTGACTTTCAGTGGGATCGCAAGTGCGTGCGGGCACGTGATGGCTTCCCGCGGCGGCCACGGCAGCTCGCGATGCTGAAATCTGCCAATGGCCGTGGACTTGGGTACACAACGCAGCTATTTGGGCATATGGCATCATTTGTAGAGAGAAGAGGTAGCGATTTCTAGCTGACATTGAAAATTCATTGTAAGTTCCAGGCCACGTACTGTGCTATAATGTTTAAATCGCTCCCGAGGAGCCTCGACTACCGATCGGCAGCGTTTTCTGACCATGCTGAAGAAGAGTTGCAGGGTCCCTTTAAGATCGGACTTCACGGCATCACGACGTACCACATGATGCGTGAATGCGAAACGCCACCGATACCTGCAAGCAGGCCAGCCGCAAGGTATAGTCCCCACAAAATTAGCTGTACAAGTGAGTGAGCAACACTCTGTAAACAAAATTTCTGGTCAACTACAGTTGGAAGAAATGGTCAACTTGCATTCCTGCATGAAAATATCTCAATAACAGAAATAGGTGGACTCCATGGAAATGACTCTTATAATTTCTGGGAAGTAAATAACCACCTTCTTCAAGATGTATCAACACATGGCTCTTATGTAAAGGTTTCATGCAATTGTCACTATCCAAACTACTTGCTTTGACCTCGATTCACACCAAACAAACAAAAGTTTTCTTCACAAAAGCTTAGTAAAAAGCAAGAAAAGGCTTTTCAGATTAATGAGACATCGATGACTAGTATGATAGTGTTTTAGTTGTCTTGACCCTATTTCTTGTGTTTGTTTTTACATGCTTACCTTCTTTTATCATGCATCTGTAACAACTAGCCCAACTTTCTGTCAAAGTAAGCTATGATGGCGTTTGCAGAATAGTAAGGTAATCTTGCAACTGATAAATTTAAATACTAGAATGATGCAAGCTTAGGTCGGCAAACTCACTCATGAGTCGACTCACTCAGACTCAGATCGGGCCGTGAGTCTGAGTGAGTCCGGGTGAGTACTATGTTGGTGAGTTTGAGTCTGAGTGAGTGCGGTTGAGGAAAATTTTAGTGAGCATGACTTCGAGTGAGTACGGTTGAGCCAAATACCGGTGAGTCTGACTTCGAGTGCGCCCTAAGAGCAAAAAAAATATTTCTTGAGTGAGCCTGAGTGAGCTGCATCTTTTATTGCCGACCTATGGATGCAAGTTTAACATTGCAAAAGAAGAAGAAACGCCAACCACAATAAAAACACCTTAAAACAAAACAAGTTTAACATTCAAATAGAAAAAATGTAATAAAATTCGAACTTGAGGCCCGGATTTTGCCTTTGCATCTTTTTGTGAGTGGATTATATTGGCAATGTCAGTTGTTCTCTGGCATTTATATCTTGTGACTGTGTGAGGATTCAGTGTGGTCATGTGCTTGGTGTGACTGTCTTACCTACGACTACCAAGAGTGTAGCCATGATTGCATTCTGGGGCATATGAAGAGCTGTGTACTCTCGTCCTTCCTCTATGCATGTGCATGTGTTCATATGTGTGCGTTACAAATGCACATACGAACTAAATACTCTGGAGGGGGGGGGGGGGGCAGTTTGAACCACCGCCCACTTCCCCCCACCAAGATACTATGTAAATTGCCTGAAGGATAACAAAAATTCGGTTGTAACATGTCTGGTTTTCACTGATTCTAGTTCATGCGTCTGTTTGCTTTTTTTTAGTGAGTAGGAGGATGATGAATGCTTAAAAACACAAACTAATGCACATAAAAAGCACTGGTGTTCGATTTTTTTTTTTAGTACAAAGCCTGTGCAACAGAACACCACAGTGACGAAGAACTGGACAGACCAGCAGCAGTAGCTGCTTTGTTTCTCTGCAATAAACGAAAACAAACTGTGACAACCAAGTTAGTTTTGCTGCTTTATTCCCATCAATTTGCATGACCTACAATAACGCTTTGAAATTTAGTATAGGCAAAACATAGGAGGGACAACCAAGGCTGAACTTCTCGATCAACTTTGGCATGTACGTTTCTTTCAGCGCTTTCTCGTCCCCTGCTTTATTTCTACCAGAAAAAATTCTCACTCAGTCGCTTATTTTTGATATGTTTGCAGAAAACAAGCAAGACTCTACGTAAGGAATGTATCCAGTTTTTGAGGTAAACGCAACAGTACACTCTTTTAGCCTGTACCACTTCAACTGAATATACTGGACTAATAAATACAACACACACTCACGCACATATGTATACCCTGGTAAAAGAACGTTTGAGAATTAGTACACAGAAGATGCAGGCTCTGAACAAAGTGAAGTAGCCACGATCAATGCAAATGTGCACTGATCATAGATGTGCCCAACACTTCATGCTAGAGCCTTTAATAAGCTGCCACTGTTCAACATTTTCTTTCAGAATACATCGGCCACTGCCTCAAAAACGGAGGACAAGGAGACAGACGAATAAGAATAAAGCAGAAAGCATCGTAGATTGTTTTGCGCTTCAATGTATTGCGACATACTGTAAAACAAAACAAGACGGAAAGCATGTCTCGCCACCGCCACCATTTATACTTTGACATGACCATCACCAGAAGGCATCACAGGCACAACCAACACGAGGGAATTGAACAATTTTTCAAATCACTGGCAAATCACATCTACGCACTTGAACTCACAAAGACATGTGGAAAGCAAGCAGAGCGAACAGCTCCTAGAATATGACGAGAGTGCAATAGGGATAGCAGTGCACGCACTTCACCATGTGCTTTACACACAAGCTAAAACATGTGCACGCAGGCATAAATAACCAAACAACACTGCCCAACTCGACAATTTACGGATCCGTGGTGAACAAGAGCCCACAGGGCTCAGGAGCATTAAAGAGACACTAAAGAGACGCACGGCTTTTTTTTTTCAGCATCAAAAGGTATAAAAGTACCGACCTCACTTCTTAAATTCACTGCACGAACAGTGGTGTCAATGACTAATGATGTTGTCACTCTCTGTGTTTGGGTCGCATTTGTGCAGAAGCCCCCATACTTTGTAAGGTCGAGCCTTCGCTTACTTTCAGTAACAACACAATCGCTCTCTATGGATAAAGAACTAACCAGAGTGATGCAGACACTGTTGAAATTCACAACATCATGGGAGAGGTGGTACAAACATCTTTTGGAAAGACCTCGCCACATGTAGTCTTTTGTATTTCTCGCCTGTCGAGCCTCCACCTAAAACAAACCGACATATCTGCGTACGTAACATCATTAAAGAAAAAAAGAAAAAGGCAATGCCCCTATTTGCAGGCCGACAAGAAGCACACGGTTGCCTCATTAAATCTCCTCTCCAAGAATTTGAGACAAACAGGGACAGACAAAACTTTGTTGCAGTGTAGCATGCATTGGTCAATAAAAAGCTGCAAATGAGCAAGTGCAGGTCTTCTCACATCATTTCAACATAAGCGTTATACTAAGGGCACCTCTTCTGTATGCTACTGAGCTAGTTTGTGCATACCAACAGGTTTAGCAAAGCATAATGTCCCACAAAGACAATGGACACGCGTCTTCTGCTCTCGCCATTTTCCATCCCATGCTGTCGTCTCCGTCTCAGCAACACACAAGCTGAACCTGTCTGCCCAAGATACATGGCATCGTCGCAGCAATATTTAGTATGTGGCTAAGGTGATCCAGTGAAGTTGAAAAAAAGGTAAGCCTTGGGTGCTTTGGCTCCGTCAATGCCTTACATGTGCGCCATCCTATATGCGAAACTTACCCAGCTTTAGTCAATGCTTCTCCATAATGTCTCTTCAATGTGAAACTTCACACAAAGGAAGCCTGAATTCAGCCAACACCGTATTTGAAGCACTGAATTTTCCTTAGAAACCTGGCCCTCTCAACAGCAAGTTTTTTCATCCATAAAAAACAAGATGAAGCTTCTAAAAGTACTTATCTAAAGGCATTTGAAGATGTTTCCAAGGAGGGATGAAATTCACATCCAACTCAATTCACTAAGCTAATCACTCGACCACTACATCTGCCTGAAGCAGATTTAGATTTAGAGAAAATCAGGAGTCACTTAAAGGGCCCCTAAACCACCCGAAGGTCGAAATTTAGTTGTGGTGTTGGAGTTGTGCGCGAGTCTACAATGAACACGTAGCAGTGAGAATTTTTCGAAACAGTGGAGTTACACGCTTTTAATGATACGAAAGACGCTCTCGCTCGTTTCGCTCTCTCCTCCTGGCTGAGTGTTCCTCCTCACCCAGAGAGGAGGATGAGCAGCAAGTGTGCGTACCTGCGACTGGACAAACAGGTGCTGCAGTTGACGAGGAAACGACATGTTGACGTCACGGCGAACGTTGAGGGGATGAGGAATGCCGAAAGGCACGGATAGAAGGGATTGTTTCTTAGAATTTGTGGGGTGCCCACAACTCGTGGCGCTGCCACATTTGGCATTGTGGATCGTGACGGCATTCTGAACTCGATGCGCACGTTTACTTGAAAAGTTAAAAAAAATATCGGAGGTGGTTTAGGGGCCCTTTAAGGTCAGACAAGAAAAAAAAATTGCACTAAGGTAACTTCAAATCAGCAGTGCCAGCATTCTGCAAAAAAGAAATGTATTTCTTATCGTAATAGCAAGAGAGGTAAATGAGTTAGCAAATAAGTGTTGACACAAGGTGTGATGCTTACCTACGATAAAACAAGTGGGCACTATTCTGCAACTTGGTGTAGCCAATGTTAAGCAAGTGTCCTCGGCCACACATTTTTCATCTCGCAAAATACTGACAAAAGCTATGATCCTGAAAGTGTAGGCAATGATAGCTAGACTAGACATTTTTATCTTACAAAGCAATAAAGTCATTTCCTCTTCCCGGGAAAATGGAATACCCAATCCATTCCTGGCCCCTATTCTTTGAACAGCATACAATGTTGGCAGCTGTGCAGTGTGTTGTGCCTTATTCTGCAGTTGCACAGAGCCACGGTTCCACAAGCGATGCTACTTGGATCTGGCCAGTACACTTTATACAAATGGATGGCTTTTGGTTTTAACTCACTTCTTTACAATATCCACAATATTTCTGCAAACCGAGAGTAACACGGTGCTTGATTGCATCGGTAATGTACAGAAAAAAAGAGAAGATGCCAAAGCATACATCATCTTTCACAACAGCTCCATAGGAGTTCCAACTTCCAAGAATAGATGCTCTCTTCACTGTACACTGCTCCTCATAATATCATTACTCTCAATGCAGCATGCTTGGATTAGGGAAAAATCTGCAGTCACAAGGATTCATGCATTTCCCCAAATGTCTGTGCCAGGCAAGCCAGTGGTGGACTGTTCTTACTAAAGAAGCTATTGTGACACTGCATAACTTGGACCTTGACTACATAAATCTGTAGCCATGAGTTTATGAAATCACTTTTTCGACGAAAACTGTAGTCACGAGTGAAAAAAATTGTGCATGTAAAAAAAAAAAAAGAGGTTTAAGTGACTGAAACATGGAAGTGTGTAGATGTTTAGAAAAAAATCATCTATAAGAAAAAAAAGAATGTTGGTGATGCCACAATACCTCAAACAGGCAACTGAATGTAACCTAACATAACATACAAGAGGCACGTTTGAAGAGCAATTCCGAAAGATTTAGTACGCCTTTTAATGTTGTCAGTTTTCTTTAAAACAAGCCATTTGGCTCAGGGAAAACACTCGGTTAGTGATCCAGGGTGTGATATAAGAACTGCGTTAAATGATCACATTATTCCTTACTAATACTGTGCCTTTTGGGAAAGTGGTATCACAGAGCAATGTTTATTGCAAACTGCATTCTCAATATGAAACAAGAAAGCCCTCCCCAGACATATTTTGATGCTAAATTTCTTTTCCAAACCTCCTATGACAGGTAACCAAAACATGGTGCAGAATACGAAATATAAACTATAGAGCACAACCAAATTCAATAATGTATGCTGCTATATGAAGAAAAGGATGCTTTCAAGTTATCTTCAGAAGGCTGTCATTTGTTCCCACTAATGAAGCAAGGACCAGAGTCACTAGCATTATTGTGCTAGCACAGATTAGCTCAAAATATATGAGTAGTGACTGAAGTTCATCGCAGTAGTGCTATAAATGAATAAATGCAATCTCACTACAAATATAGTGCAAGGCATCAATACTGATTGTGCCACAAACAAGAGAGATAACCATACCGCAAGTGCTCACTGGAAACCCAACAGTGTACTGCTGTACTTTTGCCCTTGTTTGTCCTGTTACCCCAATTCCTGACGAATCCTCAATATCTAGCCCAAATGTAAACCTTGCAAAACATGACTAATCAAATAGCGAATCACAATTAGTATGCAGGTGCTCAATGCACAATGCAAACAAAGTAGTAGGATTGTACTAGAACGTTTCGTACATCATGGATGCATGATTTGCTGCAGTAATGCGTGCAACTTGGCAGGATAACCTCCACAAAGGCCTGAGCTGCGAAGGCACTCAGTGTGGCAGGGAATCATTCGTTGCACTATGAAGTAATCAGACCACAATGAGATGTGGTGTATTAATGAACATGGCATATATGCACGTGTAGGGAAGCTGCATTGCTCAGTTGCCTGGCCACTAAGCTTGCAGCAATTTGAAGCATGAAATTGGGAGAACACACCTCCAAATACCATGCTAGAAGCATTCCCAAGCTATTAATTACATGAAAGAAAACTTCACTGCATGGAAGCAGGCTTGTGGTTTTTGATGGATGAAGGGGCCCACGCAAATTCTTCTGGTGACTTGAAATTGTACATCTGCGATGACCCTTTACAGAAATGTCAGACATGTACAGCTTAATGCCTTGGCGACCATTTGGATGACTAACATAAGTTGTACAAAATAACTTTAGACCCAGGCACCAGCATTCCAGACTTATAGAGTTATAAGGTGGCAACAATATGCAACGCAGTTCTCATGCATTACTGACAAGATGTCATCAGGTGCTGGCATAACGCTGGTGTAACTACATGGTTACACCAACTGAAATGCATGCCACAGAGTAGCATTTGCTTGGACTTACAACAAAGTGAACCACACTGCAGCTACTGTTTTTGTGCTGTCCCCACTCAATGCAAAAAGAGCATGTTGAAACCTGGTCGTGTTCATGCCCCGTAAGTGCATTACATGTTGTTGCTGCTGCTCTCATCATACCATAAGAAAGCTCGGAGGGCATGCATCAATTTTCTACTGCATCAAAATGTGGCTGAACACTGGTAAACAATGCAGTGCTGAGGGTATGTCGCTGATCAAGTGTCCAGGTAATTTCTGCCCACGAGTGTACCGCATGTCAGTGCTTCAAGTGATGGAAGCTTAAATTGTGGTCTTTCCGTTCAAAATTGCACATTCATGCAGCATGACACCACCAAAACTGCAGTACCACAATGCTGAAGTCTGTGACAGGAGTTTCCATGTTAAAGCACCTCTTTTTATCACCATCAGCGCCAACACAAGCAACTCACTTACATGGGGATGTCAGGGGAAGGTCTGAATATTCTACCATTGGCTGGCTTCATGGTCATGCTTTATGGCATAGCGAAAAATTTCACAAATAGCCTGTACAGTCGCATTAGCAGCCATGGAAACCACAGTTATTATGTATAAACAAGTAGCCCCAACCTCTGCTCTTCTTGGGAACCACAGGCTGAACGAAGTATTATATTCCACAGCAGCCCCTTCAGGTCAAAGCATTCATCAGCTCATAACATTTGGATATTACATTTTTAAGGAAACAGAAAAGAGTTAAGGATTTGAAACACATAACAGTGGAGGAGGAAAAGCAAACAGGGTGCGAGAAAGCACTGCTGTTGCTGTGCCGTCATAGCTCTCAAACATTTCCACCAAGGCAGTCTATGCTGCACGGCAGCACTACAGCTTTAAGCACTTGCAGTCGCTGTGCATTGCGTGGTAGTGAAACAGTAGTCTCTCTAAATGTTGCACTACAACTGCACACCACAGCAAGCAAACAAATAACTTGCACTCTTTCATACGACGATTTCTCTCGAGTTTCAAGAGCAAGTGCATCGCAGCCTTAACTGAAGCTTTTATCTCCAGCTGGTTGTAGCAACAAAGACCATTGGCTGCATACTTCAGCAAGCTGTTGTTTCACAGTGCCGATTTGTAAAACTTGCACTTGAACGAAGGGGGATCTCGAACTTGAAGTAGGCATCGGGCGTAGCAAATTACACACAGCCGAGTTCAAGTTCAGGTGAGAGGTGATGGAGTCTGTGCAGGACTTACACAATTTAAAGCAAGGGAATAACATACCTCGAAGCATCTGGAGCCTCGGATAGGACATGACCCACAAGTCGCCCGTTTCGAACCACTGCGTTAAAGTGACAACAGCCGAGATGTACCATGCCCACGTAATATTGCCTTTCATGATGCGGCACGAGTGTGGAAGTTTCCAAGGCTGGGAAAGCGGGCTGCCTTGTACTGCTTTGCTGGTGTAGCAGTAAACTTAAAGTTGCATTGCCAACATAGAATTTCTGCACTAAAGCCACTGCCAGCAGTTTGCAAATGTGCTTGGTAAAAAATGCAGTCACTTTCTGGATGCATGATGGGGAAAAAAATTGGTTGCGAGGATGATAAGCATTACATAAAAGGAATGAAGCTGCGAAACATTCAGAAAAAGAACTGGATTAATTGTCCCAGCTCGCTCTCTGGCAGGCCTCCGTTATCCACAGCATTGCAAAAATGTTGCGCGGTGGTTTACACGAAACGACTGCTGCACCTTCACTTTGCAAGCGTAAGGAAATATGATAACAGGAAATTACTTTTCTACTACTAACAAAGAATAGTAGTCCCGACTCATGAATACAAGTAGCAGTGTCACCTCTGGCAATGGGAAACAGTAGCACAGTTGCTAATATTTCACCTTTCTATCAAAGCGTGCCTAATTTATGCCCGCAAATTTACTTGGTCCGCAATCACAGGTGACAGCTGTTGCTCTAATCACCCTCACACCGCAAGAAAAGCCCCGTATGTAAGCATTCATCAATCAGATTTCAGACTTGCTGGTAATCCGCTTGTTTCTGCTTGCAATAAATACACACATAAAAACCCTGACAATCTGCAGCATAGTGAGAGCCACCACAAGAAGAAACGAAAAAGTCTTTACTTGCCCATCAGGGAAGGTTGCAAAATGTTCTCTAATGTCCCAACTTCATTTGGTTGGCACAGCTCCTTCTTCACCTTGATGTACAAGTTTTGGGGCAGAACACTTTTGTACAATGCCTCCGTTACGATGCACCAATGTGGCTTGTGCTCAGTGCTGTACATTATGTGGAACCATAAATATGTTAAAATTTTGCAAGGCGATTCCCAAGGCAAGTTGGTTCGTTTGCAACGGGTGAACTTCGGAAGCCTGCTAAAATGTTGCCGGCTCTGAAGCTACCACTGACTCTTGTTCGACAACCTTTGCGTGCATCCCATTTCTGTGCACGTAACGACATTACGTTCATAAAATTGAAATTTTCTTCAACAGTGAAAGCAAGCGAAAGGGCATCCAAGGCACTGCCCTGGACGTCACCTCCTCCACTTATGCTCCAATTTCTTTGGGCTGTTACCGAACAAACAAAATGAGGCTTTCTCTTAATTTATCTCAACACACATTCAAGAACACACTCGCACACGAAGAAAAGCGTAAAAACAGCGAAAGAAAAGAATAAAAAGGCGGGGAGGGCCGGTAGGAGAGGGCACGGGCATGAGTGCACTGCCAACAAAGCAGGGCAAAGTCCCAGCACAGCTCAGCTTCGAGCGCGGACGAAGGGTAACAAACGCCACTTCCCTACTTTTCAGTCATGGAAAGCTGAAGGATGCGTTCGAGCATCTCATCTTCTTCTCGTCGGCGTCGGTCCTCTTCTTCCTTGGCCTGTTGTGACAGGCGCAGTGCCATGGCCAAGTCGGTGCCGCCGCTGGCACCCAAGGCCCACTCGTTGCTCTCTTGCTGCTGTTGCTGCTGCTGCTGCTGCTGCTGCTGTTGCTCCTGTTGCTCCCGCGGCTGCTGTTGGATCTCACCACCTACCGTGGGCCCTCCATCCGCAACACCCACTGACTTCTGGTAGCTGGCTAGGCTCTCCTGGATAGCCCTGAGGACAAGCAGAGCAGACAACCAAGCTGAACTTGAACTAGACATTGGGTGGCACAAATTACAAACAGCCACTTGTGGGTCATGCTGCAATGTGTACAGGTGAGGGAGCTTGTGCAGGGCTTACACAAATTAGAAAGAGCCCAAAATTTTAAAGGTCCCTGTCTTGCATACTCAGGTATGCCTTGGACTATAAGTCGCCACCAATTTTAGACCTCTGCTTTAACCTGACAATGGAGAGCTACCATAGCCTTCAATGATGCCTTCAATAAAGATCTACTATAACCTTCAATGATGTGACACGGGTTTGCAAGTTTTCGACATGCCAGGGAAAGCGGGCTGCTTCGCACTTCTTTGCTGTTGTAGCCGTTTTAGCCACATTCATACACGCATTCATGCCGGTTCACATGGGCCATTACCAAGAAAGTGTAGTACAAGTTTGTTAGGTACTAGCTTAGGAAAGTCCTTTGCTATAGTTCTGGTGCATATCGCTGCAACTGCGATAAAATATCAATGTTGAAGTCCATGCTGAACTGTAAATGAAACATGCACTTTGAGCAAGTAAGTGAGAAACAGCGATGTCCCCCACACTCCTGGTGCTTTGTTTGGGATTTTACAAGACAACATAATTGTACAATACGTTCTGTTCAGTACTAACAACAGTTTACATCCATGGTGGGTACATACAGAAGTTGATCCTAATATTTCTATGTTGCTGCATCATTGCTGTACTGCCATGCTGCCCATGACCCCCTTCTGTTTTCCTCCTGAGCTTGGCATTCACTGGTGATCTACCTGAATTTCTCCTTCGCAAAGCAAATAAACCTTCTTAGTCACTGCTATATCTACACAATATGAAACGAGGCTTTTTTACATGGTCTAATGTTTTGTTGCATTTAGTTTTTAAACTCGATATCCTACCTCTGCAAGGCGTGGTCCTCTTCCAACTCTGGTGCAATGCCCGTCTGGTCAGTTGTCAGCGCTTCCCAAACAGTGACCTGAAACAGCGGAGGTGGTGCGAAGCTAAAGACTTGTAGCCACCAAAGCCGAGAAACTTTACAACAGTACTCGCTGCGTGCAGACTATTGAACGCAACACATGTTGAGGTTGAGCGCATTAGACTGTCCACTGCAGAGGATGATGTGACGCCAGTCTAGACTCTCACTTCTGATCACCTGACGATCTTCAACATGTGCCTAAATAAACATGCATCTTTCCATTTCACTTAAATGCAACTACCAAAGCTGGTGTAAGCAAAATGTAGCATTGATTTGCAGCCCTCATTCAAGAAACGATGTTATTAAAGTAATAAAGAATCATTGATACAGTTTCGTTTTATGAGCCAGGACATTCACAAACTGTTGAAATACAACCAGGCACACCTGCAAGGTGACACACTAAAGTTGGAAGGGGGTGTAAGGTTCTCAAAGAGCCAAGTCTCATGTCATGTCACCTGGTAATCGCAATTAACAAAACCACACAGTGCAATCTTCTTATCAACACGCCTTGTTTTGGTAGCATTAGCTAGATAGATTGTTCAATTTATCTGTCGTGGCTGTATGCAATAGGAAAGTGCTTTTCGATTCATCTCATCGCACTGACCGCAGGAACAGCTTTTACAAGATGTCAAATATAGTCAATATCAGTCTCAGAAAAATGTTCTGTTTGACTGTCTCATAGGTAACACATGGAATAGTGCATTGTTTAACCAACAAGTAGATAAATAAACTTGTGGTGCTGCGCTATAAACAGGTGGTTGTACATCTTTCCTTTCACAAATCCACTTTTGTTCAGAGAAATGTAGCATAGTATTACTAACAATACTATATTAGTAAATGAACTCTTGAAGCAGCCAAGGTCATTAATACAGCGAAGCACCTTTATGAAAAAAAAAAAAAAATGAACATTTTCAACCTATGAATCCACCACCGTACAGATGAAAAATCCTTGAACACAGGGTGTTGCTGCAGCCAGTTTTGACAAGCGGACTTGTCTTCTTCAATGCTGCAGCTTGAAGACAAGCCCGCTCATTGAAACGTCTCCAGCGACACTCCGCGTTCACGAATTTTTCATTACTGCAAGCTTCCATCTGCCCCTGAACTTCTGCCTTTTTTGAATTTATACCACTGTACAGATCATTCAGTTTTAACGACTGCGCACCGTACCACTTGCATAAAAAAAGGCAAGAGGAAAACTACTTAACATGAATTTAAGAAATATTAACCTAAAGAACTTGATTTTCTTGACTGCACTTTAATGTGCGTTTTTCATTTATGCAAACACTGCAAAAGAACAATGCAGACTTCTTAGTTTCCTCTGCAACTGTGAAAGCGAATCATACTTATGTCAAGAGCTCCTCATTAGGCAACTAAGAGCTCGTAGCAAACGTTTTGGCTCTAGACGCTCTTTGAGTTTTGCTTGTGGTTGTTACCTTCGCTAATGCACCGGTTTCAATGTGTTTCACAGATGTACCCAATGGGTCAGATATGCAGTACATGAGCGTATGCTTGATGAGCCAATCATTGTTAATTTAAAGTTTTCGCACCTGATTCTCTTCTCCGCTTGCCTCCACGAACGACTGCTCGATGGCATATTGGAGGAGTTCGTCGTCCTCGTCGTTGACGTTGAATTGTCGCAGTTTGTTTGCACCTGCGCCAAGAAAAGAAAAGAGAAAATGGTGTTCCCCCTAAACACTTGCACAAAGTTCTTCAACGCAGATAATGAGTTCGGTTTAAGATGTCAGTACAACTACTTAAAGGGGCACTGAAACACTTTTCCAAGCAGCCATGGAATGGATTCACTGAAGGAGCTTATTGTCTCACGAATTCACCGCCACAAAAATTTTTGGAATCTGTCGAGTATGAGCAGAGTTACAAAGATTTGTCGCACGCTGCAATTGCATTCTCTTTTCTCTAGTCCCATCGAAAGCACTGGAAGCTAAGCAGGGAGGGATGACATGGGGAAAGAAAATAAGCCATGCACGCCTAGTGACCTTGAGCACGTTTCTTCTTTCTTTTTCTTAGAATACGTGACTTTTCAGTGCGATCGCGTGCGCACGTGTGGACAAGTCGCGGCCTCCCGCGGCGGCCGCTGTAACAACCGAGCGCGCCATGCTCAAATCAGCCAATGGCTGATACAATGGCTGTGACGAGTGATTTTTGAGCTTGTAGCGTCATTTGTCGAGAGAAGAGACAGCAATTTTTAGCTGACTTTGAGAATTCATTGTGAATTCCAGGCCGCGTGCTGCGCTATAATATTTGGCTCACGTGTTCTCGGGAGCCTCGACTACCGATCGGCAGCGTTTTCTGACCATGCTCAAAAAGTGTTGCAGGGCCCCTTTAAAGTGACAATTCTGCATGTTTTTACAAAACATCACGATGAATACCATTGACACATCCGTCTGTAAAAAAAAAAAAGCCAGATTGATAGAAAGGGAGAGAGGGGGGGGGGGGGGGAATACACATCAATATATAATATAGGCAGTTCTTTAGGAGTACAAGAAAAAAAGACACTGTTATAAGCTCAATGCTTTAAAGTGGCGACTGCCAAATGTAAGTTTAATTCATTACAAAACAAATGTTCACCAGCTTAGCGGAAGTTAACAATGGCATAACTAATGGCGTTTTGGAATGCAACAGGCAGAAAAATGCAAGACAGTAAAAAAATATGATTATGTACTTCTTGTGAACTTAAAAGCTGCAATAATATGTAACCACCTAGGCGTAACACATGCACGATTAGCTACCATTATAGGAAGAGACGACAACAAAAAATTCAATAAGATGAACCAACCACTGATGCTATTTGAACAAAGTGAATTTCTGCAACAAAACATTCACCGCAGAAGCTTCACCTCTTCAAGTTACCTTCCTCATTTAAAAAAAACATCTTTGAAAACAATTTTCGAGCTAAAATCTATGATCTACAGTTTAATGTAAAGCAGAAAAATAGTGGAGCTTGGCATTGGGGCACCCATAGTACCGAACACCGGTGTAAATCAGATAAGTTTACATCTATGCCTAAGCAGAAACATAGCATATGTATCTTGCAGAATCATTAAAGATTAAATAACCGAAATATGCCAGGAAAAAAAAAAAAGGAAAAGCGCTGGGAAAACACTGGCACAAACAGGACAATCGTGAACAGGACTGCACTCTCCTGTTCATGCAAGCGTTATTCTTGCATTTTTTTTTCGTGTGTCTCAGTAGTGCGCTGAAATCAATAGCTATGCACAACCAACTAGCACCTACCTCGGCTCCACTTGAAAAAATGACAGATAGGTATTTACAGGATCAGCAATAAAATTGGCCACATCGTACAAAGTACAAGTAGTGTTCAACATGAATTAAAAAGAAAATGCTATTGAACAAAATTAACATAAAATAGAATATAAAGGTCTGCAAGATGACTATGAAATATGCCTAGAGGGTCCCAGAATACACAAAGAAAATCGATTTTTTAAAAATCTGGGAAAGGAAACGCCCAGACAGCGTGAAAGCTAGGACTCTCAATGAAAAGATCGTACTAAACACAGTGAACATGGCATCACCATGGTGACACCATCAACAACCTTATGCGAAGTGCCAAGGCACTCAAAGCTTTTATGAGGCTCTTGGAATAAATTTACAATAGTTTTGATATTCTCTTTTGGTTTTCTACACTGATGAGAGTTAGCAGTTACAGCCAAACCCCTTAATAAGAGACACTGGTGTAAGAGACAAATGGGTATAGGAGACACCAGTGGGCCTACAGTGAAATAGGTGTTGATAAGAAAATACATACGGGGTACCCTGCTTATTAGAGACACCTCATATAAAAGAGAAGAATTGCTCCCCGGTGCATGTCTCTTATAAAGGGGTTCAACTGTATTTTAATAGGGGTAATAC
This sequence comes from Rhipicephalus appendiculatus, assembly GCA_030522465.1. Classification (NCBI taxonomy): domain Eukaryota; kingdom Metazoa; phylum Arthropoda; class Arachnida; order Ixodida; family Ixodidae; genus Rhipicephalus; species Rhipicephalus appendiculatus. The sequence goes on along the minus strand of JALIZH010032945.1, from coordinate 18,755,364 downwards.
GATAATTAAACAAGGAAACTAAATTTTGTGTCCCTTCAATTGAGGTACCGTATTTATCGAATGTAATGCGAGCTTTTTTTCCAGATTTCTGCTGCCTAAAGTCGACCCTCGCGTCACTATCGAATACTGAAATTCTATTTTTTTTCTTCCTGGGCGTAATGAAAAGTCAGCCCTCGCGTTACAATCGTGGTCGCATTGCAATCGAGTAAATACATTAGTTCTGAATAAAGTTGTTTTCATTCATTCATATTCCAGTTCGTAATGATAATTTACTCAGTATAAACAAAACAAGTCATGGCTTTGCCTTAGCGCATGAGCATTAGTAAATGCTACTAAGTGCTAACCCTAACTTGTGATGATCAACAGCTAATCCACTAACTTGAGAAACCGAATGGTAAACAAAGAATTACACAGCATAACTTCCGGCAGGCTGTGCACACAAAAAAATACTTTTTTGTTAATCTACATGGAAGAAAGACAATAAGAAAACATTTGAGACATTAGGCACGAAAAAAAAAAAAATTATGTGTACGCAAACCAGCCTGCAAAGCTTAATGGTGAAAAAAAAAAAGTCAATCGCATTCACTTTTTCAAATGCTGACTGAGATTTGTGGAAAGGCTTGCAGCTGGTTTTCTAACTCCCTGCCTATATAAGCATGTCCTAGTTATAAAATTATGCAGTTATACACTTTACCTACACTTCCAACCCCACGATACAAGCAAAGATTCACGAAAGTGTCAACTCAGCTCCTGTGTTATACAAGTCCTGCCTTTGAGGCTGCCACAATAACATTTCACTTCGAGAATGACAGATCGCCCAGCCAACTGTCCATGCATTTCTATGTCGGGAATAACGCAGCTAATTCAAACTTTCGGAATGTTGCCTGAATATGTGGAACGGGGAACACATATGCTCTGGTTATACAGGGTGTTTTTTTTTAAGCAATACAGATTTTTCCTTTAAAAAGTATAATAGTTAGGCACTTGTCGTCTTCGCAGCTCATTTCTAGGCCGAGGCGGAAAGATTTTACCACAAATTAGATCACCCAGAAATTGCTAATTAACAAAAATAATGTAATTAATTTTTTAATTATTAATTTTAGGGCAATTGTTTATATGGGGAAGTTGTTCTACGTCACAGTTTATGGCGAGCCCAATTTTTAAAAATCGAAAATATCGCGTGTAGTTTGAGAGATCCATCGTCGAATTCCGGCTTGACGCAGCACGTGGTGCACCCGGTGCGTCAGCGTCAGTTTCGGTATCTACCGCACCGCAGTCTGGAAATTCGACGATGGATCTCTCAAACTACACGCGATATTTTCAATTTTTAAAAATTGGGCTCGCCATAAACTGTGACGTAGAACAACTTCCCCATAAAACAATTGCCCTAAAATTGATAATTAAAAAATTAATTAAATTATTTTTGTTAATTAGCAATTTCTGAGTGATCTAAGTAGTGGTAAAATCTTTCCGCCTCGGCCTAGAAATTGGTTGCGAAGGCGACAAGTGCCTAACTATTATAGTTTTTTAAGGAAAAATCTGTATTGCTTAAAAAAAAAAGCACCCTGTATATAGCGAGCTTTGGAACTGGTAGATTTGCTCTTGACATCTGCACTGCTAGAGTGCAGAATTTACTGTGTCAGCTATGCTCGTTGGGCAGCTTCTGGGAAATTCACAATGACATGGCAACAAACACATGCATGCATGGCAAGTGGTACCAGCCTTGTAACATGTTTTTTTTCCCCTCTATAGTGCCTCCATTTAACCCGACCACTTCACCAAAGCAGTTATTCATTATTTATTGTTTTTTTTTTTACCAAAAAGTTATTGGTTCCACTTGCATGCTTTCACGTGTTCCGAAAGAGGGCACAACCATACCGTGAAAATTCGTTAACCGAGAAAAGGCTAACTAAGATTTGACGGGAAAATTTGAGCGCACAGAAAACAATCACAAGAGCGAGACAACAGGACCATCTCGCCGAGTTCCAAGTTTTGCTAACTAAGAGTTAGAGAGAACAGCAATCTTTAAAGCTTCACTGTATAGTATACAGTATCGGGTGCAGTATTAGGTCACCATCGCGGCTCATTTCAAGCAAACAAACCCAGACGCCTGACGAAAGGACATGATAGCGATTAGAGAGCCACAGTTTGAGAAACACTGCTACTTTACAGCAGCCAATCTAGCAAGATCTTCCTCTGTGCTTGTAGCACGCACTTGCAAAAACAGGGATAGCTAAAGCAAACAGTTCGACCTGTAAAGGCTTCTGGTGCAAGCAGCAGCATCAGCCAGTGCCACGAGTCTCAACAAAACAGTGAAAACTGCCGTCATGCTCTTGGTGTGCGATGTGTTCGTCGATCCAGATCAGCTGCTTCTGGGGCAAGCGCTGCTTGCAGCCTGCCATGCTTTGCCTGCGCATTCTCCTGCTTGCGTCATGCACGTGCGCAGCTAGTATGCCAGTGCTGCTGCATGGCGTGGCACGGACCTATGCCGCCAGCGTATGTGAACGCACCTGCAGAGGGACACCCTCGCGCTTCACCAACCTCGCCGAGTGGGCCGCGCAGATTTGTTTTCTACACTGTTGGAAAGGAGGGGGCAAGAGAAGAACCGATTAATTCTGCAACTTCTGGGTTTGGAGCACGAGTTCCACGACCACCGAAGTGAAACGTTGCCGTCAGGTCTGTCAATGGCTTCGATAAAGATTAGTGTAATATATCAGTGGCCCATGACAATAGTGGCAATCAATAATAATAATAATAATATGTGGGGTTTAACGTCCCAAAACCACGATATGATTATGAGAGACGCCGTAGTGGAGGGCTCCGGAAATTTCAACCATCTGGTGTTCTTTAACGTGCACTGACATCGCACAGTACACGGGCCTCTACCATTTCGCCTCCACCGAAATGCGACCGCCGCGGCCGGGATCGAACCCGCGACCTTCGGGTCAGCAGCCGAGCACCCTAGCCACTGATCCACCGAGGCGGACAATAGTGGCAATCAAAAACAGCACTTTGCTGTAGAGACAAAAATGACTGCTGAAGGACAATGAGAAGGCGTTGAATGAAGCTTTAAAAAAATGCAATAGCCAGCAGATTCCCCGAATAGCACTTGCATCCCATTCCAGTGGCAATGAAGGGTAATGAATTGAATTTGCCAGGTTACTAAACTCTGTTTGGGCAATACCATAACGATATTGTGCATTGTAGGCGCTGTGACAGAACAAGACTTCGAAATGTGCTCAAGGCGTTTGTTTACTTCTATCTTAAGTTCAAAGCTGCTGCTTCTTCATACAATGCAATCGATAAGTGACAACTTGCAAATGTAGTTAGTTCATCCTGCAAATTATCATGAAGTTCTTAACAGCTACAATGTTACCTACAGTGCTTTTAAACTTGTGCAAATACCAAGCCCACGGACAAAAGAGGAGGACGACTGCAGTGAAAAGAGAAAAATAGTCTAGAACCGGAGAAAATGGAACCGAAAACAAAATAAAAAAGGGAATATCCATGGTCTGGCTCTGAACACCACGTCTTGCAGTAATGTGGTAACTGAACACTTGGTAGCCCTTGCAACTGTGATTCAACACAATGGAAATAAACAAAAAGAAAACAAAATAACAAAACAAAATAAACAAAAGAAAAGTAGAGTTACAGTTAACACGTAAGTGTCTACACTATTTCAAAAAGAAATGAATGGCGACTGCAGCCTGTCTATCAAAGTCGGAGCAAAGTTTCAAGTTTCCAAGCGGAGTATGGCAAGAGAGCTTCCCACAAGCCAAGTGTACAACTTATTCAACTATGGCATAGCATTGTAGCGAGCTGTTGGAATGCTACGCATTGGATATATATGCTTTTACTGTGAAAATCTCCTCCACGGTCCTGAATGAGACACGGGGAATTATAAAAGGCCATGAATTCATAGCATGTAAGTAAAAATATCCTACGTATACACCTGAATTCACCTGACATGTTAGGTGAACTCAAGTACTTCCCCCATTTTTCTTTCACGTGCATTGAAACTGCAGCACGCACACGTTTGGATTTCATGCCCATCACAACGCTAACGCATAACCAACCCCAAAAACTGCTGCCAACTTCAGATTTTAGAATAAAAGCCAGAGTTGCTTCCGTATGCACGCGAAACCAAAGAAGTCGTAGGAGGCAGAGAGAGATAGGTAGAAAACAGGTGATGAGGAAACAGGCCTGCTGTGCGCACAATGCCCACGAAAACAATAACTCTGCAAGAGAATGGCATAGCATAGCTGCCACCACTATGATAACCAAATGCTGCTGTTATAGATTGTTGTCTGTTATTTACCGGCGACTGCGGGCCCTTTGGCATGGCCGGGGGTTGCTGCAACCCTCCTTGAGTGTATTTTGCGTACACCTCCTGCCGGCGCTTCTCCCTACGTTTGCGTCTACTCTCTGGGCTCAGCGGTGCACGGCGGCGGGGAGCGCGGCGGGCACTCAGGCCGTCTGCCGGCAGAGCGGGAGGAAAGAAAACACACAATACGCACACAACAGTGTTGATAGAGCCAAAGTGACCTGGCTTTGTCATAACTCAAACCTAGATCACAGCCTACTGCTACCCCAAGCTTGTGAAGGGTCACAATTCTGCTTTGAGTAGTACCTCGTTCCAATAAAATGCCTCAAGTCTCTCAACTCTTGCTGCATTCAGAATTTTATTTCATTAGTCCAGAATATGATGCACTATTATGTTCAGTTTGAGGTAAGACTCATGAGCTTTGGTAAAGGTAGCATCGCTCTTGGAAAAAAACAGAAAGGAATCCGCCATTCCAGCAATATGCGTACCTCATGCTTTCTTGTTGGAGCAATAATTCACTGGCCTACCGAGTGGCCGGGATGATCTTTGCCCCTAGATCAGCTTGTTTCACCATAATGCACCATTGTCTTAACTTTGTAACTACATATTTTCTTTTTTTTTTTCATTTGTGATGGAATGATAACTGCTCGGTGGTCCAGCGTGGATGCATGACAGAAAGCAAAAGGTATGCACATTGCTGGAGGGGCGAAACGCTCTCTGCTTTTTTTCTTGGGAGTGTTGCTCTAGACACAGCTCGCGCATTGAAATTCTTATTGCAAGTAATCGTGGGTATAATACAGTTACTTTACCTTTTAAACATAGAATATGTAAATTACTGATCACACCATGCCTCACAGTACATTGTGACATCGTGGCTACTGTGACAAAACCAAGCACCATCAAACAGCGAGTCAAGAATAACTTTTCATAGGACGAATGGATGTGTGATACATAGTATAAAATACGCGATGAAGGTGCTTTCATTTTAAATGTGATTTTGTTACAGCAAGGTTCAAAGATCTAATTAGTTTCTGTGATTTCTGTACAATTCCGGGTTTGCTTGTCATGGCCTCATTGTTATCCCATTTTTACTTATAGTACATTACCAATCAAGCTTTAAATTGCATTTCTACATTACAATAAGTAAATCAATCAAGTTAAAGAAGGGTACGATACTTCTCACGTGGTTCTCACTACATAGTGCTATCCCCTGACCAAAGATTCTCTGATATGGCCTTAAACAGGTTTAGCCATATAAAGAAGCCATTGCACAAAAGCTGACAGCACCAGCAATTTTGAAAATGGTCAGAGTTAGCAGTGTTTCCCAGTGCTGCCCCTTTATTAGCTTTTATCTGTAAAACGAGGCATAACATTCCTTCCTTTTATTTATATAAGCTACCACATATGATAAACAACACAATGAAAGTCAGGCATATGCAGCCATCTTCAGAGTAGTGCCTGCCCTTGCATAAGACTACATAACAAACAATTTTGTGCCAATTTCATGGCTATTGTAAAATTCGATTAATATTCTTTTCGCAAGGTACAGTTTACTCCATCAACGGCACCTATAGTAAAGCTGTGCATTGTCTAACATATTTAAAGCTTCTCCTAGCAGGTCAAAGGGTGTTTGTGCTAAAGGGTGACAGACTTTAAAGGCATGAGAACATAAGAAGTGCCTCATGACAAGGTTAACCAGATACAGAGCCCTAAGATTAGGTCATTAAAAGGTTTCTTAAACAGTGGTTCAGCAGGCTGCAGCAACGAAAGAATAAGATAAAGGAATCTTTGCAAAAAAGAAAAATAAAAAAGAAAAGTAATCTGCAGCTTTTAATAGCAGCAGCTGAGAGTGCACCAAACTAAAAAAAAAGCAGTACTCAGTTTCAGCCGTGCAAGTATGCCAGCCAACAAAAAAGTTTTACAAATGGCATATACAAAATGCTTGTTTGTCCAGGAGGTAGTGTCAGCAGCACTGCACATGAATTATACGCAAATTTCCCATACACGGAAGTGATAGCAGTTGCCAAGCACAGGGTCTACTGCTAAATCATCATTAAAGGGACCCTGAAACGTTTTTTTGAAGTTTTGTCAGCGTTTAGGCTAGAGCATCCATCAAACCGTTCACACCACATATTTAGCGACACGCCGTGTACCAAGGCCGCTACGGACAATTGTATCATACCCTCCTTTTCACCCCTGCCTTGCCTCAACTCATGAGACACGCTGGCATCGCTGGCGATCGCAGAGCTCTGATGAGCTCACTTGACGATTTTAGCTTCGCCCAGTCATGACCTCCGAGATAGCAAGCTGACAGGTTGCGCGCAATCTCGGAGACCATAGCCCAGGGGGCGCCTGGCAGCATGCACGCCATCTGGCAACAGAGGAAGATTGCGGAGTGGTTGATATCTGTGCCGATAGGTGCCGCCACCCTACCAGCCGATCATTCTTACGCGCATTCCCAGGCATTCCACAACCAATCAGATCAGCAACCACGGTGACGTCGTGGGGCCACTGCATGTCGTACTGTGAATGGGCGGTTGAAAACGCATTTGGCTGAGCCGCAGGGATCTGCAGTGATTCGCAGCTTTGAAGCATTGTAATAAATTACACAGTTTACACAGAGAGCTTAAATCAATCTCTAAATGACCCTTAGGATTTGGTCTACCGGCCCAATGTGTTTGTACAAAATCGTCAAAACCGTTTCAGGGTCCCTTTAAGAGTATATCACTCTCCGTGAAGCATGAAAGAACTGGATTGCTGACCACATACATTGAAGGCCTTTTGCCTCGTGTGAAGGAGAATTGTTTGTTTACAATAAGGGGCAATTAGGAAATATTCAAGCACAAGATGGGGTAAGCTGGTGCAAGACTTGAAACAACTGGAGATTGCCTGTGATAGGCCCACATCTTACAGCGTGCATATATAGGCAATGTTGGTGAGTTCATTCACTTACTTTATTATGGTTAAATAAATCAAGATGACACTACATTCAGCCTACCAGCCATGAAAGGGGTCTATGAACGTGGTTCACCACCCACTTCAATTGCCGGCTACAAGTGAGCCAGACATGGCCGGGGGCTTCTTACTTGCATTAGATTGAGTGCTCAGGTGAACAGATTAATGAGAAGTGTAGTGTAGCTCAAAGAAAGTAACATTTTTGTCTGGGGCCTCCCCTTTGTGCTGAAGGCAAGCCTCCCAAAATTTGCGGTGTTTAGTATGATAGGGAAATTTCGACCCCACCTTAGGTCACGATGGCTGTAGTGGCCTGTTGTTAAGCCTATATTTGCTTGTCACCATCCAAATATACTGAACTTGCCAATACAGATGCTTGACTTGGGCCACGAAAGCTCGGTAGACCATTGCACTGCTACATAAAAGCCACATGGGAATGTGTGATATGCAGCAGGAGTTCAGTTACCAGGAATTGGCGCTCGTGTTTAAGCATTCATGTGGCATGGGGATAATGAGTGCTGCCGGGCCTGTTTTTTTGTCTTCACCTGCCACGAGTGACTCACCGAGCCGTGCATAGCTGCTTGGGGGCCTCGAAGCAGCTCTCGTCGATCTTGCACATCACAGTTCCCTGCTCCCGCAGAGTGGTCACCCCTGGGACGGGCTCGTCAAAGGCGTTGATGTTGCCAAACGTGATTCGGGCGTTGAGCACGTGGAACAGGGGAATCTCTGCCAGGTGGGACAAAGAGGAAAGAGACAGGAGAGAGAAAAAGAGCGTGGAACCACAAATTTTGTCAATATACTACAACAAGCAAGCAAAGAAAGAAAATGTCTTGGAAGAGGAATGTCTCCTCATTCCCTCGATGTGAAAAGAGAAATACGTCGCATCAGAAACAAGGCCGGGGCTAAAGACCCAATGCGAAACGTGATCGCAACTTCTGGGAGCTGCATTTCTAATCTTGGCTTTACCTGTGCTATGCTCTCGCAACCTGCAACGAATGAGCTCACCAATGAAAGAGAGTTCCTATTCCACAAACGAAGACGAACATTTTATACATGCAATGCTTTTAACCCGAAAGTGTTAAAGAGCTTGTTTCGCAGGAATTCCGGTGTCGACGGTGGCGGCCTTTTTCTTGTTGCAAGCGAAAAAGTAGCGTTGGCCGTGAGTGCAAATTCGAGGTAGATGCAAATAAAGATAGGAGCCGGAGGGCGTTTGCACTTTGGCTTTCCTTGCAGCACAGTTTAGGTCTCCAACGAAAAACGAAGGCAGGCTAGCGAGTGGGAAGGCGATTTTGTGTGTGTGTGAGCGTGTGTGTGTGAGCGTGCGTGTGCACGTGTGTGCGATTATCGCTATCGCGTTAAACTCTCAAAGGTGAAGCTGAAGGGTTTCCCAATTTTTCCCCAAAATGAAGACACACATTTTGGATCTGCAATGCTTTTATGAGCAAATCGTTACACTTGTCAAACAAATGTAAAATGCATGACAGATCTGTCTCAGTAACGTGTTGAGATTGCGTAAAACCGGACCAATATGATTTACCATGAATGTGAAAACCAGTTTTGCATGCGCAGTAAAAACCTAGTTATAAGAAAGTAACATCACATCTGTGGGGTCTTGAAAGAGCTGCACTCATGGAACAAAGAGAAGCAGTACGCACCATAGTGCAACGAACACATCTGACATTTATTGGCAACTTTTACATAACGGTGAGCCCGCCAGCCGTATCTTACAAATAACTGCAATAACATGCCAAATAACCCCACCGAATGCCAATATATAACACACGCAAAGAACATAGTGCACACAATGTACCACGAAGGCCACATCGCCGATCTTCACTCACCACGGATGTGCGTGCACCATGAGGCGAAAACAACTTTACAGGAGTTGATAGCACCTCCCACACATCTACTACAAAAATACTTTCATTACAAGAATATATTCATAATTCTTATTTGTTATATCAAAAAGACCTAAATACAACACACGTTTCTCTTTTTTTAATTATAGCATATCAAATTTACTTCAAGCATTGCACATGTGGGTAAAAGTTTCCCGGGGGAGGGTTGAAGTGAAATGATTAAAAATTGAAAATGAAGCAATGAACTTCCTTGACCTCCTCCTCATGGCCTCAGTATGTGAGATATCATGGTACTCCTTGTGTCTCTCTATTATTTTTTTTTTTTCAGCTCTTCATCTGCCACTCTATTTGCCTGGACAACGCTAACTTTGTGTGCAGGGTAGGTCACTGCCTTCTCTTCAAAACAATTGCTCCCCGCTGATACACACTGGAACTTGAAACGCACATGACCTTTGCTATCTTAAGCATTATCTTTTTACTTCTAGCTTTGTCACATTTTTGCAGTACGGCACAGAAACATGAACATGCGACTGCCAAAGATTACTACTGCGAACATTGACTCAAACACAATCTTCACAAGTGGCCTTTCAAGCCCATGCAAAACAAAGCACTGTAGAATTTCCATGAAACTTGAAGAGAATAGGGAAAAAATGTTCCCATTGATGGGAATTTTTTTTACCGAGAAAGATGTATAGGGGTGCATCACTGAAATACAAACCCAACCAAAATAGATGCAGCTGTTCCACTTAAGCAGTTCCATTCAAGCCAATTTCCGTTTAATGAGATTGTACTGCAGTGAGAAACATTTGCCGTCACTTTTTTATTGTGCTTAGCTTGCGTTTGACCGTAAAATCCCGAGCCTCCCTCCCTTCTTCGGGAGACTTAAAATATGCGGCCTCTTCTCCCTTTCCACCATTTTCATTGTTGTATTCACTCTTTTTATTCGCCCAGTGAGGGTGAATGAGAACAGTGAATGCATGTGTATTCAATGAAGCATTTATTTAGAAGCATGGTTGCTCATTATTTATTTTTGGCGGCTCTTTCACCGCCATCCTGAATATTGAACCATAACCGAGCAAGTGCCCACCCCCCCCTCCAAATTTTGTCGAATTATCCTTTCATCGTAGGGGGAGTGCTTGCTCAAGATTTAACGATACTGAAATTTAAGGTCATTAAAAAATAAAAAAGTTTTTAGTCAACTGTCTACTCGATCTCCACAATCTTCAGCCTTGGAGAATAGTGAACTTCAGCTACGAAGCTTTGAAAGTGTACCAGTACCAATCAAGCACTTTCACTTGTTACAAGCCCACAGATGGACCCAGCAATGAGTAATTACTGCGAAAGCCTACTACTGGTGTTTCCTGTAGTATGCACTACACAAGAGCAAAAAAGTGGGCTAGTTGCTTCAGCTTGAGGCTAAACATTTTTTCAGCCAGGAAATGGAGACAAGGTGAAGGTAGGATGACAGAACACATGGTAGGCTGGCCACAGGCAGTTTGTAGAATCCTCAGCATCTTGCAGGAGAACTTAGCACGTCCACACATTTTGCAAGCCCACTACTGTGGAGGTCAGGGTAGGGTCAGAATAAATGCTAGCTCTAATGTTTGCCACATGCAAAATAGGCACCTAATTGAAAATCTAGCTCGTGTCCTATCATCCTCTCTTAGCTAGTCATTGCCTCTTGTGTGCTAAAACTATTCTTTGTCTCATTCAAATGACGATTCCAAGTTATATGCAAGGTGCTGAGAAAGAAGCATTTGAGACCTCTAACAGCTCATTTAGGGCCGCACCGGTAACATTACATACCACATAGTGAAGGGCCCCAAAACACCTAAATGTCGAAATTAAGTTGCGGTGTTGCGGTTGTGCACGAGACTTTAAAAAGCACGCAGCCGCGAGAATTTTTCTAAAAGGTTCCGTAATAGCAGAGTTACTCGCGTTTGATGATAAAAAACGCCCCTCGCTCGCTTCGCTCTTTCCTTTGCTACGCTCCATTCATCAACTCATTTCTCCTCCTGGCCGAGTGCACCCCTTCACTGTGCTAGGAGGAAGAGCGGCAAGCACGCGTACCTGCGAGCCGACAAACAGGTTCTTTTCGGGAATGACGTGACCAGACACAAATTGGTGACGTCATGGCCAATGCCGGGGATACGGAAAAACCTGGAGAGGGCAAGGGATTGTTTCTTGGAATTTGTGGCGTGCGTGCGGCTCGTAGTGCTGCCGCGTTTGGCACTGTTTATTGAGACGGCATTCTGAACTCGATGCGTGCGTTTACTGGAAATGTTAAAGAATTAATCTAGGTGGCTTAGGGACCCTTTGAAGAATGATATAAAAACGACCATTTCTACGGCATTTAAAGATCAGCATTGCTGACATGTTGAACAACGTCCCTGATGTATGTATGTATGTATGTATGTATGTATGTATGTATGTATGTATGTATGTATGTATGTATGTATGTATGTATGTACACTCAGACCGCGATATAACGAACACGGATATAACGAATTATCGCTTATAACAAAGTAAGTGAAGAATAGTTTTGTCATAGATACAGTGTTACGAATATACGTTTATAACGAATTTTCGGATATAACGAAGTATTTTCGTGGCAGGTGTGACATTGTTATAATGAGGTTCAAGTTCATGTATGTATGCATGTATGTAAGTCAAATGACCAACATTTGAGCAAAACATCAGAAACATGTCGTGGCAGTGACATCAGACATGCAAGAATATCTCTATTACAACGTTTGACAATCAATGAGCACGCACTGAAAACAAGCAGAGCATTCGTACCAATTTTGACTGGGAAACCCGCTGGCAGCTGGAGGGTGATGAAGTCCCGTAGTCTCGCAAAATGATTGCTGTTGATTGACATAAGGTCTACAATTGGAAGAATCTGGGGAGCCAAAAACAGAGAAACCACCAATCAGCTTTCAAGAGGTGGCTGGGTGTATCTTCCACAGGAAACAGGCACACCAATGCCAATTCCGAGACAAAGGCAAGTACAGTCGAACCCCTTTATAAGAGGCACTTATATAAGAGACAAATGGGTATAAGAGACACCAGTGTGCCTACAGCAAAATACGGGTTGATAAGAAAATGCATACGTGGTACCCTCCTTATAACAGACACCTCCTATAAAAGGCAATAATTGCTGCCCGGAGCATGCCTCTTATAAAGGGGTTCAACTGTACTGCTGCACTGTACTGGCACGGCTTTATTGGTAATGCTGAGTCCTATAAAAAGTGAAGTTATGGGGCTATATTCTCAGCTGATTAATGTAAGGGATGTCATCCTTTATGCACAGTCACTTAGCACCAGAAGATGCATAGGCATCTACCCAAGTGTCAGCACTCCTTACACTGTTCCCTACAGATGCACTGGTAACATCTGGTGCTCTGTAACATCCTGTAACACTCGAAACATTCCTTGGTGGTTCACACGTACCAAACAATGCTAGAAAGACAAAATCTCATGGAGGTGATCTTATCCTTTAAAGTGATTAACCAAGTATGTGCCCATGGTGAGCTTTACTCGTCAAGTTGGGCTATCTGACAGTTTCTTCTTGCCAACCAGTGACAAGTCCAACTTATCAGGACACACTTGAAAAGCTGGACTTATCCCCACACAAAGTTACAATGGCCGAATAAAGCAGAACGACAGGCAAGTGTTCTGTCCGACAAGCATTCTGTGTGTCAGTTTTCTGGCAAAATGACATCCCCGATGACGCAAAACAGAAGAGCAGCTCAACATGGTGAAACGCAATGTGAAAGCGAACCTGATTACACAGGCATTCCATCACAGGCAAAATTACAAGCAAAATGCTGGGTTTTCAAGTAAATCTTTCACCAGGGAAAGCTCAGACAAATGTGGCGTCCCTTTTGCAGTAAGATGGTTGAGAAATGCACGCAATCTGCAGGCATTCACAGAGTGCAGAGCAGCGTGACAAATGTGCACCCTCTGCCCAACCAGAGCTAGCGACATTGACCATAAAAGAGAAGCAAGAAGAGGGCTAACCTGCTGAGGTAAGGACAGCGGATAGTCCTCGCAGAGCCATAGATTGGCACGAAACTTTTGGGTGCGTACTGTCGCCTCTCGTGGTCGCCCGATATCTCGGCCTCCCAAATCTACTTTGGCGTTGAAGTATTCCTCTGGACGAATGTGGCAAGGGTTGCCCCGCCACTCCGTCACATCCTGCGAGACAGACTAAAGGAATGAGACAACATGTCAAAGCTTTTAAGACCCATGATACTACAAAAGGAACTGCTTCATACTGCAAGGTCAGTTCTAGTTTTTTGCATGTATTTATTTATTTACAATACTGCCAGTCTCTACTGAGACTACAGCGAGATACAAAGAACGCTCATCACATCAACAATCAAGCACACCAACTTTGCACTTTACATACAGGCAATTTACACTACATAACACAGACACCAAATACAAGTGCATATCAAATGACAATTTATCCGGGTGTTTATATGAGCTTAGAGTATTAGCGCCTGACTTTTTTCAAATGAGGTTATACATGGTACAGCACTCAATGGCTACTCAGTTTACATATCCTGCAATCATGCATCAGTGTCCCTTATGCCACAGCTCTCATTTCAAAGAGCTTCAAAAGTACGATATGTCCAAACCTGGGCTTTGTTTTGTTTTTTGAGTGCGCCAGCACTGAAATACATATGGGTGGTGCAACCACATCTGGTACTTTAGTACAGAGATGTTCAAGCGAACAAAAGGAAGGAAAGCTTGCAAAAGCATACAACATACTTTCCAACATAAATGGAATATGCGTGAAGACTTTCACAATTTCACTGTATGACACTGAGCTGATGGTACTGGGAAAACATGCAAGGGTTTTGTTCTTCTGGTGGTGCAAATGTGGAGAGCAGCAAGGCGTGCTTTTATACATACTGTGATGACACAGCAACAGTGAAGAAATGGATACGCTGTCAAATATGAGAGTCAACCATGTAACTCATTAATTAGCAAAATTATGCCCAGCCTTAGAAAGGCTGGGCCAAGCACTAAAATCACAATGACCGAGTAAGCCCGATTGTCAAATCTAGTCCCTTAACAAGTCGCTCCACCATTTATACTCGTCTCACGGTACATTCCAACATAATCACTGGTGCTTGTGTACAACTATAAAAAAACTAGCGTTCGCATCGACCCCAATTTAACACGTATTTATTGCAAGCATAGGTTTAGCAACAAGTCCAGAAATTTCATAAACGATAAGTGCATTTTGCACCTTAGGTTGATAACCTAAGTACCTGATGACCTGAACTCTTCAGCAATAAGGATGCTAAAAAAGCTACGTGCAAAGATTTTGTTATTAAAAAGCCAGGGAAGCTCGTTTTAAATCTTAGCATGACCAGCTGCCGATACAAAGAAAAATGACAGCTCTGACTAAAGCTGTAAGTAATAGCGAGAACAAGCGACATATAGGAATGTCATTTTCGAAGAGTGGTGAGTAAAAAAAAAGAAAAAAAAAAAATACTGACCCCGTTTGGCGTTCCCAGAGCAGCACCCTCTTCGACCTCGACAGTGCCCAAGAAAGACTGCAACGGTGATCGTGCAGCCTTGTGACGAGCCTTGTCCGCTTCGGAAAGGTGCTCCACCCTAGTCTTGGTCACGAGTTCCACATTTGTCGCACTGAACACCTGCACAGGTGGCAAGCCTACGCATGAAATTGGCAACTTCCACAACAAAGTCATCCAGAATAACCTTAGTGTACATGTTAACCTGAAAAAAGGAAGCAGAGGGTCTGAATTTTCATTAGTCACCATCTTCTGAAGATTGACGCCGACAAAAAAGTGAAAAAATAAATGAGCAACAGCGTGGCATCCTATTTCATAGATAGTACGGAATGCCATGCAATCAAATCTGACTTTAGCTTTTCGCAACAACAAGGACTGCTTAAAACAGTGCCCAAGAAGATTTTTCTAAGAGCACTGACACAGAAGTTCCACCTTCTCTCCAGCTGGCAGCAAAGTTGTCTTTTCATCCATTTTTATCTCTCATTATTTCGTTATTTTTTTTATCAACACAATTAATTTCCTTATGCCTTCCTTAGGCTTCATTGTATGTTGCTTCATGTGGTCACTGTAAAAGCATGGCAGAGCCTTTCAGGCAAGGCACGAATCATATGACAGGATGCTATGCAAATTCAAAGGCCAGAAACCGTGTCCCACATTCACGAGATCACCAGTAGTAATGTCAATAAAACAGTAACCTGGTACGTGATACCCCAGTCACTTTCTTTGTGTCTAATTACAGTATTGTGACTTACATTAATATCCCTATTCTCATAGCGTCGCAGGGCTGCAAGTTCTATTGTGGTTGCCTGTGCCTTTCCTGCAACACATCAAGTTTTTCTTTGTTTTGTCCCAGAACTACAGAATTGTAACAAGCTGCACTGCAGCAGAGGGCTCAAGATTTGTTTCGACTATCTGGGTTTATTTAAATGCACCCAAAGCACCGTACAGAACTGTGTTTTGCATTCCAGTCCCTCTGTAATGCTGCTACTAGATCTATGAATCAAGCCCACAATATTTCGCCCAGTTTGCACACTTTGTGCAAGCAGCTCTGGGTAGCCACAGTTAGTATTCAGGCTAAAGAGAATAGCCGACTAATTAAGCAGTACTAAATGGCCTGTCACAATTCAATCTCAGGATGAGTGTGCTCACTTTGCAGTTGTGGCCATTGATCGTTTCGCTCTTGTCACTCTTCCAGCCAAGGATTCCAGACTTGTTCCTGCGTGCAAGAAAAGACAAATGAAAACTTGATGGAGATGTAAAACGAAAATTGCCAAGCAACCAGCTCAAAGTGCTTGATCTTGGAAAAACACGTGCGCTCGTGTGTAGACATGCATGCATAGACATGCAGAGATTTCTGAAAGAGCCAAACCCACAAGTGTAACACGATCTCTATAGCATGTGCTACTTCCGTACTTGAACCAACAAGACCGCAGTGCATAAAGCACACTATGATTTAACTTACCGTGTCATAAAAAGCAGTTATGGAGCATGCAGGTTATTCCTTGTACGAAATACTGTTACATAATGCTTAGAGTTCTCGTTTTTCCATAGTAATGACATTTTGTGATCAAGCTTAACACGTCAACAAAAGGAAGACAGTGGGATCAAATGTTTCTAAAAAACTTCCACACTCAGTGTGATGCTCAAGTGAGACAAAAAAAATTTTTCAGAATGTCAGAAGTGTTAAACTATTGCACTATTTTTATGATGCTGAAGTACTAAACTCTTCAGTGCAGGTTCTTAATGATGGCTTCGATTGCTTACTATGAATTTGTACGCAAGATCTGTATCCATGCTTATGAAGATAACTCTATTCAGCACATACGAAAAACGTTGTAGAAAAACTGTTCCATATCATACACTGGTTTACTGGCTCATTATTCCACATACAACACTGCCATACTCAGCCATTTGCCTTCCCTTAGCACTTATTCTCAATAGCTTAAATGTGGGTTAGACTGATAAATATATAGCTCACCACACGGCCCACTGATAAACAAGTTGCTAGAAGAGTGAAGACTGGAAGAAAAAACTCTTGGCTATGACTGAGGTTAACAAAACCAATCATATCCATGCTACCACTATATTCTTTTCTTCTTTCTTGACATCCCACATTTTGTTTTTGTTGTTGCTCATTGCAATTTTTGCCACCACACAAAGTATGCAAATGTGGGGTGAATCAATTGAACACAGAGAATGGTTATCAACATGCATGAGAGAATCCTTTGTCACACAGAGGCCTCCAATAGGATAAAGGTTGGATGGCCAAATAATGTCAGCCAACAAGCATACTGGTTTACTATGCTGCACTTGCTGTTTTGGTTAGCTAAGCAGATTCCCTGCATCTCCAGGTATTTAGGACCTACTGAAGTTATGATGATTCAGACTAGTATCATTATCAGAGACTACCAAGCATGATAATGTCCCAGCCACAAGAAAATCTTAATGCAAATGAGTTCTGTGGAAACCCGCAAGGTGGCGGAAGGGTTAATAAAGGGAAAATAGACAACCACCCGTTTGTAGCACGAAGCCACACCGTTTGTAGCACGAAGCCTTGTGTCTTCGTGCTACAAACGGGTGGTTCTTTTACAACAAAATCTTGTGGTAAAGAAAGCCTTCTTAGTAAATCAAGTAACAGCAGCTACGAGTCCACCCACAACGAGCAGCACTGTCCTTTTCACCTTTCAAAGCTGATCTTGTCGGTGTCTATGTATGTGGCCACAACGGGAGAGGTGAGGCGTGCTGAGATGGCCTCCTGCGAGGGCCGCAAGCTCCCCGTGAGGTCGACGTACTCGGGTGGCAACACCTGCATCTGCTCTACGTGAACCTGGCAGCTGTCGTGGTCCACCTCCATCATCAGTGCAAGATCCTCTGCACATCCAGAGATTGGAGGAAAAAAAGAGAAAGGTGTGCTTTACATGGAACACTGCACATAAGAAATGCATCCGGAGATAGAGAGCTCAAGAGATGGAGGGCACATTATATTTTACACGTGCATTAGGAAAGCCAGTTGGTTGAAGCCAATCTGAATCTCTCTTTGAACTGTGCAATCCCTGAAAGCCAAGCACTGCCTTTGGAATACTCTATCAATTAATATTTGAATTTAAGATGACCCCTTTAGGTATCGGAAGATTCAGATCTTCATTATGGTTTTGTGGTATCGATGGGACCTCCCAGGGGTGTCGTGGAGCTCAGAGACTGACCTTGTCCCTTGAATATGTAGCTCCTGCGGCCACGCTGCCAGTTCGACTGGTCAAATCCAAGCAGAGTGGTGTCTATCCGTACATTAGCTCCTAGAACAGCAAAAAAACATCACATTTGTGTTAGGATAGTACACTGTATGATAGCCGTCTCAATAAACTCTTGCGAGCACAGATGCTAAAAGAAATAAAGCCATGAAGCTGAAAGAAATCAATTACAAGAGGGTGTTCCACCTTTCGTGGTGAAATTGATTATCCATTATGTTGATCTCTTCGATAATCAGATGCTGAGCTGTCACGCAATGTCATCAAAAATGGTTGCTATGTTTTCAGGCTTTAAAGGGACACTAAAGCGAAACAATGACTTGGTTTAGGTTGACAAACTGCACTCTGAGAACTCTAATGCCATATGTTTCACTATCATAAGTTCATTATTGGCGGAGACAATCAAGGTTGAAGCTTTATTTTTAAATTTGGCGCCGATATCTGTGTGCGTGACGTCAGAAATTCCAAATGTATTTTAACGCGATAGCGTTAAAGAGCTCGTTTCGCAGAAATGTCGGTGTCGGCGTCGTCGGTTGTGAGCGAAAAATCATCATCTTGTCCGTGACCGAAAAAAATAGAGAAAGGTGCAAATAAAATAAATAATAAAAATTTTCGGGTCCGAGTGAGGATCGAACCCGGGTCGTCTGCGTGGCAAGCAGGTGTTCTACCACACAGCCATGCCTCTGCTTGGATATACTGTGAAAATAACTTCCTCTGCTTGGAAATGCAGTGAAAATAACTTCCATGCTTCGCAAACGCAAGCCTCCTTTATATAGGCGTCACAATATTATGTAATATCCCAGGAATATTGCGTGGTACAAGCGTACATTGCCATCGGGCGTCAGAATATGTGACTATCATAACGATTCCATAGTTTGAAGCCAGCCACCCATTACAAACGGCACACACCTTACTGAGCGTATTCCCTTAACACCATGTAGTGGGTGCATAGCAAGTTCGAAAACATTTCCCACATTTGCCGCGCATAATTTCTCCTGGTTTAAACCATACTACCCATTACATAGTATGCACTAAGTGATTGAAGTACGCAGTAGGGACGGGATATCGCTATCGCGTTCAACTCTTAAAGGCGAAGCTTAAGGGTCCCCCCAATTTTTTTGTATTTTCGCGACATTGGCTCGATGAAATTTTCCAAAACTTCGTATGCTAGGTCTATGGCACCCACAGATGACAATGCACCTAATTTTTATCGATTAGAAGCTACGTAGGACTCAGTAGACGCCTTCAAAATCTATGACATCACAGTGTTTGGTGCGGGAATCTCAAGGTGGCGTCTCCACTCGCATTTTCTTTTCGCGGTAAGAGTGGTGTTTGCAGTATTGTGAAATTGTGCTTAACTAATATGCGAAAAATAAATCGTGTTGCCCTTTAGTGTCCCTTTAAGATTTTTTATATGGCTTGTGCACCAAGTGTCTTACATGCAAACAAAGAAAGTGGGCATGGGCTCACCACTCTTGTAGACCTTGTAGGTGTCACTTGGACACATCCTGGACAGAAGAGGAACTGGAAGAAAAAAAAGCACAAACAATGCAAAATACGCACACAGTATGAACAGTGCGCTCATAACAAAATTTGCAATGCCTAAGAAATCTCTCCAAAGGCAAAATATCTTGCCTCTTGTTGAGCGAACTGTGCCACATCTTGTGCAAACAGCATACATAATCTTATCTCACTGGTTGATCACTTTATTGTCATTCACTAGGGGTGATGCCATGAATAGCCACAATTACTACAGGTAAGCACAAAAAATTTAAGAAAAATTTTTCATGACAGTGTATTGCCCAAGCCACCATTAATTTTGATCATTCTTAGGAGCAATGTAATACAAGGCTGTGAATTGTGAAATGATTATAAATTGTGATTTATGAAACAGCATTTAGATGCATATAAAACACAGCAGCAATCTACCGTCATTATCCTATCATGCCATTAACAGAGAGCAGAGGGTAGTTGGGTCCAGTTGGCTGAACATTATTTGAGTCACACTACACAAAAATGTTCATGGTCACATGATCTTCAAATGACACAATGTTCCTTCATCTGGTTTGTGCTTGACATCCATTGTGCAATGTGGACTGCAGTTTTTCTACCACAGGGCTGACGTCCACAACACATTTTGCACAAGAACCACAAGAATCAGCATGATTCAAACAAAGGTTTTGACGTCAACCTACATGATGCCATGTTGGCATAAGATTATGCCCAAACCAGAGAAAAGAAAAATTTCTGCGGCGAACGGCACAATGTTGTTTAGGGCTGATACCGTATTTTCTCGCGTGCGACCCCCCCACCCCCCATATAAAACCCATACCCCTCAACTACAATCTGTGAAAAAATGAAAAAGAAACATTCCTGTGTATTGCAGCAAAGTCACCTTCCTTGCATTGCAGTGAAGCATTGCCATGAAGTCACCTTGCACACTAAATCTGCATATCACACGCACTAAGACGTTAGCTCTGAATCTTCAGCAGGTTTTTTTTGTTCAGTTTATACTCGAGAAAATACCATATTTGTGTACATTATATCATGGTAACCTCTGCGCACCAGAATGCAAATACATGTCCATCAACAGTTGAAGATGGCACAGGCGCCTGTGGCCACTGATCAAAACTAAAAATGGCGTTCAGAAACATCGGCTACTGAACAAGTGTGGCTCACAGTTTTTGCGCAGTAGGTGAGTCGATGCCATGCTTCAAGTGAGCATGCTAAGGTCTTCTTTTTTAATGCATATAAGTTATTACATACTAACATAAAGAGTGCAAGACATGAAAGATACACATGCAGCTGTTTTCAGACTGCTCAGCTTGTGCTTTTCACAATAATAAAAGCCATGTAAGCTTTTTTATACTCCAGGGTCAGCATGCAACATAAGAAATTAAATTTTTGCATAAGCACTGATACATACACTGCAACAGCGTCTAGTGCAATGTGTTGTCTGTAGGCCATCATTCAGAACTTCCCATTTTTAAGAGCACTTTCATGAACCGTCACGTCCAATGCAGATCACATAACAATACCAGTAGAATGAGCCCATTTCAATAAGTCTTTCACAAGACTGTACAAGTAAAACCTAGACGACGGGGAAGCCGGCTTTGCATTCTGAGCATGCTGCTAACATCACTGAAATCAGGTTCAGCAGCATTACAAGCATGTAATAGTACCATTAGCTTATAATGCAATTTTTGTTTTACCTTAAAGGTATGCTTGCATGACTCGGGAATCTTCTATTGTCAGTGTGGGTGTGAAACTTTTCACCACTGCACAAATACAAGCCTATAGCTATATTGGCAAACTACAGTAACTCTCTTGGACAATTGGTTCAAGAGTACCTCACGCAAATTGAAAAGCCCCCAAAAATTTCGGCACCCTATAATTGGAGCCACAGCTTTTAAGTTCCAAGATTCCATTTTCGGTGCAGAAAATGCCATCCAGTAGATGCTTGTCCGACTTACCCCAGCTTGTAAACTCCCACTTCATCTCCACATAGAAGTCCGGGGTCTGCAAAAGAAGACAAGAAAAAGAAGGGAAGGGGTCAACACAGGCTCAGCACAATAGTCTACAGGCTAATCGTTGTTGCAAGAAACCCTATTAACACTACTGCTTATTTATTTATTTTAATTTTTTATGCATTCATTTTAAGACAGCGGAGTGCCTGCCAGCGATGGTGCCATACACAGATTTGAGTTTGTTGATTTGCACATACAGTTACAGAGTAAGTAGTTGGGACGAGGGAAAAAAAAGCTGCATTAAACAGCTTGATGAGCCCCACATGCACCGGTTCACTGTGGCAAACAAGACATAACAAGACAAAAAAATCTCATACAAAAAGAGAAGTAATAATACTTTAAAACTACTAAAACAGACCAGCAAATTTAAATATTCATACTACTGGCTAGATTTACTGCTTAGTTTCTTTTTATTTTCTTTCCTTTGTCTGTTGATACTGCACCAACACTGAATGAAGATATAATGATTCACCTGCTAGAAGTCATATATATGGTTGAGGGACATGAGTTCAATTGACATTAAGTAAATTAAATACTGTGGTTTCAGAAAATGCCAGAACTAAAATATGATTAAGAGGCAAGCTGTAATACTGGGCTTGAATTAATTCTGGTTGCCTGCAGTTTTTTTAATGTACACCTAAATCTAAGCACACAAGCATTTTTGCATTTCGCATCCACTGCAATACGGCCACTGTTGGCTGGGAATTGAACGCCCATTCTTCGCACTAAGCATGAAAACACAACACTCACCGTGGTAAGCCACCACCATGAGTATGGGTCTGATTGCACTGTTATCAAGACATGCACTGTTAGTTTTCTCTTTTTTTTTAAGCCTAAAGAGTTACCTAATGCTTTACAATCGTGGTAACATTGTACTTATGACAATGCAGTATTTAATTCAAATTCCTGAGGCGATGTCTTGTTTGATGTGCACAGAATCAAAAGGACAACACTCCAGAATTCTTAGAAGGCCAACACTCACGTCCCGGATGCGCTTCAAAAGATCAGGGATACCCCCGACTGATGTGCTGTAGCGTTGGAGGTCTCGCTGGGTCAGCACTTCTGCCAGAAGCTCAGGGTCGCCCGTGCTCACTGCTTCGTGCACCACTGTGTACGGAAATTGATATATTCATCATAAAGAACAAGACGGGCATCCTTCTAGCAACATCAAAAGGCACCCTGCATGCACTGCTGGTTAGTGGTGTCTTTAGAGACAGGGAGCTATGCCACCTCATCGTTAAAAATTGTAACTTCCTTACAGCTTCCGGACTCAAAGAACAGCTATGGACAGTCCAATGACCCAGTAATGCAGCAGAGAGACTTGATCTTTCTGTTCCGATGTAGAAGCAGTTTATATGCTAGAGCACGTTCCAAAGAACCTTAAAAAGGTTTTTCCATCCATCCATTCATCCTTGTTGGACCACACTATACCCAACAATAAGTATTCATACCTGCAGCTTATCTAAATTTCTTTGTATATGTAGGGCACGGTGTTAGAATAGGTTAGGTGTACCGACGCTCCCCCTACGCCGCGCAGCCTCCCCACCGTACACGGAGACGCGCTTCGCATTTTTTCCGACAGGCTGCGCTGGGTGTATCGAGGCTTCGAGTCAGCCGCTTTAACGGGGCCGTGTCGCTTACAAAGCTGCATTTGCGACAACTCCTCACTTGCTGGCCGTTCGTTTTTCATCACGGTAACCGCACATATCACTCTGATTTGAAAGTAAATGCACAACATCAAGAAAATTCAGTGGCGGTAGCCAACAGATGGAAACACATAGGAAATATAGCTTCTGCAAACAGTAATAATGAGTTGACAGGTGAACACGAATTTCAAAAATATTTTAGCTCGTGCACAAATAAGGCCACCGTGGCAAATTGGGTGAGGCCACCTGGACGAACTGGGTTAGTAAAAAAGAAAAAGGTATTCCCTGAAAAAGAAAGCGGGGCGAGGGGTGTGGGATGGGGTTGACGTTTCCCTAAATGATGGTTGTCAGAAGAAAGCAACACATTTGACAATGGTAGGTTAGAAATTCCTCTCCTGGGTTGTCGTTGTGCATACACCATATCGGATGGATTCAAGCAGCCGCCTTTGCTACGTTTACACGTGCTGGCTGGCGCTTGGTAATTAAGGATTAACATCCGTTTAACGACCGATCCATCATGACTCATCATGTTCCATTCCGACTGCCTCTCGTTATTCGTCACAGACATGCTGTTTGTTGCAGTAGCAGAAGTAGAACTTTGTGCCCTGCTCTGGGTGCACAAAGGTGAAATGGTCGTGCTCGTTTCCTTTTCAGTGTCCTAACTATTTGCTTTCCAGTTTCTTCTTTCAGGAATGACAGGAATTGAGAGTGACACCATATTCCATGACGTCACTGTCTAACCCGTTAAAACTAACACGCTGATGTGACCGAGGAGGGGGTACAGGCTGCCACCGATGCGCCGGCAAAGGAGAATTCTTGCAAGACTTCTTGCTCACAAAATACACACGTTTAATTTACATAATTTACAGAAGCTTCAACAAACTAGGCGTAGAGACGCGCCTTTACATTGGAAGCGCACACCAGAGACGAGAGGGCCACAGCGCACTCTTGATGCGCTCCTTTTATATCGGTCCGCACACGCGCGTCTCGTCAAGTCTTTTCCGTGGTCTTTTCACAGGACACGGACAGCGTGTACCAGCAACGCCGAAGCGCGTTCCCTGCAGCCACAGTGCCTGCAGCGCACAAGGACACCTCTTGCGTTCCCGCTGGACGCGGACAGCGTTTGGAAGGTATGCCGATGAGCGTCCCTTGCAGGCCGCCTTGCCGGTTATAACAACGCCAAACCAGACGAGGCCCCATTCGTGCACATACGTTCGCCAGTTCGAAACGCCAAGGCCACGGTGTTGCCGAGGCCGAGGTGGTATTTATGAGCTTCACGCCGCATGCCGAACAGTCATGCATAAAACAATACCACACAATCCTCACAGGGCCTTGCGATATCGCTAAACACGCTAAAACACCAAATGTTAGAAGCGTCAGGTTTGCGCTGGGTATAGCCAGGCGGCCACCGTCCCGCGCGCGCCACCTTTCGGCAAGAAGGGGAAAGAGGTCCCCGATTTCTCCTCATTCCAACGCGCCGTCGCTCCGCCTAAACTATTCTAACACCGTGATGTAGGGTACAAAAAGGTTAACTACGACTCGTAAAGAAGAAGAAACAACACACTTTTCATGTTCATTTTTTTTTTGCCCCACTTCATGCCCAAAGTGCACTGCTGTTGTCTTCGACATGACACTACAGGCATGACTAGAATTCCCGATTCTGTAGAATGCTTTCTGCAAAGAAAAACTGCCCTGCTCGGCTACTGCTATCTCTGCTTCAAAGTTTGTCTGGTCGACAAGCACATATTTATCAACAGTTCCCTTCCTTTCAAGCTGCTTGTCACAGCTCCCCCCTCTCCCATATTCCTCCCTTTTGCCACAGCCATTTGACAACGTTGAATATAGATAACTGTGACAAGCAGCGGTTTGCAATGTACTTATTCACCCAATATGTCTAATCTGTTTGTGGCCACTACGAATGTAGCAGATGGTCACATTAAACAAAGTCATTAAGATTTTGCTCTCTGTCTTTAACCATACAAAACATTCAATAGAATGTCAAAAGAGCCCCTTACCAGTTTTCTTGACAACAAAATTTGATTATCTAAGTAAAGTGTCACCCAGGGATCATTTTACTGTAACAAAATATACATAAAATAAAATGTTGCAAGGCTATAGCATGAGTAGGTGAACTGCTACCCCCCCCTTGCACAAGCTTGCACATACACACACACATGTACACACAAAAGCAAACACGATATGCTCTCTGCCACAATCTTTATTAGCAGCCAGAAGCAACACGCATCTAGCAATATCGTATGTAATAACCCCTGGCTTCTTTATTAGTAGCAGTTGTGGTAAACCTCATGTTAATTTCCTTTAGCTATCAGTCTTTCTCCTTTCCTTTATTAGGTGCACACCGAGAAGCAAAGCCAGACTAGCGATTGAGAGGCGATGCAAACGGGGCTCCTATTATGCTATCGCGTTCTGCTCTTGAAGACGAAGCTCAAGCATTCTCCAAGTTTTCTTTAGTCAGTCATTTTTTAACTACACATCACCATAATGTACCCCACAGATCCCTGCGTCATCTGTGCATTTCTTTCAGAAGTTCCCACACCTAGCGAGCAACCCTTCAGGTACAAAATTTCAAAAGCAAGGTGAGCAGAACCTGTGTAGCCGTCGTTGTTCTCCACGTTGACGTTGGCGCCATGGTTGAGAAGTATCTTCGACACTTCGAGATGTCCCAAGGTGACAGCCAGCATCAGGGCTGTCCGACCACGGCAGTCACGCTGTTCAATGTTTTCCTACAAACAGCACAGAGCAAAACTTGGCTTTTAGGGGCCATTACTCATGCAAACAACAATTGTCGCAGCGCATCGTGTGAAGTAATAATGTGAAAGTTTTACTTGCCACGCCACCCTTTGGTTTTCCTACAGAGGGACCCTAAAACGATGGTGTAAAGAGGAGAAGGTGCAGTGGTGTTAGCAATGTGCACACCTAGCAATGCATGTCCATGGAGGTTAGTGTAAACAGATGCGTGTTGACTTTGCACACTTTTGAGATTATCAACGTAAAGGCTAGGGTTATAATTTACCCCTTCAGAAGCTGTGTACATGATTGTATACAGTGTAAACTCAAAACTTTATCTCCCTGAGTGTTAATGTTGCTGCCGACTGTGCAATTCCAGGTGCGTTGCCCGCTGTTTGTCTTGCAAGTGTGTAATTTATAGTGCCATGTAGCCAACGCAGATAAAACGAATTTGTAAACTACGGTGTGGTTTCACCACATAAGCACTCCTTCTAAACTAGAGTCTGGGTCCAAGCAAGTTGGTAAGGGAGTTAGCACTTTGTGTGTTCGTTTTTGTTGTCCTTGTCTTGGTGTGCTTACTGTTTTCAATATGTCTCTCCTACTAAATTTTTCCTGCACTTTCAACACTGTCTAAAGCTTTACAAAAATTACCTGCCAATAAAATGACTATGAAAGCATTCCTAGACCACATTCCAAGAGCCACAAGCGTCGAGTGTTCTCTCTGTAGGATCGGTATATGTTCATAAACGTCCCCAAAACATCACGGAGGATGTGCTTTGAATACTTTAAGGAAAGTAATGGGTAGCAGGGCTCCACTCGGCTAACTAATGAACAGCCCAATATGTAACTACAGCTTTTGTTGTATCACCTTTCCTTTTGCTTTATGAAAAATACCAGTAATATGCACAAATATTCTGGACAAGAAGAGCCAGGAGAAAATGGATTGAGAAATATTCTGGAGGTCAAGTGATGTTGAGCAGGACGTAGTTGCTAGAGTTGATTTCGTCAGCTTCATTTGCACTGATCACATGGATGAAGAAGAGCAATTAAGAAATATTGTACATATCTGCAAGATTTTTCAATTGCAAATTGTAAAATGAAGTTTATAAGAGACAAACTTTATTGTAAGCCCCCTCTCCCCCCCCCCAGATCTGCACCACTTGAACCTTGAACATAGCGTACAGCACAAAAGTTGCCCGGTTATGGACATCACTCCAATGCCACATGCTTCTTGTGGTACATGCATGGGTTCCTCTTCAATGTTCAATTTCAACATGAAAAATGTCTACAGTATTCAACCAAAATGCTTATACAAGAACGTGACTTCTGAAAAAGGGATGTAGAAGGTTCATGGGTAGGAAACTCTTGCTCCTACCTAAGGCAGAGCTGGTTTATTGCTAAGTCAGATGTGCCACAGTGCCTAACAAAATACTGCAACTGCTTTTACAGTTTCCAGGTGTGTGAACCACACTTAAATTTTGTGACCGCTGTGACACTTTGAACACAATTTGCACGTCAAAGTAAAAAAAATGTCAATTTCGTGTTTGCCCATTGCCTTATACGGTTTCTCTAAGCCCTATTTTGGTGGCTTACTATGAGAAATCTTTTGTTTCTTTACAAATGCTGAGCTACACCTGAAGGGCTTAATTTTCTAGGACCTTCACATCTTTTTCTACAGGAAATTTTTAGCAGGGCTAAGCAGTGTTTGTAGCTATAGTTAAGAAGTCTCAATTTACTTTTTACACTATCAGGTGCCCCCCCCAAAAATTTTGTTGGCTTTTCGTAAGAGCTAAACTGGCCCCTTGGTGCGTAAGGGAACCTTTACGCGCTCATTTTCAGTGATTGTTGAACTTTTCGACCTAAAAGTTGTCAGTTGGTGTTGCTCATGCGAAATTTTCAACATGTCAAGCTGAACAGGTGTGGATAACAGGTGTGGCTACAAGGGTTCCTCAGACCTTTCTACCTCATTTAAGGTACCGCATGTAGAGTCACATTTTCTACTACAGCTTTAATTTCTAACAGAGAAAATAGCAGTGTAACCACTGAGGCTGTCACTTCTCATATTTTGCTAAGTTTCATTAAAAGACAGACAAGACTGACATTCTCAGCTGCCATTAGCTCAGTTGCACAGCAATTAGGTTTGCCTATGTAGGGCTTGTGACCAAGCAAATGCCTTTCCGTCTCCCTTACCTCTCACTTGAAGAAATGTTCTTGAAAGCTCTGCAAGTTCACTTTAAACAAGGTCAAAGCCATGCATGTACACATATGAATATCATGGGCCATCATTTACTATTGTGTAGAACTCTTTTATGGTTCAAAAGCAGACTTAGACATGTATATTTCTTGTGTGACCCAGCCCTACAAGTGCTACAAAAAGAATGGTTGCAATAATAAAATCACAAAGAATGATACAGAAATGCACATAAACACATTAAAAAAAAATTGTTGCCTAAAGTAAAGAAACGAACTTAAGATGAATACGCACACTACCAGGTAAAAAATTTCACAGATAAATAATTTGGTGATAAAAGCTGCATCTAAATGTGTTAATGCATGACTAGAAAAATCTCAGGTTAAGCTTGTGGTAGCTTTTGGGAGAAGTCCTTTAGGAAATGTTAAAGGGATACTGAACAAAATTTTTGCCGCCAAGATTTCCAGCCAAATAGAAAGATTGGGGGTTCGAATTCGATGGGCACAACCTTCATTTCAGGCAGAAACTAGAGGAAAGTGAAGAAATTTAATTAGTTTTTCACAAACAGCCGCGTCTAGCGGCCGCGCCGTGAACTAGAGGATGACGTGAAACTCGGCGGAAACAGGCATCCCGTCAGTGCCAGCCGTCGCCCGCGTCTCTCAACCCGCTCAGCTCGCACCATGTTTCCCAGAACCACTACGGGAGCGAACAATGCTCCCTGGCTGGGGTAAGGCATCAGTGCTTTGGTGGAAGGGAGAGAGTGGAATGAAAGGAGAGGTGGAGAAAAGGAAGGGAAGGACAGGAGCACGTGCACCCAGCATGCGCCAGGGAGAATCTGACGTCACGGCTCGCGCGTGTGCAGCCGCCGCGCTGAAAATCCACCAAAAATACAGCCATCTGTTCAAAAATACGTGAAATAAACTCTGTTTATCGGAACAGTGGCGTCTTCCGAGTAGAATTTCGATGTTTCCGTCAGTTTCTCAAATTTTTGTTCAGTATCCCTTTAAGTGCTTACAGCTTGATAATCGATAGGAAGAATTCATGATATTATTTAAACTTTTCGAAAGTCTATGAAATGCCATGGGTGGCATGAAGTTTAAGGAAGAAAAAGCAGTAGAGTGAAAACTAGCAGTCGCATCAGTGGTACAGAGCTGTAAACTACACAAACCTTTTCTACCAAGAATTGATTATTAACAACACATCCGTTAAAGCGCAAAAAAAAAAAAAAAAAGAAAAAAAAAAGAGAGGCATGCTAAACTATAGGTCAGATCAGCATTTTACACAGTAGAGGAGTGCATTTTTTGGTGTTAAACACTCGCACGAAGAAGTGCACTACGTTCAGTGAAAAAAAAAAAAAAGTACACCCTGCCATTTAGGAATGCACAAATTCTGGCAACACATTCATTCTGGAACTCAAGAACTGTTTTTTTTTTTTATTT
Source organism: Rhipicephalus appendiculatus (assembly GCA_030522465.1). Lineage (NCBI taxonomy): Eukaryota > Metazoa > Arthropoda > Arachnida > Ixodida > Ixodidae > Rhipicephalus > Rhipicephalus appendiculatus. Next base: position 18,725,881 of record JALIZH010032945.1, on the reverse strand, counting down.
ACTTGCACTACTACTAAAAAATGTCCCCACAAGATTCCACTTCTGCTTTGACTAACAAGCTGGCAGAATAATAAGAACTTCTTGCAAAGCGAGTTCGAGAATAGTTGACGACATCTTCAACTTAGCGCTAAAAAAAGACGAACACATGAGAGATGACAGGAAGCACTTGTGTTGTCATCTCTTATGTGCTTGTCCTTTTTAGTGCTAAAATGAAGATGTCGTCAACGGGTGCCAGAGAAAGCACGTTATTTCCTGCAATATCACATACGTCAGTTTCCAACATCATGCACCTTTGGTAACAATGAGACATGGTGCTGCCTATATTTTATAAAAGAAAAACATGAAAACCTTTCCCCCCACACACACATTAAATAAAAGTAACAGCCTCTCCCAAATCTCCACCATGCTCTGGAGGACTTAGTGACCTCCTCCAAGGTTGCACTCTAACCATAGGCGTGCGCACGAGGGGGGGGCAGAGGGGGCTGCCGCCCCCCCATAGACAGCGAAGAGAGGGGGGGCACGAAATCTGCCCCATACATTGACCTAATAGGGAGGCGGGCGCTGTGATGAACCTTCGCCCCCCCTGAAGGGAAACCCCTGCGCACGCCTATGACTCTAACAATGGAGATTGTGACAGTGCGCAGGTAGTAGGAAATACCATTAGGCGGTAGCGCATCACATGTTCAATAACCCTTGTATTGATCTTTGGTTGAACATAAATCTACTTTCACATATAACAAAAACACAGACTATGGCTACCTGAACAAGGTCGACATATTTCGAATGATTACCTTCATGTGACAATCGCAGACATGCTCTCTCTTATCTTGTTTATCTGCAGCGGTGTAAACAGCACAAGTCGCGAGGAAAACAATCTCAGAGCCTTTTGCATTGCTTCTTGAACACCGAGTTTTATCTAGGAAAGCTGCATTTGACTGACGACCATGTTTGCCGATTCGTTTAGCGTTTCAGCAGCTCTTTAAATCGCGCATTTAGAGCAGCTGGTTCCAGCTGGTTCCGCGTTATAGATCTTCGACACTTGAAAAGTTTGGTGGGAAAGAATAAGTGTCTGACTTTGCTAGCGGGGATATGAAGTTAGCTTCGGATGAGGGTCCAAGAGGGAAAGCACAGTTTCTTACACTCTTGACCGTCAAGGAACTCTGGAACAAGACCTTAGAAAGTTTAAAGTTCAACTTCTTATCTTTAATCTTAGAGCTGCTCAAATGAGGTGCTATCGAGGGCACGGCATACAGATAACATCTTCGGAGTTAGCAGGAAAATCTATGTTTACCAAAAGAAGAAACGCCAATACAGGGGGGAATTGCACTTCCATGGGAAGTTGCGTAGCCTTCCTGCGACGAAGTAGATTGCGCCGAAGGACGCGTACGTAATGGGTACGCCACAGCTAACGAGTCTCGTTACTCCGAAAGTAATTTGACAGCTGTTTCTCACGACTGGTAGGCGAGGTTTTGAACCACAGAAACATCAGCTGTAAACGCACGGAGCGCTAATTCAGCGCACGGAAGCGCCAACTAACGCCGTAGGAGAAGTAACTTCAGAAATTATTTCTTCACTGTCAGTTACTTAGGCGAAGTTCCGAAACTGCAACGCCCAACAAAATCTCCGAGCGCGACTACGTCAACACACAGCGAGATCCCGGCGCGTGAACATTCGCAGCGATGTGGCGGATCTCGTGACTCGTTTACTCTGTTAGAGCCCGTCGCAGTGTCTGACGAGTCAAAAGTTAGGTCCACTTACTGTGCTCTTTTCGAGGAGTGCTTTTAGGGCCTCGTAGTCGTTGTGCCAAGCGAGCCAATGGAGCGGATACTCCTCTTGCAACGCCGCTTTCAGTTTGTCCGACATACTTGTGTTATGTAGAGTTTCGGTGACTAGGTACAATATTAAGGCGATGAGTCATTGCATCCGTTACGAAGCAACCACGAAATGTTCTCTCTCACCGGCACAGCATCCTCACATCAGAGACGAACCTCCATTATGGCGTTCAAAGAAATAAACGAGAACTCCGTATCGTGTGGACAAATGCAAGGCCCTGCACGACACATGAGGTAGAAGAGGCAACTAGCGCCATGAGTGTATAAATGGATGGATGCTATAATGTTTTCACATGGGTTCCTCTTTGGAGCTCCTCGTGCAGCCCATGTGAACAAACCTTTACTAAAACAATGGGGAGCGCTCTGGTACACTTTATATGTCTCACATTTTAGAAAAAAAAAAGTGATGTCCTCTGCCTCACGTCACACGCTGCTAACGCTCTTTACGCTGCGTACCATCTGCGTGCACTCTAGCGGTCTGCCCGTTATTTTGAGACTCGCCTCTGATTGGTTGAACCGTTGAACTCCACGCGAGGCGTTTGTTTTGAAAATGGTCAGTTCGGTTCAGCCCCTTTCAGAGCGCAGAAAAACCACCGGTAAAAGCAATGAAGGGTAAGTTTTGCAGCTTTGATGGGTAAGCTTTGTCCAGCTTGAGAAGATACATCGCTGTTACAGCAGTGCTGCTGGTGATGTTCCGTCTAGACGGAATCGAAATGCGTGCTTAGCTTTCCGTTCACACTGAACGATAATCACTGCTAAAGTCGGAACAACTCGTTGTACGTCCTGACTTTTTTGTACAAACCATTTTTGTTTTATGGGCTTCGTGGCGTGCTGCTGAGTGGGGCTCGTGATTTCGACAGCCGGGCTGGCCTAGGTTCAGTTCTCGCTTTCAGGGGCGGCGCCAGCCGGGGGAACAGGGGGGTGGGGGGGAGGCAAATAAATGCGAAGTGAAAAATTCATTTCATTAGCGACTGAAAGTATTTTTATTCCGTATAGAAGACTTCAACTGTGAAACAGGGGCGTAGCCAGGAAGTGGCACGCTGGGCACATTTCCCTTTCAGTAATTTTCTGTCCAGCATAGTGTGGTGGCTGGAAGGGTAGTCATAGGATACCTTGCTTATCTACACTTGAGAACACGTGCCTGCATGCCCAACGCCCTCTTCACAGTCGAAAGATGCATTCACTCCCCCCCCCCCCCCTCCAAAATAATAACAAAACGAAAATTGTGGTTTCACTACTGCTGTAAACCAGAAACCGTGCATGTGTGTGGTTTAAAAAAATATTCCGTCGTGTGTGTTCTTGTGTGTGCCTGTGTGTGTGTGTGTACAGAGAAAGAGTATTCTGAAGAGGTGGAATGCTTCCTCTTACATAATTTGTCGATACCTTTGAGCAGCTTGTTTTCTTACAAGCACCTGAATGCCTGATATAGGTACCAGACTGAAACTAATGAAATTTATACCTATTTCTCGCAGCAACTGAAGGAATGTTGGAGGAGCCAGTCAAAGTTGCTGTCAGGGTGCGACCACCGTTCCCAGACCAGAACCATGAATTTTTGAGCCCCATTGAGGTGGTGCCCGAAAACGCACAACTCATTGTGGCTGGTGAACATGGTTTCACCTTTGATTATGTGTTTGATGCAAGCACCTCTCAAGAGGAGCTGTACACACGGTGTGTTGCAGACCTCATTGGCAAGGTCACCACGGGTAAGTTACTTGATGCCATCAATGATGTAATGTTAAACAGTTTCTCCTGCTTTCATTTTGAATTTTACTACAGCTAAACATCTGGTCATTGTGTACATGACAAAATGGGTGTCCAAATCTAATGAACATGTTTAGGCTGCCCCACAAAATGAGAAACATTTAAGGATTGAAACTCCGCTATTTGCGGCGACCAGAAAAAAACACAATTGTTCTCTTCTCAATGTGTATGCACTGCTGCGATGGCATGGCAAAGTCATCGCCATGTCAGGGTCGGACAACAATATGGTTAAAGTTTCGTTTTTCTCAGACTGCCAGCTGTCAGCTTCTCAGTCTGAGCTTGCCTCCTGTTCTGAGGCGTAAAAGCTTCTATTGTTCCAACGAACAGTTGAAGGTCCCTTGTGGTCAGCCATCCCTCAACAAGGCAGTGCGGGGAGAGCAGCAAATGAAAGACGTATTGTAGCAGGACAGTTGTCGAAGCACGGATATTCCATTCTAACATTCTACCATTCCGTTCTACCAGCATGTATTTTGCTACTCTTGGAGGTAGCTGTCAGCTAATTCTTTTTATCTTTGCTCTTTGACATCATTTATAGGTACACGAACCAAATGACCTAACTGTGTCTTCTTTTTCCTCCAGGCTACAACTGCTGTGTCCTGATGTATGGCCAGACGGGCTCTGGGAAGACGTACACCATGGGCACTGATTACAGTCCGAGTGAAGTGCCGGCAGCCAATGAGGGCATCATTCCACGGGCTCTGCGAGACCTGTTTGACTGTCTGACAAGACTGCAAGACGGTTGCTGGACGACAAAAGTCTCGTTCCTGGAGATTTACAATGAGAGCGTCTTTGACCTGCTGGCAAGTCCAAAGGAGAGGGAGGCCATCCCTATCCGGGAAGTGGGCAAAGTCATTGTGGTGAGCTTCTTTTTCTTTCACATACTTTGCTTTTCCGGTGGCACTTACGTTGTAAAACATTTGAATAAGCATTACTAGTTGCTATTGTGGTATGCTTTCACATCTTCATGACCGTGTCTTTACATAGCTGTTTTTACAAACCTGTAGCTTGTCTTTTTCTTTTATATGCTCTCATTTTTTTTCTGCTGCATCTGTATTTCTGTATCAGTATAGATAGATAATACTGGTGGCTTTGCCGCAACATCCGTTGCATTGAGTGGTAGCTGTATGCTTGACATTTTATACCATTGCAAGCCTTTCTCAGAAGGCTGCATGAAGAAGGTGGAAGTGTTGCATAATAGAACAGCACGCAAAAACAAAACTTTCCGCACTATAGTAGTGACAGTACTACTTATGTCATGCGGTGGTTGTTTCTGTAACTAAAAGGGCCAGTAAACAACCTCGTGGTCCAAGATTTATGATGGAGAAATAACTGTGCACTTGTGCCAATTGAACATGCAGCCACAAGAACTTTCTGAATAAGTGCTGTAATAAGGAAGTTGCAGGACATAGAAAAACCCGCTTCAGCTAGATTCAATTTCTTGCTCAACGTTTCCATCTTTATCATCAGTGGAGAGGGGTAAGAGAGGCCCTTTGGTGTGAGTAACCCCACTTCGGAAACTTAACACAATTTCAGTGATTACGTCATCGGCGTGCAGCCAACGATCGAGCAAGGCTTCCTCTGCGTGTCGCTCGTGTCATAGCGGTGCGGGGAGGAAGCGGGGTGTGAGTATGCACTAGAGCTGTGCGAATAGCAAAATTTTGGGTGAAAAGCGGATTTGAATATTAAAGTTTGAGTGCGAATCGAATTGACTATTTTTCAAATAGTCGTCGAATATTTTAAAAATATTTTTCGAATAATTCGAAGTGAAATTACAGAAAAAAGGCTGCAGAGGATCCCTAAGCACATTCTTATGAGATAGGAGCATGGAAGTGTTTCTTTTGGCTAGGTTGGTGAAGTGCTGAAGGGATGGCGTTCCCTAGTTTTTTTTATCAAGGATGAGGCAATGCAGAGACCGAATTGTATTTATTTACATGATTTGGTGCAATCAATGTGGTGTCACAACACTTTACACATGAAAGGAAAAGACGCCTATTTCCTCCACTTCTCCCCTCCTCCAACTTCTGTGGAGGCCCAACTGATTTGGCGTACAAGGGCGCGCTCCCTTCGAATTCGGAGTTTTTAATCTGCCTCATAGGCGTCAACATATAAGAACACCTGTAACTTAGGGAGCTAAAAATCGCCGGCGTCCGATTTTTCGGACTTTCTGCCCAAATTTCAGGACCAAAGCAGCATTCATTGAAACCCCTGCTCTCCCGCATCTATCATCTCTATGTTGGAACCTGTGTTTTCTTGAGTCAATACATTTGCGACCATAGCAGAGTCTGACAGGCAGCTTCACCGCAACGCGTGAGTGGGATTGGGGTGAAGCATATTAAAAATCAGAAGGGGCCAGTGCCAGTCGGTCGTTGACTGCATTTGTCTTCGGAAAGTTCAAATACTTCGAATAGTAAAATTCCAGTGCGAATCGAAATGAATAGCAAACTCTATTCGAAAAATATTTGAAAGTTCGCCCTAGTATGCACCCTTCTTTAGCGGTAAAGTTCTGAGATGCCTCGTCATCTCGGAGGCTTTCGCTCTGGCAATACCGCTTGTCCCTGTAGTCTCGAGGCTCTACCAAAACGACAGAGGGCAGCACAGGAAAATTAAAATGCAGACTGCATGGCCAAAACGGCCAAAACTGCATCACCGCTGCAATGATGTGATAGCTGCGCCAATTGCGCCAAGAGGTGAAACCTGCTACATCCTGCTACATCTTGGCAAAAATTTCATTATTTGCGCCTAGCATGCGCCAAGACGTTGTTATTCCATTCTTTCGGTGAGAAACATCACAGGAGGCGCTCGAAATCCACAGGTTACCACTGCAGTTTCAAGTCGTCGTCGCAGTAGGCAGGAAAGTGCTATGTAGTTGAAGCAGTTGCTGGGCGCAAGCCTTCAAAACAATTTTGACTCGCCCATATTGCGAAAACTTACTGCGTTAGATTTCAACTCGCCCATACTGTGAAACTTACTGCATTAGTTTTCTATTACTGCTAGACCATACTGTGAGATAACTGAGTTCAACAATAGTTAAAATTGCTTCTATCTGTTGTGGATAGAGTCAGAGAAAACTAATAATGACTTAGTTGTTTTTGGATGGCAGTCTTACTTGACTGCCTGTATTGATTACAGTAATTCAGTACGTGTATGTAGAACCGACCGTTTATTTAATTTTTTTTAATGTGTAGTGCTATTTGTTCTAATTACTTAAAATATTTTATGCAGGGTGTCTAAGTTTTAAGACCATACAATGGGAAGATTTTACCAACAATACCATGTGCTGTACAGTGACTGTTACTTCGCTGAGAAGTCATGGTGTCCCAGTATTCCTGTATATCTCGGCTGGGCTTCTCGTCCTCGGCAAATGTACATGTCAAACATCTTGTCAAATGTAAATATGTGCTCCCCCCATCACCGAAAATTTTTTCAAGCACACATTAAAATAGCGGGGAGAAAGGAACAACCACTCATTAACCAGGACCCTAACGATTCTGTACATCAAGCACGACAGCAGACACTTCTCCACACAATGAAGGACTAGGTTGTACTAAAATTATTAACGTAATCAGAATTTTTTTTTTTTTAAGTAAATAGAATGCATGAAAAATATAGATAGACTGTGCTTCCGTATTGTAACTAAACCATCAGGGAAAGCCAGAGTCATTTACAAATACCAAGTGAACTCCTGGGAAGTGTTAGGTAGCTGGAGCTGACTTGGGGATGTCTGCAGAAAAGCAAAGAGCAGTGGCCTAATTTTATGTTGAGGAGTACTCCAAGTGAACATGCATGCATGCGTGCATAAACGGATTTCCTTTGACATGTGGTGCAACAGCTCCGGCTTAGAGACAAATGTTTGCAGCCGAAAATCTATAGGAAGTAACTGCTCGAAACGGTTATGATGCCCCAAAGTGAGATTTTAGTTGCTCCAGAAGCTGTGCCAAAATTGCTTTGGTGAATCGCATCACTGCGCATGGCCAAGGCGCTGTTTCGTAGTGCAAAGGACCAATCGAAGAAGTCGTTGCTGCGTAATGTTGCCCATGGGCAAAATCGCGTCACTTCATGTACGAGGAGGATTGGACAGGTGCTGGAGAGGGGTGTGGGAAATGTTTTTCAAAGTGTAGCGGCTATGCGGTGTGCAGCTTTTTGATATTCGTGAAATGTGATCGCCGTGGCCTTCTGCACGAATTAGCAAGCTTGTTTGGGAGGTGTAAAAAAAGAAGTCGAAGCCTAGTTTTTGGCCCTTTAAGCTGAGGCTTTCTCTTTGCAGTTTGTAATGCAGTGCAGTCTTGGTGGCATGGTGCTACTGGTGACGGTAATAGCTATGTTTGTATAAAAGTTGTACATCAATGAAGACAGAATTGGAAAAGGTTTAATGTTATAATGGTTAGGTTTGTGTCGGAAAGTTGCACTTATTTTCAAGCTGCGAGACTCCGTGGAGCAGAGTGATTGTTGGGGCGCTGCACTGAAGTGAAGGGGAATGTAGTTGGGTGTGACGGAGGACAAAGTGATGTCACAGAATTGGACAGTTTGCAGGCGTACGATGCCATCATCTGAATCCAGACAGATGAAGGGGTGGTGATTGGTGTTTGTTGGGAGAGGCCTTTATTCTGCAGTGGATAGAAAGTAGGTTAATGATGAATTTCTGTAATGAACCCAGCTGAAAGGCCTGGTGCAACAGGCTGTGAAGAGTCCCGAGGATGCCCTGAGGTGTTTGGACCAAGGCTGCCGCAACAGGAGCACAGGTGCCACTCTGCTCAACAGCTGCTCAAGCCGCTCACATGCAATCTTCACCATTCACCTGCAGGGGCAGGTAGAGGGGTGAGTCAGCAGTAGTCTTGTGTCATTTTAATTGGTTCCCTTTGCTTTGTTCATTTCATAGCAACAGTCGCGACTCCCGAATAGTAAATAGTAAACTTGAGGATTAGAGTGAATTAAAAGTGGATAGTTTGAATAGTATATGTTGGGGGGCGAGGAGTTAACGGAGTCGCCCTCTATCGGGTGTGCCTCTCTTGCTAGGTGATGCAAGGTTGTTTCTGCGTTGATTCTCAGCGCAGAGAGGTTCGAGTTAAACCACAGACAGTCACAGACACGACACGGGCACGTCGTCGTCGGCGTAGGCCTTCCATCGCTTCTGGGTCTTCTCGCAGCCGCCGTTGCATTTCTTGTTCCCAAGTATTCTCTTGTATGTACTCGGAGCCTTCGGCTCGCTGCTTAACATCCATTTGTTGGGACTAACTGTTGACTTCTTCATTTTTAGTGGACCAGTTGTGAGTTGTGGGGTTTACCCAATTTCTGTGGCGCATGCCCTTTGATGATGACGATAGTATTTTGGTACGGGTTGAACAAGTAACGTTTTGCTAAACAGCTTTGCTGCTATAAAAAAAAAAAAGAAGAAGAAAAAAGGAAAAAGAAAGATCCGGGTGCAGGCAATACGTGTTGAACCCTGAAGTGTGGCTTCACAGCAGTGCAGATTTTTCCTGCCCTGGATGGGTGGTTTCACGGTATAGCGTCCCCACAATGCCGTGAAATCATCTTTTCAGGCTGGTTGCATGCGGTAACTATATTCGTTTGTTTCAAATACTTTGAAACTTCGGAAACAATAAATTTGTATTGAAGTGAATTCGAATACTCCAATACTCTAACAATACTTCAGGTCACATTTCAATGGAAGTGAAATGCTGAAGCCCGCGTGCTGTGCAATGTCAGTGCACGTTAAAGAACACCAGATAGTCAATATTTCCGGAGTCCTCCACGGTGGTGTCTCTCATAATCATATCGTGGTTTCAGCACATAGAACCACAGATATTATCATTACTACTTTTTTTGTCCATTTTCAGTTCCATCCTTACAATTGCACTTCAATTAAAAACTACAGACAAGACCCCATATGGTTTTCTTGGCTCCATTATCTTTCGGCTTCATACGGTTGTGCGTAAGAAAAAGAGGCCCGTTGGTTTACCCTCATTCTTTCGTCCCCTATAGATGTTTACTAGTACCATTACAGCCCTCTCTTGATCCTGAAGCTGTTGCTGACAGTGCAAACGATGCACTTGTGCTGCACCTAACTCTAAAATGCACTTTTCTATTGAATTTCAGTGCTCTCAGGAAGGTAGGACTTGTCTGCATTTCATCTTTACTCTCGTGCAGGGCAATGTACACATCTAAGCTCCAGCTGGTTGACTTGGCTGGCTCAGAGGGCATCGGAAGGACACTCAGCGTTGGAGACCGGAGGAAAGAAGGTACAAGCTTGAAAGCGGAGCATGCTCTCTCTTCTTTGATGGGGGAGGTCTACGCGTGACAGGTTTTTCTAAAAGCTCTAATGACACTGCTTGAATCTTGTGCTGAGTTTTCTCTTTAGTAGGCCTGGGGCTCCAAGCAACCGCATTTTTAAACTCTTTCAGGGGCGCAACAGCTGCGCCAATTGCGCCAATTTGATACATTTCCCAATTTTTGCGCCGAGCTGAGCCAAAACCATGCAATTTGGCTGAAATTGTGCCACGCTGCGCCAAAATGCTCGACCAGCCTCAAAATTTTCTCCATTTCTCTCTAATTTCAGTGAGAAATGGACATCATATTGACCACCTGCAGTTTGCGTCATCAATCAATCCAATCATGAATCCAATCCAGGCACGCAGACCTTAACCCTAAACCACTGTATATATACTCATTAGGGGAGGACACTCTCGAGACGGGATCGACAAGACAAAGTAACAACGCCGCGCCCCCCATTGGTCCGTTGGCCGCAGCGGATATCTATCGGCGGGACGACGCAGCTTCAAGACAAAAATGCTTTGCCGTAGCCACCAACGCTTCGCTGGAAATATGAATTTCCTAGTCAGCAAACACGGCCATGGCGTACGCCGTGTTTTCCGTGCGCGAAAAAACTCGACGTGCTGCGAACGCCGACGTTGCTGGCGACCACGTTGGTTGCCATAGCATTGGCACATAAAAAAAATTGCACCATCTCCCGCTAAAGGGAACCATGTGTAGATGTGAAGCAGCAGGCGCTAACGCTTACACTGGCGGCGGCGTTGACGCTGGCGCGATCGCAGTGTTGCGCAGGAGAGAAAACTGGGGAGGCGCAAAGCAGGCAGTGATGGAGCAGTGTTTCCTACTGGAACATGCCAATCGCTGCTAATGGGATATGAGAGACAGAAGACTCCGACTGGACACGGAGAGCCGCACTCCGCTTTTAGTTAACGCGCACGCTGCGAATTTTTATTGTTCAACAACGCACAGGAGAAATCTCCCACCGGCACCACCTTGGAGGTCAAGATCCATTGCCATATATACGGGGTGGCCAGTGAACGGTTGTGCAGCGCGAGCAGTCGGTTTTTTCAACCAAGAAACTCGCTAGCAGACGCTGCCTGCGTCGGCGCCGCGAGGCGAGAGAGGGGGGGAGCGTAGGAGAGGAGACAGAGGGGGGTGATACGATGCGCAGTGGGGAGTGTGAACGCCGTGGGCAGGGATGCGTAGAGGAGAGAGGGGGGGAACGTAGGCAAGGAGAGATAGGGGGGACGCGCATGCGCAGTGGGAGTGTAGACGCCGGGCAGGGATGCCTAGAGGAGAGAGGGGGGAGTGTAAGAGAGGGGAGAGAGGGGAGGGGAGGCGCACGCAGTGAGGGATGCCTAGAGGAGAGAGGGGGAGAGGAGGTTTTTTATTTTAATTTTTTTAAAGGGTTTGCGCATGCGCAGTAAGGGTGGGCACGCGGCACACCACCACCACCACCACCGGATTGCTTCGCCATAAGATGCTTCACATCTAAAAACCATTTTCCTTTCTTGAAGTTGCGTCGTCCCGCCGATAGATATCCGGTGCCATCACCAGGCCAATGGGCACGCGCCGTTGTTACTTTATCTGGTCGAACGCGCCTTGCAAGCGAGCCAAGAAGTTGTACCCTAAACCTAACCCCACCGTGAAAGAAATAAAAAAAATGGAGGGGGTGCGGTTGGGGGGGGGGGGGGGAGGGGGAGGTAGCGGTTCGAAAATTTCATGGCCTTGTTCTATCCCGTGCAGAACGCTGCTTAAGCCTCCTTCGCCGCAGTATATCGCTGCTCTGCGGAAGAGTGTATTAAGATTTGGAAGGGGCTGTTAGCACTTCATGGGACACAGCACATTTTGTTCCTCAATTACTCATGCGTGTATATGCCGCATAATTGTGAGTACTAGTATGATGGCTGACGTCTGAAAAAGTTGCTGGCAATCATTTGGAGCAGTCTACGACATATCTGCAGCCCTAAAAAACAAACAAAACTGTGCGCCTGTCTTTTTTTTTTTTTCGCCACCCATGCTTGTTACAGTTTTACAAATCTCCCTAATTTCAATGTGAAAGAGTCTGTCAAAGGATTTGACAGGTGCGGCGAATGGTAATGGGGACTTTGTCATTGTTTGCACAGTGGGTGGTTCAGAAAATGCTACTTTCATTGAAATAGCAATGCTCATGTTCACTCTGCACGATTTAGGTGATGTTGAAAGGCTCGTACATATTTTTGTTTTCTTTTATAAACATAAGCCTTCTTTTTTTATACTGCTCCAAATTTGGGACTTTTGTGATAAAAAAATGTTTTTTTTTCCCATAACCTGCTCCAAATTTGGATTTTCGTGCTGCAAAAGTGACATTTTGCTGCTCCAAAAATTGCTCCGAATTCTATTTCAGCTGTTGCACCCCTGCCCTTTCCCTACTGTGAAAAAGAAGGAAATTACACCTAATTTACTGGAAGTTTCTTTTTTTTTTTTGCTGAATTTGTAGAGCTTCTTTTTTTATGAATAGAATGGCACCATTGTTTCAATTAAATGGGGTTCCTTTATTTTGCTAATTGCGTTGAAAAGACAGCTTTACGATGGCTTCACCGCATGGCAATGCTGTGAAAGATGGCAATACAATGAAAGCCGAGACACATATGGCACAACCTGGACAGTTGTGGCCATCTAGAGTCAAGAAACACACGAGTATAGTTGTCATTGGTCATTTTGGTACAGAATACTCGTCAACAGGAGGGAAAGGGTTAACTCTCTAGAGCTGTGGGGCAACAAATGTTTTACCGTAACCATGGCATCACACCAGCGGCAGCTCCAATCTCCCTCATAGTGACTGTGAGCTTATTTTTGAAAAAGATTGTATGGCATGTGACTTGGAGGAAAACTGAGCTGGTTGGTATGGATTCATACTTAGGACTGTGCAGCGCTCACGAAAAACGATAAAGGATGGAAGAAGTGCACTCGCAATGCGCTGACCTTTCAGTTGAATTCTTATTCAGAAAACACAAAAAGAAGTAAACTAGAATAGTCATCGAGCCATGTGACAGGTGCTTCAAATGAAAATAACTTTTCTGGCTGTTGCCCCTTAACTAAACATGCGCACGACTTCTATGTCAAATTACTACACGTGCTGACCAAATATTCATATTCCTTATCTCAAAGCCTAATCGATGGCTGGTTCACGCATGATTCGTTCCCTCTTCTAATGTGGAAGGCCTCGGTAATTTCTCGGGCAAGCTGCTTTTTATGCCTGGAAAGTGCTATAGTGTTTGTGAAGTCTGGGGTACACCCACATTCGCAACAATGATCAGCTAGGTGGGAAGGCCTCGCTTCTGTTAAAGATCACTTATGTTTGCCCAATAGAACATTCAGGCTAACCACATCACATACCAGCTAACCATGAGGTGGTTAGCTGGTATGTGATATGTGTGCCATGCATAAAGGGATTAGCAGTTGGCCATTTTTGGTGGGTCTTGCATCTTAGTGCTAAAAGTGGTTTGTTTTGTTCTCATCTAATTCCATTGATCAGTGCGCTAATATGGCATGCAATTGTATGCATTTATCATCATGCTGTGCCTTATTATACGACAGTAGACTCATTAAAAGGTACCAAAACGCACCAGGAAAATATGTTGCATTTAACAGGAGTTCCATTTACCGAGGGATGAATACGGGTGCAGAATTCAAGTACTGCACCAATCACATTAGAGGCAGTTGTTTCACTTAAGCAGCAATTATGTTTAAGAGATCTCTGTTTACTGAGAGTTTACGGTATTACATAGACAGGGCAGCTCTGTCAGTACCATAAAAGGAAAAGTTTGCCAATTTTCTGTTCTTGATGTTGAATGTGCTGCCTTGTCTATGCACAAGGAAACACAGCATTATAATATATTAGCCAACGCAGCGCCTGCACTTTTCTATCCTGTGCCATAATATTAGGGCTGGTTTTCCGCAATCATGAAGTGCTTAGCTGGTCAGTAATTTCTTGACATTGAAGGGTCTCTGAACCACCTCTGATGATTTTTTAACATTTCAAGTAAACGTGCATCAAGTTCAGAATGTTGTCATGATCAACAATGCCAAATGCGGCAGTGCTACGAGCCGCGGGTGCCCCATGAATTCCAAGAAACAATCCCTTCTCCTGTCTGGGCCTTTCGGCATTCCTCATTCCTTCAGCGTTTGCCGTGACGTCAACATATCGTCTGCTTGCCATCTACAATACCTTGTTTGGCTCCTCGCAGGTGTGCACGCTCGCTGCTCTTTCCCCTTGCACGGTGAGAAGGAACACTCGGTCAGGAGGAGAGTCGAGCTGATGAACAAAGAAAAGCGAAGAGTGAAACGAGCGAGAGCGTCTTTTCTATCATCAAACACGTGTAACTCTGCCATTAGGGAAACCGTTTAGAAAAATTCTCCTGGCTGTGTGTTTGTTGTAGACTCGCATACAACTTGAACACCACAACTAAATTGCGACCTCTGGGTGGGTTTAGGGGCCCCTTTAACAATACTTGCTTAATCTGATGCTGTGGGTAATCAAACTGGTCAGCACATTAGTCTCATTACATCACAGTTGTTGAAGACATCTGCAATATGTGTGTCTCTCCTTTCAGGTGTCTCCATCAACCTTGGCCTTCTCGCTCTGGGCAACGTCATCAACTCGCTGTGCTCACACAGTGGGAAGTCGCAATTTATTTCGTATAGGGACTCCTCGCTGACACGGCTCCTGAGAGGTAAGCATCAGCTGTTGACAGCATCCTCACAATGCAGTGAACGGTGCATTGTGGTGTTTCAAGTGCACTTTTAAGAATACAAGCATGCACCAACTTAACCTGTAAAACTGCTGCTGCTTGACAGAAGGGTAGCGTTTAATACTTGTAGTTCCTTTAGTATAGTGCGCTGTCACGTGCTCATGAGAAAGCATTCCAAGGGAAATATTCCCTCATGTCATGGCGCTACTTTTAAAGGGGCTCTGCAACACTTTTCCTAGTAACCATCGAATGGCTTCGTTTAAGGAGTTTATTGCCTCACGAATCGACTGCCGCAAGAACTTTTAGACTCCTTCAAGTACGAGCAGAGTTGCAGATTTGTCACACACTGTAATTGCTTTCTCTCTTCTCTTGTCCCGACGAGTGTGCTGGTAGTTAAGCAAGGAGGGATGGCACAGGAGGAAAGAAGCTATGTCACGCGCACACCGTGACCTTGAGGACTTCTTCTTTTCTTCGAACGCGTGCCTTACTTTTAGTGTGATCACGAGTGTGTGCTGGCATGTGGCGGCATCCCATGGTGACCACATCATCATCATCATCATCAGCCTGTCTACGCCCACTGCAGGGCAAAGGCCTCTCCCATGTTTCGCCAATCAATCCGGTCCTGTGCTTTCTGCTGCCACGTTATACCTGCAAACTTCTTAATCTCATCTACCCACCTAATTTTCTGTCTCCCCCCTCACGCGTTTGCCATCTCTTGGAATCCAGTCAGTTATCCTTAATGACCAGCGGTTATCTTGCCGACGTGCTACGTGCCCGGCCCATATCCATTTCTTCTTCATGATTTCAACTATGATATCCTTAACCCCCGTTTGTTCCCTGACCCACTCTGCTCTCCTTCCTGTCTCTCAAGGTTACACCTATCATTTTCCTTTCCATCGCTCGCTGCGTCGTCCTCACATTAAGTTGAACCCTCTTTGTAAGTCTCCAGGTTTCTGCTCCGTAGGTAAGAACCGGTAAGATGCAGCTGTTATATACTTTCCTCTTGAGGGATAGTGGCAGACTACCATTCATGATTTGATAATGCTTGCCGAATGAGCCCCATCCCATCCTTATTCTTCTAGTTATTTCACGCTCATGGTTCGGCTCCGCGGTTACTACCTGTCCTAAGTAGACGTACTCCTTTACAACTTCCAGTGTCTCGCCACCTATCGCAAAGCGCTGTTCTCTGCCAAGATTGTTCCACATTACTTTAGTTTTATGCATATTAATTTTCAGACCTACTCTTCTACTTTCCGTATCCAGTGACCACAGTAACTATGCAACTCACGTTGCTCAAATCAGCCGATGGCCGTGAATTTTGGTATATGGCATCATTTATTGGAAAGAAGAGGGAACGATTTCTAGCTGACTTTGAGAATTAATTGTAAATTCCGGGCCACGTGCTGCGCTATAATGTTTGGCTCGCGTGTTCTCCGGAGCCTCGACTACTGATCAGCAGCATCTTCCGACCATGCTGAAAAAGGGTTGCAGGGCCCCTCTAAGTGTTTGAGTGTAACAAATACAGTATTTTTTCAGGGACCCTCTAAGTTTTAATGTTATTGCTTTGCATTCATTGCAGATTCGCTGAATGGTGGAAGTTTCACGGTGATGATTGCCTGCATTAGTCCGGCTATCTGTGACATCCCGGAAACGAACAACACCCTCCGTTATGCAGACAGGGCTCGGCAGATCAAGACAAAGCCCGTAATCAAAAAGGCCAACACAGGTAGCATTTCTGAACATCCATTGTTGATCACTTTGTGGCCAACTTCACTTGATTTTACCCTGCTAGCCAAAGGGAAGGTGGTTCAAACTGTCGTACTTTCTCACTTATAATGTGCATAAAATATGGAGAATATTCGTAGCTAAAGTCGGGGTGCAGATAATGCACGAATTTCAGTGCATAAGTTGGCTTCACGGCACTGCTGCACTTTAATGCGAGGAAGGCGGCTTCACTGCAATACATGTGGATCCTTTATGGCACTAGCTTCTAGTGACAATGGGTTTCTTGCTCAGTGACGTCTGGTCTGCTTCTTGTGAGCCGGAAGTGAAAAGCCGGGATAAAAAAATAAAGGAGCTAATGGTTGAAGTTAAGAGTTGTTTTCGATACATATGATATCGGGGCATCAGTTTAACTGGTATAAGGGCCAATGAACTGTAAGTATAATTAACGACAATTAATTGAATGAGTTCCCTGCAAGAGGAGATAGTTTTTTGTGAGCAGCTGGGATCGTTGTGGCACCTGGTGGAGCAGATCTCAACCACGCGCTTCCTTCCATGTGGCCTCCAAAATTCGCTTCAGCAGCATGCCATTGCACTGCCGGAATTGTTTGCGGAGGCCACGTAGAGGGAAGTGCAGCGGCAAGGACCTAATTAACAGTCAGAAAAATTAATCACAATTAATTTAATGGTGGTAAGTGCACATCGAAATTATATAAATGAACCGATTGGTTTGCCTTGAGTGATGTCTGAAGTGTGTAACTTTTATAAGGGTTTAAATTTATGGATCGCCAAAGATCATTTCACCACTGTGTTCAGCTGCCCCTGCCCACGGGGGGGGGGGGGATGTCAGATGTCGGGCAAAAGAAAGGTTGCGTTCATTTTTATTTGTTTCTCAGGGCTACAGCGACGTGATACAGCTCTGAATGGTTGCCAGTAAAATTTTTAGACGCCAGCAATTATACTGGTAGTCATTATTATACGAGGTGTGCGTGTGTATGTATGCATGCTTGTATGTCCACAGTATGTATGCAATTATGGGCAAAATGTGCTGTGTCCTGTGATAGCTGGCAGCCCCTTCCCAATTTTAGTATGCTTTTACGCATGGCATTAATAGGCTGTGGTAAAAGAGACTTAAGAAGCATTCTGCATGCTATAGATCAAGGCCAGATCCTATGCTTGTTTTTTTTTTTCTTTCATCCGAAATCAGCATGCAATTGCTGGTGCACGCAGTTTGACTGGTATGATGCATGCAGCAGGCGATTGGCTTTATTTAAATGTTCAGCTGGAAGTGTCAAAGGCAGAAGATGTTTTCACGTATGGACAAGCAAAAGGTATGAGTTGTGGGGATCGGAGGCGCGCCCGAAGCCTCCGCGCGGGCATTTCGCCGTTCTGCTGGTCCTTTTCCCTCTCCCTTGTTCTCGTGACGGCGCATGGCGATAGATGGCGCTGCGCGTGGTCTCGGGCCGCGAGAGACAGTGAGACCAAGTCACGTGCGCGCCGGGAACTCTCTCTCTCTCCTCGGGCAGCGCACGGTAAGCACGTCTTTTCGTTCCCGTCCACGTCCCCTTTGGGAATCGCCGGACTGTAGCCTGCCTGGATGCCTCAGCATCCTTGGCAGGCGTGTTTACCTTTGCGCTAGCTCCGGTTCCGTACGATAAGCCAAAAAGCGGTGCCTAGTGCTCTTGCGTGGTCGTACTACGCTGAGCCGCACTTGCTGGAGGCGTACGTGTACGAGGTTTGCCCTAACTCTCGCGACCAGGCCCAGTGGTCATCGCGAGAGTGCGCAGCATAGCCGCGAGGGACCTTTTCCCGAGCGGCATGTCAAAGCTCGCCATTGCCAGCAGCGACCTGCTCGCGGTTTTCCCCTTTTGCTGTACCGTCCTCGTGCAGGAGCCCTTTGCTCCCCGCGTCCCGGAGCGGACGTTGTACTGTGTATTGGGGTGCCGCCAAAGGCAATAAAGTGTTTGTGTGTGTTGTTAGATCGAACACTGTGTTTTTGCCGCGCGGCACTAAATGCTTCCCTAGTGGAGCGTGCGTGGAGCGGTGCGCTATACGTGAGCAGGCGACGGTATACACGGCCCTGTGGCTCGCTAAGCCTGAACCCGCGGTAGTCTCGACTACGGTGAGTATCGAGGTTACCACAGAGTTAACCAAATTAATGCTGTGGAACAGTTTGAATTATGCAGATTTAAAATGCATTGAAAGCATAGTGGGTCAACAAAAAGTTTGAAATTTGTTTCAATTGACCAAAAATTATCAGGAGTCAACTGAATGTAAAATTTCATTACATTGAAATTCAGTATCTCGAAGTTTGACTGTATAGTAGCAAGAAGATGTATTAGTAAACAGATGACTTTTTTGCTGGGGCTCTCACTGTGTCTCAAACTGTCATTCTGTTCTTCCATGTGTGCAGAGAGCACCCCGTATCGCCGGCACCTGGATTTCCCGCCACCCTTCGCACCTTCCCCACCGGCAGGCGTCACTTCAGACGCCTCTACGCACTCCCTTGCGCATCAAGGTAGTTGGGAGTTCTGTGAAACGACAGCCGCACCCATCGGCTGCGCAGCTAGAGAGCACACGAATAGAGGACGACAGCATGGTTTCGTCCGACACCTCCTTCGCAACGGCGAAAAGCTTGTCACCTGTGCACGAGCGTCCAACTATAGCCTTGACGTAAGTGATCGCAACGTTTCTTAGCGACAAGCCGTGTTGTGATAAGCGGTTCATTTGTGAAGCGGATTGCATATTCCGTTGAAACGCTTTATACATAATTGTGTACACCGCTTTTTTCTTGTGCTAAATGTGTCGACTAGTGACCAAGAAGGCACAAGATACATTGACCTTAGGATGAATTAAACCTGCGGTGTAATAAATGTGTCCTCATTTAACTTCATTTTGCAGTGTACTGTTGAATTTAGTCACTTTTCTGAAGGCACTACCATGTCTGAGGAGTAGTTCGACATGCTGCTTCCCACGAGCCAAGGCAAAAGTATAACTTTCCTTTGCTCACAATGAACATAACAGAAAATGAATTTTCACTTGTATTTCTAACCTAAGATATGATTCTATTTATGGAAAAGCAGAGCATGAATGACTTCAGGATAAACAGATATTTAATTACAGTTTAATTAGGAATAATTTCTGCAACACATAAATCAACGTATTATGATATTTTTATTGAAATAGAATATCGAGTGCCTTGAAATAATGCTGTGTCCATTTGACACATTTACGTACAGTTGTTCACAGGTGGCGTCTGAAAGGGATAAGCATCACTGAGAAAAAGAGGTAAAAAGCCAGAGTTTCAGCAAAAAGAAAAGAAAAAAAGAAATTTATACTTTAGGCTATCAGCATAAAATTGATAAAAGGACTGTTGCATTCACTATGAATTTAGTTTCGACTGTCCGCCTGAAGCAGGTTTGCACTTTTGACTGGTCATTTTGGATTGCCTCTTTCCGTAATGGATCTCACCCAGTTGCTATGCTTCTTACGTACGGATTGATGTATAAATTGGGCAAGAAGCATATGTTAACTTCTCTGTTTATGTAAAATCTATATGCGTTATTGGCCAGGCTGTGCTACGGTGACTATGGTTGCCATGGAAACATCCAAGTTGGGCATTGTTCTTGAAACCTGCCTGTGCGATGCAAGCGCAACTTCAGTTACGACACCTTATGGAGCATTTGTTGCTCTCTGCTGGCAGATTACAACTGATGGTGTCCATGTGCTCAGTATCAGGACTATAGCAAGCAGTCCAGATTTGAATGGGGGTAAAACACCGATAGTCATTATGAGGCTGAGACACATGAGGGCAGCAGGGGTTGTTTTTAAAATGTCATGCAATGTATGAAATTTGGAACTAGAACTAGAAGACTGCTCAGTAAGTATACATGCCATGTGCAGGCAGGGAATGCACATTGGGAGAATTGGTTTCAATGATGAATAAGGCGACAACGGAAAAAACATAAAATATGTACAGGAAAAGAAAGCTCATGCACAAAAAGTGTTTGACAGTAGCCGAAAGGACAGTTCTCCTTCCTTTTAGCTGGGGTAGCTTTACGAAGAACCTGAACTTATAAAGGGAGATTAACCCATATAGACTATCTGTGTGTAGTGGTACATACACATTGTGACAGATGCCATGGGCTGCCTGCACTTCAGATATTAAATCTGAAATCCCTCTTTGTGTAATAAAATATCCACGTGATAAAATAATTTAAAAATTCCTGTTGTTAGTGCTACGTTTATCTATCCTCCTCTGTTTTTTGCGGTTTTTTTATGTACGGAATACCAATACTATGCCTAAAATTTGGTTCTTTTAATCACAAGTCACATTCAATGAAAAAAAAAGGAAAGCCCAAACTTAGTCCTAGGAACACCTACATTTATTACAACGGATTCTCAGTAGACTGAAATCTTTTAAATGGAGTTGCTGCTTAAGTGAAATAACTATGGAGTAACTACGTCTAACGATATGATTGGTTTCGTACTTGAATTTCGCAGCCCTGTTCATCTCTTAATAAACGGAACTCCTGTTCTACAGAACATGTTTTCCTGGTCCCTTCAGGTTTATTTTAACTAGGGTATACTGTATCTTCGAGGACCATGCCCAGGGTCTTGGTAGTGTTCTCAGTTTTGTACGCGAAGTACACTCAAGCAAATGTCTTGCTGCATGCTTTTACATGACCCAGGCCACTTGTGGAAAGACTTTGCCAACGGCTTGAGCCATCGTTGCGCCAGGACATCCAGAAGAAGATGGACACCTTCATGGCCCAGTCGTTCTTGGAGACGACGTCCACCACTGTTAGGGAGCGCACTCTGACTGTGGAGCAGCAGGCACTGGTGGACACACTGGACACCACGCTGCAGGAGCGGAAGCGCAAGACTATGGACCACACGCCCTTGCAAGGTACACATTTTTCAATATTGTCACAAGATGTTTGACAACATGTTGTCACATTTGCCAAAAAGTGACAAAAAGAATTCAGGAGCCCTTCCCTTATCAGCAAAATGGGGGGCAAGCGAAGCTTGTAGTGTCGTGCCTGACACTATTTTTCTTTCTTTCTTTTTATCGCATTGCATAATGCTCCTTCCCAACTATTTCCTTCCTCCATGCAAGAAAGTAGGGGTGTCGCGGTATCCCACCACAACGGAAACGTGGCCATCGTAGCTGAAGATCGGACTTTTCGTCCAGGAGCAGAGCAGGAGGCAAACGCTTTTGAAAACAGTAACAACGTTTATCGCAGGTATAGCAAGTAATAGAGCAGTACAGAGCCTGCCAGCACGACCAAGTCGGCTGGGGCGACTCTCCTAACAATGGTCCGGCACGGCTTAAATGAGGTATGCGGGTGAGGTGCCGTGTGCATCACCCGGCAGGTGGGTGAGGTGACGTGCGCAAATCCATGCAGGTGGGGGGAGGTGACGTGTGCATCTCCAGGCCGGCGGGTTCTTGACCAGTTGCAGGTGTTGGACCGGGGGGGGGGGGCACAACAATGCTAGAAATTGGACTGTCACCCACGTGTTTAGCAACCGCAACACTTCAGTTGCTACAGGCAACAGTGACAACCATGTGCTCACGTCCCGGCAAAAATGAATTCTGTCCATGGGAAGTGACGAGTTACTTCAATAAAAGATCAGGTTGCCACATCAGAAACAGCTGATCGCTGACAAGCGCCTGATCGAGAGAGCGTCAATTGTTGCAAACTGATGCATACAAATACTCACGTGACCTGTGCTTCTTTGAGGGCCTATTTGTGTACACCCCCGAACTATATGGTGGCAGCGACATAGTGCATGAAATATGCCTCCACCCATCAAAACCTTTAACTCTTAGAAGGTTCGCTTAAAAATCAAGTCAAGCTGGGCCTATAGGTACTGAATCCTAAGCATAAAGCATGCGCCAATAGTATATACATATACCTATACACTAAGAGGCCCAGGGCTTCTCAGCGTGGGCAGCATGGGACATACTGCCAGCCCATACTGTACTTTAGTAGTGAGTTATCACAGGACTGTTTGGATCCTTCATTTCTGGCAGTAGTAAAACAGTAAATGCCCATTAGTTCAGTTGTAAGCTTGTCTTAATTACAGCTGCTTAACAATAACTTACGTTTTAGTAATGCAAGGAAGCTCAATTCAAGTCAGTCAGACTTTCGTTTGTTCACTGCATTTTTGTGGCAGCTCAAGACTTCCATTAGTGTCGTTATAACTACCACACAAAATTGTCATAGAATGTCGTAAAAAAAAATTGCACCACGCATCGTGCTTTCCTTTTTTCAGCCCATCAAATTGCCCTAGCTTACCATTGGTGATGTTGTTTATTAACCTTACGCAGCTCACCTGTTCATCCATCTTGATCTGATGTGTTTTACATCTTTTCTTATTTTGGCCAGACACAACAAACGTACCTGTGACTGTGAAAAAGAGGAAGCTTTCTGGGTCTGGCTCTAAAGCTCGGAGAGGCTCATGGAAATCATCACCTGAGCTCCAAAAATCAAATCTTGGGAAGAACACTCAGTCACAGAAGGAAAATGACTCCACGCTTCTAGGGGCACCTCTTGACTACATGGTGGGAGACGTTACCGGTGAGTGCGATTACCAGGCTGGTAAGTAAGTGGCCCTGCAACACTTTTCTAAGTATAGTCATAAAATAACCTCACTATCGGAGTTTATTGCCTCACGAATCGACTGCCACAAAAGTTTTCAGAATCCGTCAAGTACGGGCGCAGCTAGAGATTTGTTGCATGCTTCAAGATCTTTATATCTCCTGTTGTACCAGCGAGCGCGATGAAAGCTGCACAGGCAAGGGGAGGGATGAAAGGCAGTACTTTCTTTTCTTATTTTCTTTGAATGCGTGTGCTGCCAACATATGAATGTTGTGTACGGCTCACTTAACCGCCCCGCAATGTGTTGCGGTTCAGGAATGTCGTGGCACACTGTGGCAGCTATGGTAACTATGCAGCTCATGATGTTCAAATCAGCCAGTGGGTCGTGTATTTGGGGCATGTGATGCAGTTGATTTGGGTATATGGCATCATTTGTCGAGAGAAGTGCGAGTGATTTCTAGCTGAATTTGAACCATAATTTATAAATTTCCTGCTTGGCTATAATGTTTGGCTCATGTGCTCACAAGAGCGTCGAACTACTGATCAGCAGCATTTCCTGACCTTGTTCAAAAATCGTTGCAGGGCCCCTGTAACTGAGGATTGGTCTGGTTGTTGTCCTCTTTTGAATGTGAGAGTACTTTCTTCTACACAAATGATTGGCAACGTTGGCATCTTTGTTTCCATGCGACCTGTAATTAATTCTTGTGCATTGATTTCATAAAACTGAACTCAAGGAACAAGAGTTCTCAGTTAAGCGACCAGCCTTTAGAATCTCTGAGACAGTATGGTGTTTATTAGGCTTGTGCGAATAGGGAATTTTAGGTTCGAAGCGAATTGAAGCGAATAGTGATTTTGGTCGAATAATTTTGAATCGAATTCGAATAGTATATATATCATATTATAAAGAAAAATGGGCATATTTCTCATGGCCTAACTAACCTTCATAATATTTAAAAAAAATTGAAGCAAGATCTGTGCAAATGCCATTTTTTGCTTCAAAGAAAGTGGAAACAACTTTGAATAGTAGCAGGATTTGACTTTCAGTTGAAAGCACGCGATAACCTGCAAAATATGTTACGTTTTAAAATTTACTATACTTCGAGCATTTAAGTCGTAACAAGCTTTTAAATTTAAAAAATGAATCGATGTGAGGGTAATCTCTTCATTTAACCATGATGTGGGGCTTCGCGCCAGTGCAAGTCCCCTGGGTACATGTTTTCGCGGCTTAGCACAACCTCACTGCAGTGAAACTACCTTTACAGGGGTTACATGTGAACTAATATACACCTGGAAAGGTGCTTTCACGGCTTAGCATCCCTCCAGTGCAGTGAAACCACCTTTACAGGGGTTACATGCGGACTAACGTGCATCTATTCGTTTGTTTCGAATACTTCGAAATTTTCGGTAATTTAAATTCGAGTCGAAGCGAATTCGAATACTGCAATATTCGTTCGAATATTCGATGCGTTCGAATATTCGCACAAGCCTAGTGTTTATACTAGGGTCGATCTCTAACAAAGGAAGAGGAAACTCGTGAAGAGGAAATTCGTTGAAGAATAAGGATGGGGAGAGCATAGTGCAGACATTGCCAAATCATGATGGGCAATCTGCTGCTGTCCCTAAAGTTAAAAGTTTAAGATAGTAAATGCATATTGTCAGTTCTGACATTTGGGGACTCAAACTTGGAGGATAACAAAGAAACTATAGAAACAGTTAAGGACCACCCAGCATGCAGTGAATGGAAAATGATTGGCATAACATTAAGAGATTGGAAGAAGCAGAATTAGTCGGAGAACAAATGTGGGTAGCCGATATTCTAGCCGGCATTAAGCGTAATGTGCTGGAAAGACAACGGTTGGTCTGTTAGGGCAACGGAACGGATACTAAGGGATGAGAAATGCAGCCGAGGGAGGCAGCAAGTTAGGTAACGTGATGAAATCAAGAAGCACTCTAGCAAAGCATCCCTCATAACTCGCTGGGAAGTTTAGGAATGTTACTACAGGGAGTTAAATTTTTCTGTAGCTGTAGTTTTTATCACATTCACTCTGTTTCATTGTGCACACAATACAAAGTGGTATTTGCCACCTGAAATGCTTCTTGGAAGCATTTCTATCAGTTGACGTTAAGAAAAGCTGCTTTCTTTTTTCTGCGCAGTTCCTGTGTCAGATGTTCACAACCAGGCATCCCCAGTGGTCACTAAAGCCGTGACGCCGCAGAGAAGAAACTCTGTCTTTGTGGCACCAATGACACCAAAGTCCTGCATTGCCTCCCGGACACGGCGTAGGACAACTGTGTTCCATCAGAGACCTGCAGACATACTGACGCCTGCGCCAAAAGTGCCTGCCAGGAAGAGCACTTGCCGTACATGTCGTGAGTGCCCTTTGTTTTTGGTTTTAATGCTTCTTGTTTGTGTGTGCGTGTGCGTATGTTTTTTTTTTTCTTCTTTTCCTATCTGGCACCTGACGACCGTGTGTGCTTTGCGTACCATTCAGGTATGATGCAGCCACTACCAAAACACCCTTCAATTGGTTGCGATGTATGCTTTGGGTGTTGGCAGGGATACGGCCCATAGAACAGTCACCAAATGAATTGGCTCATGGGCTAGTTAATACATATTCTTGAGTGCTAGGATTGTGCAGCACGAAAAAAAATGGAAACAGGAAGAAACACAAGAATGACATTCCTCCTTGTGTTTGTTTATTGGCACTGCACAAAACTTAGTACATAATTCAATAATATGTACCAACTAAATTTGTGAGTGAACTCTTTCATCACCATACCACACTTTTCTAACAGCAAAGCTGTTCGAAATCTAGGCTTCCTTGTCTGATCACGCGGCATCGCGGTGGGGTGAGTGAGAGGCTCCATAGGAAGGATAGGGCTGCGCCGTGCCGAGAGTGGCGAGGGTGAAGCTTGACGGGTGAACCAATGAGTGGTGTGCCAAGAAGCGTGAGAGTGAGGCCTTGCGGTAAGAGTGAACCAATGAGAGGTACATTAAGAGGGGCGAGAGTGAGGCTCAGTGGAGGAATCCAGCCGTTTTTCGAGAAGTATACGTCAATGAGGGTCTCGGTCAGAGTTGCCAGTTCAGCTTGGAATAAGCGGATTTGGGCTTCCTTTTTCGCCGAGTCGCTTGTAGAATTTTCCTCTCGCTTGTCGCGTTTTTTTTGGGGGCTTATTGGCATATTCCCAGCAAATATAGTTATTAGAGTGGTCATCACGTTCACCAATAGCGCGTTTGTTGATGACTGTGGGTAGTTGAGTGTGTAAGTCAAACATACGTTGGGAGAATAAACAAGTAACTTTAAGCATGCACTGGTAAGTGAATTCAACTGAAGGGAGACTACCCTGGAGCCAATGTTAAAAAGAAAATACGTGCTTTCGTTCATAGTTGCGCATATATCTTGCTGTACAAAACAACTAAAGCAATTTTTTCAACTCACCTTCGTATTTGAGTGACATTTTTATTATAGTAATTCAAAATATTTTCAAGAATGGAAAATTCATTAAATGTCCGCTTCTTTTGGGCTTCTTTGCAAAAGTAGTGCTGCTTTTCTTGGGCTTCTTTTGTGATGATGATTTGCTTGTTAGCTCGGTAGCATCTGGCAACACTGGTCTCGGTGGAGTGTGAACGAGGGCATTAGTTCGTTGTGAGTTTGCACTTTCACAATTGCCAAGGCTGTTCCCGAGGAAGAAGCCGCCTGATGTGAGCATCAGCGAGAGTTGATGCGGAAATGGGCAGGTTGTCACCGAGCCAACCGCGATGTTCGTGCAGGAGAGGCCGAAGTTAAGCACCAATGAAGGGAAGACATGAAAAGCATTGAAGTACGATAACCTGATGAAGGGGGTGCATTAGCTTCGCTGTTTCAACAGTGTTCGCGAAGTGTAGCTGGCTGGATTTTTTTTTTGTATTCCTCCTCGTCTCCATTTATTTCAAGCGAATACATACGTACCAGCTAAATTTATGAGTGGATTATGGCAGCCAGCACCACACCACGTCATTTTTGTATGCCTTGTTTTTGTTTAGTTGTGCTGCACCAATTTAATGATCAAGAGCCATCACATCTCGGTAGTATGAACTTGCCAAACAAGGAAGGGCTGCTGTTGGATGACAGTACTTTGACACGCTTACATACTAAGAATAGTAGAGGCTGTTCACACATAAAAGTGCAGCTTGCTAGCTCTGGTCAACAGTATGGTGGTCAACAAAGGGTCAACAGTATTCTGGTCTCTACCACAGCAGGATGGGCGTGGCTTTTAGTAAAGGCACCAGCCAACTGCATTCATATGACCCTCTCACTGCAGTTTTTTTCAAACATCTTGCAGATCACAATCAGCTGTGTATGTTGGGGGGGGTGCTGTTGAAGGTGCGCCCTCACATTGTATTATGCTACTAGTATGTGGCTCGCCGCCGTGGTGACCCGGTGGTTATGGTGCTTGGCTGCTGACCCCAAGGATGTGGGTTCAATCTTGGCCATGATGATCACATTTTGATGGAGGTGAAATACCAGATGCTCGTGAACTGTGCAGAGTCAATGCATGTTAAGTAACCGCAGATGGTTGAAATTATTTAGAGCCCTCGGCTCTGGCATGTAAAAACACCAACAAATTATTATTAGTAGTATACTATGTAGTTATTTATAAAGACTGTGGCTTGGTACTCCAAGCTGCATGTACAGCAAGCAGGGTGTCGGAACGAAATGGTTTTTGTTTCAATTTTAGTTTTGTTCCTCCGAAAAAGTTCCATTCAGTTTCTGTAACTTTTCGTAATGATTTTTATTGATATGAAAAATTTTGAAATTAAAGTGATGACAACATAGTATTGATGATAACATAGGAATACGTCTACTTAGGACAGGTAGTAACCGTGGAGCCGAACCATGGGAGTGAAATAACTAGAAGAATAAGGATGGGGTGGAGCACATTCGGCAAGCGTTCTCAGATCATGAATGGTAGTCTACCACTATCCCTCAAGAGGAAGGTATATAACAGCTGCATCTTACCGGGCCTTACCTACGGAGCAGAAACCTGGAGACTTACAAAGAGGGTTCAACTTAAATTGAGGACGACGCAGCGAGCGATGGAAAGGAAAATGATAAGTGTAACCTTAAGAGACTGGAAGAGAGCAGAGTGGGTCAGGGAACAAACGGGAGCTAAGGATATCATAGTCGAAATCAAGAAGAAGAAATGGACATGGGCCGAGCACGTAGCGCGTAGGCAGGATAACCGGTGGTCATTGAGGGTAACTGACTGGATTCCAAGAGAAGGCAAACGCGTGAGGGGGAGACAGAAAATTAGGTGGGCAGATGAGATTAAGAAGTTTGCAGGTATAACGTGGCAGCAGAAAGCACAGGACCGGGTTGATTGGCGGAACATGGGAGAGGCCTTTGCCCTGCAGTGGGCGTAGTCAGGCTGATGATGATGATGATGATGACCATGGTATTAAACTTTCTCACGGGTGTGTAACTAATTCTGTGAGCAGGCTCATTGATTTTTGTCAAGGGAGTGAGCATGATCTCAGAAGCAGCACGTCATCGAGTGTAGTCTCTGATATGCGAGAGCGGTGTTCTGATTAAATAAACTTCAGCACCGAGAATGCCCATTCCACGCTGGGCTGCATGACATGCACACCAAGGTCCACTGGCGTTAAATATAAACCACCCCAGCTGCCACTCTATTAGTTTTTCGCAAAATTTTAGTACATCTTTACCTTGAAATCCCTGCCTGGTATACGTGCTGCCCTGGGATATGTATTTATGCCCTCATCGCATGACCTAGGTTTATCTGGACTTTTCCCTTAAAGGGACACTAAAGGCAAATATTAAGTCGACGTTAATTACTGAAATAGCGGTCCAAAAACCTCGTAGTGCTACTTTCGTGCCAAGGAAATGCTTATTTTGAAATAAAATCGCGTTTTAGTGGTCCGCACAGCGTTAGCGCACTTCAAGTCACCCGCCTGAAAATGGACCTCCTGATGTAGCAGTTGCCTTGCCCAACGTTGCCCGCCTTTACTGCGCGGCCACTGACACTAGCAGCAGCAGAGCGAAAGTAGCGGGAGCCACAGCAACAACAATGGCCATTGAACAATTTTAACGCGATAGCGTTAAAGAGCTCGTTTCGCAGAAATTCCGGCGTCGGCGTCGGTGTTGGCATCGTTGGTTGTGAGCGAAAAAATCATCATCTTGTCCGTGATCGAAAAATCGAGAAAGATGCAAATAAAATAAATAATAAAAATTTCCGCGTCTGAGTGAGCATCAAACTCAGGCCGTCTGCGTGGTAAGCAGGTATTCCACACAGCCACATGTCTGCTTGGAAATACAGCAAAAATAACTTCCTCTGCTTGGAAATGCAGTGAAAATAACTTTCATGCTTTACAAACACATGCGTCCTGTATACAGGCGTCTACTGTACAACATGTAACATCGCAGTAATATTGCGTGGTACAAGCGTACATTGCCATCGGGCGTCAGAACATGTGAATATCACAACGACATCGTGGTTTAAAGCCAACCACCCATTACAAAAGGCACACACGTTACTGTGCGTATTCCCTTAAAGGGCCCGTCAACAACCCCGAGGTCCAAAAATTGTTATAGAGAGAAATATGTGCACTTTTGCTATGTGAACATGCTGCCGCAAGAATTTTGCGAATACGCGCAATAATAAGGAAGTTACAGGGGTTAGAACATCCGTTTTAGCTGGTTTCAAATTTTCGCGCGGCCTCTCCACCCTTCTCCGCCGTAGAAAGGGGGAGGCGTAGCCCGTCGTCGTGACTCCGCCCACTTCGGCCACGTGACCCGACGTCAGTGATACGTCATCGGCGTGCAGCCAACGACCGGGCAGGGCCCCCCCCCCACATGAGCACGTGTCAGCGGCGCAGGGAGGAAGCGCGATGCGAAGAGACGACCCTTTCCCTAGCGGTAAAGTAGCGAGACGCCTCTTTATCTCGGAGGCTTTCGTTCTGGCAATACCGCTTCTCCCGGTAGTCTCGGGCTCTACAAAACGGCAGAGGGCAGCACAGGAAAATGAAAATGCGTACTGCGCGGCCGAAACTGCATCACCGAAGGGCCAAGGCGCCGTTTCGTAAGGCAAAAGACCAATCGACGAGCTCAGTGCCACGTCAGGTCGGCGATCGCCGACTTGACGTCACTGCGCGTACAAGGAGGATTGGTCAGGTGTAGGAAAGCAGCGCGGGAATTGTTTTTCGAAACGGAGGGTCTGCGCGGCGCGCAGCGCTGTAATATTCGGGAAACGTGATCGTCGCGGTCAACTGTACGAATTAGCGAGCTTGTTTGGGGGGGTGTTAAAAAAAAGTAGGAGCCTGTTGACGGGCCCTTTAAGATCCCGTAGTGGGCACATAGCAAATTCGAAAACATTTCACGCGCATAATTGCTCGTGGTTTAAAGCATGCTGCCCATTACATAGTATGCACTAAGTGATTGAAGTACGCACTACGGACAGGATATCGCTATCGCGTTCAACTCTTCAAGGCGAAGCTTAAGGGTCCCCCCAATTTTTCTGCTTGCTTCGTGCAACTGGGCCCCGCTAGATGGCACCACCTATCCAGCCTAACCAGGCGAAAACGCAACTTTTGAACCACTCGCGCCATTCCCCATAGTAACGCCAGACGGTTCTTTTTTCTATGAATCAAACAGAAACGGACAAGCACAATTTTATTACTTGTTGTAATGCACGGAAGGTTCTTTTTTTTAATGCAGCTGGTTTGATTACCAGTGATTAATTGGAGTCGGACGCTGTGATGTCATTGGGATCATTTCCAAAATGTCCAACTCGTAGCGCATGTGGTGTCATATATTTACCTTAATTTCTCGTTTAGTAGAGCACTGCTGTTGATAATATTGCCGTTTTTGGCATTGCCAAACATTGATCTTTCACTCTGACGCAAATTGTTATTTGCCTTTAGTGTCACTTTAAACCGAAAAGTGCTCAAAAATATTTCGGTTTCACTCCGGAATGAAATAATAGATAATGTTTCCGTTAAGTTTTCGTTCTGGTCAAAAATATTGTTTGTTCTTTTTTTTCTTTTTTTTTTTTTCGTTTTTAGTTTTCGTTTCATTCCAACGCACTGACGTCAAGTCCAAGCCTCTAAGCAGATGAGTTTCACTTGTGTGTTGCAGGCAAGAAACCGACAGCACCAGGACCTATGTCTACTCCCAGGAGTGCGCAAACTGCACACAACAAGACCGTGCTGAAGCTGCTCAACTCAGCTCCAGAGAAGGAACTCCAGCTGCTGGCAAAAGTTGGTCCCAAGAGGGCAAGAGTAAGCTGACCCTAAGTATTTTTTGATGCTGCCCTTAGGTTCTGTGGTAACCTTCATACCTGGACGAATTCCTTCTTAATTCTTCTTGTCCTACTTCTATTTCACTTGGCTATTTCATTTCTCATGGGACTTTGTACAACACAGTTAATGCCAGATTTTTTGGACTTTCTTAAGGTGGAAAAATCTAAATGAAAAGCAAGGGCATGCTTTTCTTACTGCCTTCAAGTGCTCAAATAGCCAGAAAAACATCAAAAAGAGCTTTGAAGGCCTGCTAGCACATTTGTTAGGAGTCTTCACGCTTGACTGATTGGAGACTTGTGAGGCAAAAAATTATTGCATATTTATACTTTCAGCAGTCAAAAATACGTACTATTGTGTGGAAATTTCGTACTAAAAATTAAGACGAAAATTTTTTAGTGTAGCACTGCTAAGCACGAACTTACAAGTTCAATTCCCAGCCATGGATATATATGTAGCACTGATATATAACATACCAGTGCTTAAACTACTTTTCTGGCTACCAGCTGTAAAGTCAGTGAACCTTTTTTGCCACGATTGAGTGAACTTTCGAGAGCTTGAAAGCATTGATTTGTTATGAAATTTTTTGTTGAAGTGCCTGTGCTATCTCATATTTAAGGTGTGCTTCCCGGTCTTTTGTTACAGATGCTGTCCTTGCACAGGAGCCTGCGTGGTCCGTTTGAGACCTTTGAGGACCTGCGAAAAGTGGAAGGCCTTGGAGGAGAGAATTTCTTCAGAGCTTTCATGTCGGCGAACATCTTGACATAATCGGGAAGCCTTCATGAGCGGTTTTCTTTTTTAAATATTTTAGTGTTTTTAGTTTTATCATGTTTTTGAGACTGCTATCTTGATATGTTAGCTCTACAGACATACAATCAGCAGACAATGCATAAAGGGTGACATTTTTTATTGCATAAGACATGCCGATGTGCAGCTTCACTTGCTATACACGGTAAAAGCTCGATACAAGAGAGACTGGGGGGGGGGGGGGGAAGATGTTTCGTCACCAAAAAACGCCAGGCCTGCACAAAACAAGCAGCGCAGTCACAGCGTAAGCTAGAGAAGCAGCCTTAGTCTGTTGTAAGCCCTCTTAGGGTGCCTAGTGCAAGCAGTGTTGCGAAGCACCCCCCACAACATAATTCATCATCTATTTGCAATGTAGCGAAGTACCTACTATATACCTGCCATCTCTCTCAATTTGCCTGGGAAACTCCTGAATTTTGAGCAGTTCTCTGGATGCCAGTACCTGAAATTGCTGGAGGTCACCCATGCATTCAAGTTTGCTTCGTACGTGACGCTATACTCGGTGACAACTTATCTTGACATTGGAGCGAAGGCTACGGAGGCAGGGCTTCCACACATTCGTGTTGCTCCGCAAGTAGTTCGGCAGCTTGTGGCTGATTTCGGTATTTCTCGCTCGCATCGTTAACGCGTTTAGAAAAAGGCATACATGAAAATTATGAATGGGAGAAACATTTCGATTGTTCAGTGTACATTTGAGTGTCCTATTACGAGTATATTTTTCTTGGAGAACTAAACAGTGCGTATTCGGCCGCACAGTGTCGTCACGGACGCCATGTTTCCTTGGAAAACGGGTGGGCTGAAAAGGGGGTGCTGTCTAAGAAATGGAAAGAAAAGGAAAGCATTCTTGCAAGGTGAACGATAACTGTATTTTGCCTGCAACTTCCCGCAACTGTTTAAATCTCGTAATAAATAAAGCAGTATTTATTTCAGCAAGGCAAGTGAGAAAATTATCAATAAACTTCAGTACTATATTTTTGGCGCGGCAGCAGACATGCGCTTTGGTTCTGTAGCTTCCACAGTGCTGTCAAGAAAAGCTGTCGACGAGTATAGTGGCTGAAACACAGAGGTTGCTTCGGCTTTGACGCCTGATCACAGGGAGGCGCTCCTTCTCAATTGTTGATGTATTACAACAAAAATAATGCCGATCTGCTGCTTATACTGTTTTCCTGGTGTAGCATGCATCGCACATGAATGACATTGTCTCTCCTGGCCTCAATTTGTAAAATAAACTGCTCTAGTCCGTGTGAAATGCTTTGGCATGACTGTAACCATAAAGTCGCTGAGGTAGTTTACTCTTCCATGAGGATACTCCTTCTCCGTCAACTGAATAACCTTCTTGTCAGGTGCACTTGAACGAGATTTCCATCCCCCCACTTTGAAGCGATCTAGCCACCCTCAGGTACTCTTGGAGTAGACACAATCGAGATGGAACGCTAGCCGTTTAGTACATTTCTGGAGCAACACGCCGTTCAATGGGATGCTTTTTGCAAGTGTGTCTCGCAGCCACAACAGTGCAGCTTCCTCCATTTCTAGATAGCTGCCCGCCACCTGCCCCCCTCCGAAAGTTTTATTCGCCTCACCATAAGTCAATCGTTCTATTGTTTTAAGGCTGTGTCACAATTTTTCACAATAGTGTTCAGTCTTTCGGGAAAGTCCGAACTTCTCTGCAGGCGTCGTTAGCTTCTGTCCAAAGCCTACATCCCTGATGACTTGCATTTTATCCAGAGGAGAGATCTGCTTTTGTTTTGTCGACATCTCAAACACTTCACCTCACCAGTGCTGTGTTTGAAGGAGATTGTTGTGAAGTGGCAGTCGTGCATGCTACTTTCGTACACATGTCGCCGGAAAAGAGAAAAAATGCTGGCTTTATGGCTTTCACTCCTTTTGGTGTTTTGGCGGATGGATGGTTGCGTTTGTTTGTCTTTGTAATTCCGGCTGTCTTTTATGCAATGCTGTTAACATAGTGAACATATGAATGTCAACCAAACCATTTTTTAAATGTCTCATAACTGAACGTCTCTCGTAACTGGGTCCCTTGTAACAAGATTTTACTGTAGTAACGGTGGAATGAATTTGCTGAGTTATTCATTCACTTGATTCAAATCTCGCACTTATGTAGAGGCCTATTAAACCATACTTACTGTGGCATTGTAATTATCACATGGTTCAACCACACCTATTTATATCGCAGTTCCTTGCACTATGTCTCGTGAGAACAAGAGAGCACTTGTGACAAAAAATGGAGAAGAAAAAAAAATGAATTCCAGAATGTGTATAATTGTTAAGTCCATTTAAAGCTCAAAGATTCATGCCAAAAAGTACTTCAGCTTGGAGTCTCTCTGCAGCCTGAAGGGGCCCTGCAACACTTTTTGGATATATGTAGTCGAAAAAATACTGCCAATCTGTAGTCAAGGCTCTTGCAAACATTCAAACCAGGCAAGCACTATCACACTGCATGAAGGAGTTTACAATTTTATTTCAAAAATGGCCAAGAGTCTCCTGTTCTATCTTCAGTGATGGCGTTATTAACCGTGCTGCCAGTGGGTGCAACTGGTATTGGCTTATTTCGTGAGCGATGTGCCGATGGAAGATCTTGTGCTGCGTCGTGTAGAAATTACTGTCGCCCGCTAGGTGCCTCCATGTGCTGGCACTAAGCACGCCTGAACCAAAAGTGGCCAATACGGGCAAAAATAGAGGGAGAGAAAGTGCTGAAGGCTGTGAATGGCTGGTTATCTGAGTGCAAGGAACAACTAGGACACAAGATAGACACGCAGGACACACGAGCGCCTGTGTGTCCTGTGCGTCTATCTTGTGTCCTTGCTGTTCCTTGCACTCAGAAAACCGGCCATTCAAGATGTATCAACTATACTCGGTGACAACTTATCTTGGCATTAGAGCGGAGGTTATGAAGGCGGGGCCTCCTCAGATTCGTGTTGCTCTGCAAGTAGTACGGCTGCTTGCAGCTGATTTCGGTTTTGCTCGCTCGCATCGTTAACGCGTTTAGAAAACTATATACACGAAAATGTGAGTGGGAGAAACATTTTCGATGGTTCAGTCTACATTTTAGTGTCATATTACGAGTATACTTTTTCTTCGAGAACTAAACAGCGCGTATGCGCTGTTTAGTTCACTGACCCACTACGTTATGGACGCCATGTTTACTTTGGAAAACGGGTATGCTGTCCAAAATATGGAAAGAAAAGGAAGGCATTCTTGCAAAGTGAACTATAACTGTATTTTACCAACGACTTCCCGCAACGGTTTGAGTCTCACAGTAAATAAAGCATCATTTATTTCAGCAAGGCAAATGGGAAAATTATGAGTAAACTTCCATCCTCGCCAGGCGGCGGGGGATGGCAAGAGTGTCATTCACATCCTTTGTGTTTGTAGTGATGAACTGAGAGAGAAAGTGGTCATTCTGTGTGACGACTCTGCCTACACTTGACGAACTGGGATTGGCAGCTGGAGATTCGTGCAGTAGTAAGGTCATCTCTTAAAGTCTTAACCCCACTAAAGATGTTGCAAGGTCCCCTTTTTAGGAATGCTGGATGGCTAGTTAGATGCTACAAATATATAATTCAATATATCCCAATATTTTTTGTTATTCATACATTAAAAAAAAAAGTAAGGAAGATAGAAGCAAGGAAAGGTAAGACAATACCAATTGTGTACATTATTGTACTCCATCGCTTCAGCTCACTGCTCTCTTGTGGTTGTACATATTTCGGGATGTCATGGTTTGTTATTCATAAGCATTCCATTAGACCAACCAAAGGCCACTTTTTATGAGTCTTTCTGCTGCATCTCTTGTGTCCTTGCTTTTCTTTTTTTTATATGTACTTAATGTGAAGATCATAATTATCTTTATGAATTAATCTTTTGCACTTCTGATTGTTTGGTTTCATATGTGCTTTGGTTCGTACATGCTGGCTCTAGTTAGTTGGAAAGGCTGCGTGCGTTTTATGTTGTTTTTGCTGCGTCTCGTTGGTACCTTTTCCCAAGGTTTATTCATTGTTTGAATACCCTTACGTGTGCACTGATGTGTCCATGATGGCTTCATTTGGAATGGCTGATGAACAGACTTGTATGCAACGAATTACATGTAAAGGATGCTGCAGTGTCTGTACATCAGAATTACGGGCCATACCCATAGCTGTGCAGAGTTGCCGTGGACTAAGTGGCAAGCAGACTTTTCTGCCTTGCCACTGCTTTGTCTCCAAGTGTGCTGAAATGTGTTTTGTATGTAAAGTTCCAAGACCTGAGGCACTGATGGAAATTGGTGCCCCTACGTATGCTCTCCGGACACCAGTGAAAATAAGCTTTATTTTTAATTAAAAAGAATTTCGACCCAACCTACCTGTCCTTGTTATTGTTGCAATAACCTTAGGGTATGACGCGAAACTGCGAACTGTTCTGCTGATCTGAATATACGTGCAACTGTTTGTGCAGTATTTGTGCAACTGTTTGCACTGATTTCTGGTAGTTCGTTACCCGCATAGGCGTGCGCACGAGGGGGGGGCAGAGGGGGCGGCCGCCCCCCTAGACACCTAAGGAGAGGGGGGGCGCAAAGTCGGCCCCATACATTGACTTAATAGGGAGGGGGGGGCGCTGCGATGAACCTTCGCCCCCCCCTGCCCCCCCCCTGAAGGGGAACCTTGCGCACGCCTATGGTTCGTTACCCGTATTAGTCAACGACGTGACTGATAATCTTTCGTGTGCCATTATACAGTGTGCCCTTGGCACTCCAAGGGAACTTTGCCGGTACAGCTATCCCTCCTGTATAGATCAGATTCTGTAATCCATAGCAGCAGGAAGTTGATACCAGTGCTGGGCAGTATCGAAGATACATGTATCTTACATACTATCTTAGATACTCTTTGGGTATCTTGTATCTGTATCCAATACGTCTCGCAAGACGAGTATCTG
This sequence comes from Rhipicephalus appendiculatus, assembly GCA_030522465.1. Taxonomy (NCBI): domain Eukaryota; kingdom Metazoa; phylum Arthropoda; class Arachnida; order Ixodida; family Ixodidae; genus Rhipicephalus; species Rhipicephalus appendiculatus. The sequence goes on along the minus strand of JALIZH010032945.1, from coordinate 18,688,935 downwards.
TATCTGTATTTCCGATACATTCAATAATGTATCGTGTATCTTAAGATACAAGATACTGCTGCAGAAACAACACCGTGCGAAACATATAAACGTCGACCTGAATTCCGGTTCTCAAGGTGATATTGCTGCCACTAATAGCTACTTTAATAAAACTAACGACAGTGAAATTCTTGTATACTTCCGCCAGAGCGCTCCAGCAAGCACTGACGATGAGCTCAGTGTGTCCCTATTGGTGGAGCAGAGTCACGTGATGGCGCTCCAGCCATCTTGACAAAAATAAGCGCGCGAAAGTCTACGCGCAGCCTACCTTTTCTTTTTATTTGTTTCGGTACCATGACACTTGTTCGTAGCCACGGTACTGTGCTGCGTACTCTAATGCGTGCGGCGTCTTTCACTCCAATTCCGGTGCCGTTATAGCGTCGTTATCGAAGTTTGTTTTGCGTGGTGCTTCGTTGCAAAGTCTCAAGAATGCAAGAATGGGGGCTGCTTTGCGTCTCACGGATTTCATTCATCAGCGATTTAAAAAATCTCGTGGATCTAAGCATGACTTGCATACGATGAGATTGACTTACATGCGAATGAGATTCTAACAACCATCGCACTATCGGTGCCGATGTTAGATGCAATAGAATAACCATTTATGTCACACGAAATATTATGTACTTTGTCTTTGTTCTTCCTGCTGAATTATTTGAGAAGTTTTTTTAATGATCATTTGAATGTGCACCCCAGTGCTCTCTTCACTGTCCCCCGTTTGCATCCCATATACACATTACCTGGGCCTCCGTATAGTTTTCGCCCGTCTGTTTATGGTAATATGTCTTTTGTAACCTGCTGCTAAAATACGTTCTCTACTTTATTCTTATTTTTTAACTGTCTGCGAACGTGGTTTTATTTCATATTTTGCGAGCTTTCTTTAAAATCCCGAAAATATTCACCACAGAGCATGTACGCCGCCAAAAAAAAATTGGATCGGTGGTTTTTAAATGCGCTCTACGATGCGTCGAAGCGCAGTTAGCCCTAAGGTGAATATTAAAAATGTCGCATAATTGACCCCATTTAATTAACCAATTAAGCTCAATATAAAAAATACCATAACGAGATGCACATGACAGTAAACCATAAATCTTTGATTTCATTCAGCGGTGGTTAACCACTTGATTTTTTTTAGTATTTACTAGTTATACCTACGGGAAACACCCTGTATACTTATTCACTTTGGTTGCTTAATACGGAACCGCCTAGCTATTTGACTTAGATATATTCGCTATCATTTTCTTTAGGTCACCGTAAAGTATTCTTATTGTTACAAATCTGCAGGTAAGCAGAGCTAGAAATGGCAATAGTGAATAGCAGTAGTATACTGCCGGCGCTTTGTGCCACTACGATTCGTCGGAGACGTTTCTGAGAGGGGCAAATTTTCTCGGCGAAGAAATGGTATAAGATTGCACGTTAGTGCATATATGTTGTTTGTGAACGTCTTACGCCAGAAGATAAGTGGAATATGAAAAATCATTGCAGTTTTGTGTCCTCAATGCATTGTGAGTGCTGACTATGCAGTTCATCGTCTTCACACGATGCGTCACAAATAATATCGCTACCAATGTTGTGACTGCTCTACACATGTTGGTTGATGCGGTATTTCGAAAACGGTAATATGCTTGCGGACAAGGCAAGACTGCACTGTGGTATTTGCGTCATTGTGCGGAGGCATCTTAATAACGTTCTTGCAAGTAAATGGCAACCCACTAGTTGGTCGCCAAGTGGAGCAGCGACACCCATCACTTACAAAAGTGTCAAGCAAAAACCACTGACAGCGGAGCGGTTAATGAGCTGTCATTTTGAGCAGCCGAACAAATCCCAGTAAGTTGTTTCGGAATGAAACTAATATGCCTTGAGCAAGAATGACAAATCTTGCGATACAAACAGGTATTTCATTAAAATTAAACCAAGTTGGTCGCAGTTAAGAAATTTCCAAGTAAACACGGTTGTACATATGCCTTTCGTGCTTCATTGTATCGATCTATGATAGCTAATTTGCAAATGTATTGAAGTATCTTAAGATACAATTCGGAAGTATCGTATCGGATACATTTATTTCGGAAGTATCTTGTATCTGTGTCTCAAATACTTCTTGCTCGAGTATCTTGTATCGTATCGGGATACAATTTCAAAGTACCTTTGCCCAGCCCTGGTTGATACGGATACTAACTGCAACGCAGCGCTTGTATACATACTGCATTGGGCTTATGTCAATCGATGCATTGTATGAAATTCCTGATTTGTCATTCTTCCTACTGAAGTATCATGTGTAACAAACGCTACTAAAAAAATTGCTGGCAAAGGTCAAAGCACCATGAATAACTGGATCAAAAAACTTTTCTCTAATTGTGTACCAACCACTGACTAGTTTTTGTATGCAAGAATGCAGAGTAAAATGTATATAATGTAAACAAGTGGCACAAAAACCATTGTACTTCATATGTAAGCTGCTACATTAGAAATAAGGATGCTCCAAGTGTGGCTGACATCTTTACAAGTGGTTACATAGAAAATAATGTAATAAGGTTGAAGTAAAGAGCTTTACTGAAACATAAGCTGACAGTTCAAGCCATTGGAAATAAATCAAGAACCAAACCAATAGGAGTGATCCTCATTTGATGCAGTGCCTGGAGGTATATATGACTGTTTGAGAAAATAATTTCTACCCCTGCCTTCTAATATGCCCACTGTGCATCGGCAATCAAGGCAGTTGGATAAGGCATACCGAATTAGTAAGGATAGATGTACAAAGTACATCTTCTAAAGCTTTCCTAAACGTTTCTTCACAAAGTCATTTGTAGGCAGCCAATGCCGGGACAGCGGAACATTAACCATGCTGCACAAGTGTTGTGCGTATAAAAAAAAGTTTTACTACTTTGGTCTGAGAGACTACCTCGATGGCGAGGGGGTTGTTTCAACTCTATGTATATTTGTGTGTGTATGTGTGTGCATGTATATACTCATAAAAAATGTAAAAATTTGTGGAGGGGGTGTGTTGATCCCGCAAAACAGCCCCCCTTTGATACGCCACTGTCAGAGACTGCACTAAGCGAAAAAACGGTTCATGCAAATCTTCAAGCAGGTCATGTTCAAGTGATTTGTGCAGATGCAAGACATGAGAGATCCCCTTGCTGGTGGGTTTTCATCCCTTTGGACGATAGGGATTGAAGACCGAACATATTTTCTGCACTGCCGTTCAACACTGAGGGTAAACTTCCACCAATATCGTATCGATAAAAAGGTTTCTCTCTCTTCAGCTCTCAAGTATACTCCAGGGCTCAATCAGTAATGTAATTTGTTGAATGTAAGTGATTATTCAAAAAGTAATTCAATTAAAAGTGCATTTATTGCCGAGTTCAGCCATCGTTCAATTACAAAATTACCAAAATGCAGTTGATCACACGTAGTAAATGATATGTAGTTTGTTGCGCGACGCGCGCATCTTACTTTTTGATACTAACGGTTGTGCACATGGTTTTCACTGTGACGACAGTTACTTGATGCGGACGCATACGGGCATTCCGTCACGGAAGCGACCAGCAATAATGCACTAAAGTCCCTATATAAACTAAAGTAGCGCCAATCGTGCCCCTTCGCCTCCTCTCCCAGCAGCTGCAGCAGCGCCTCTATGGTGTCCGCCAGGAAACCGCCGAAAGCACGGCCGGCCGTGGCGAAAGGCATACCCTTTCACAGGCATACCCTCTCCCGGCGCACGGGAGACGGTATGCACAGAGGACGGACAAGATGGCGCTTGCAGTGCTTGCACTACCAAGCACTGGGGAGAGGAGGAGCCTGCACATTGACACGTATGGCGCTACCTTAGTTATTCTAAGGACTTTATGATGCACGCCAGGGCAGCGCCTGTGGCGGCCCGGAGAGGCACTAAGAGCTCTACAAATAACCTTTCTATGTGTACTTCCCATTTGGACGAGATTTTCAGATCACAACACAAAAGATTCATACAGCGGATCCATGGTAAGACTCATTTTACCCCTTTTCCCGTGGTCCTTTGCACTCGCGCGTGCCAGCATGATTCGGCACATTTGAACCATGCCAAGGAGTTTTAGACAGTACAGGGCCGTTCAAAGAATCTTCTCGGTAGGGTAGAAGAGCTGTAGTTATTTACAGAGAAACAACTGTGTACTTCTCTTGAAGATGCTTGAAAATTGCCCTATGTACCGTTACCCACACCAGCTGAAAACAGAAACCGAAACTACACGGCGCACTACCCATTCTCGTTTAGAACATTGAAAGTACTTTTTTTTAAAATAAAGAATAAGGAAATAAACCTGTTTGGTTTTATTGGTTAATGCTGTATAGCGTGCGGCGATATGATTTCGAAACTAACAAATTCAGTCGAGCCAAGCATCATCATCGTCGGCTTCGTCTAAACGTTCGGGGCGCCCTCGTACGCTCTGTCCTGTTTTGAAGCACTGCGTATTTTGCGTGTTTTACGGGATTGACCCGTATTTGCCGTGAAACACAGTGCACACTAAAGGATAATAAAGTTTCAAGCCCAGTGCCAATATCTGACGCCTCCGGTGAGTTCCTTTTACGGTGTCGCACAGCCTGAAACGTACGGCTGCTGGTTGTCTCGCCTGCAAGTGCGGCTCCTTCCTAGGCCTGACGCTCATTAAAAAAACCGAACAAAATTGGCTCTTTCGCATTGCTATTGCTAATCTGCGGTGTCCGAGTTATACAGATTGGTTGCCGTGCGCCAACTCTAATTGGGCAGCATGTCGACATCAGTAATGTGGCCCGCATCAGCTTTTTTTCTTTATTTTTTTTGTTGGTGTTTGGGTCTTCATGGTCAACTCTGCGCGCTGTTGTAGATCTCCATCAGAACACTTTTCCGATGTCTTGTCTCGAAGTAGCGTCTGTATTTCACGTGCCACATTGTGCCGGGGAAGCATACGTGAAGACAACAAATAATCGTTTTTTGTACTTCGGCGCGTCTGCTTTTGTAGCGTGCTTGGAAGCGAAGCCAATGGCAACGCCATGAAAATTAAACCAGAAAAATTATAACTCTTCTTTGCTTTCTTTTCACTCGAAAGCGGGTCCCCGAACCCGAGCTTTCTCGCTTCCTAGAACTGACAAAGAGGATCTAAGCCTACGCTTGACGGCAGCAGTGTTACGTTAAAGTTGTCATCTGTGTCATTTCTGACTGAGTTGACTTGAACTTGAGATCACGCTGTTGCATTGAATTTATGTTACGGGGGGATATTTTCAGAGGAACTCTTTCTCAATTACGAGCGAGGCAGTTCACGCAGTTTCCCTGCAGTTTAGTCAATGCCAGGCGCGAAGTGCGTAGTCTACGATGTATCGGCAGTATATGTCTTTTGTGGCTGTTAATTCAGTATCTGTAGCTTCAGGATGACTAGGGCAGTTGGCCGCCGATCTCAGTGTTTAGAAAGTGGCAAGCACATAGATCGTGACAAACTTCTGTTACAGATTTTTGGGAGAAGGGTGGCCCTGGAGAATGTCGTGCGTGTCCTGTAACTCTTCAAATCTCTAAGAAACTGCACACTAAACAATCAGCAGATGTCTACCAGCACACACAAATATAGGCAGGACACCTTCGTCAAATCCCCTCTTGGTGGCCTTCACGACCCATGCGTTTTTTATCTTTTTTTTTCTTTGCTTGGTAAATCAGTCTTCTCCGAAGTGAATAAATTTATGGCTGGTTAAATAACAGAGAGAAGAAAGTAGAGGCATTCTGAAATCACAGAAGCCACAAACACATTGCACATACTCGTCTACACAATCGGACATGGCTTCTGGCTGCCAAAGTTTAGCATACTTTTTCTATGCTCACAAGAAGTGCGAATCTATAACCTGGTATTGGTGTCCTAATTGTCATCCTTAATTCAAGCCATAAGCTGCAGTTGTATCAAACATTGCATTGACAGAAGAGAGCTTAGCAATTCGTCTGTTGATTTATCTGCAAGCTGAGGCGCTTTCTGAAACATGACAAGACTGGTGTTTCACTGATTTGTCATGTTTGTATTAAAGGAGAGCATAGATAGTCATTAATAATTTGTGTATGGTAGAGCTTAGCTGTCAGTACGGATGAAGTTTTTGGACAGTTGTGTGTTGGATTGTAAATTTGCACGAATCAATGCATTGCTCACTGATAATTCTCATGCACAGTTAGTAGCTTTTGAGTCATACAGTGTGCATGGCACACATTGTGTGGCCATGCTCTTAAAGTGAATTTTGCCCATTTTCTCCCCGTTGCATTTTGCCCATGTGATTTGCTAGCCTATGACACAAAATTCCCAACTAAGTTTCTTTCAGAGGGCATGCAAGGCTTCTCTATAAAACTGAAGAAATCATTCTTTCGCTGAACATTAACAATAAAGGGGTTAATAATTACCCTGTTTTAAAAGGCCCCTGGAGCCACCCAGAGGTTGGAAGTAAGTTGTAGTGTAGTGGTTGTGCACAAGTTTTCAGCAAACATGCGGCTGTGAGAATTTTTTGAAGTGGTGCCGTCGTAGCAGAGTTGCAAACGTTTGGTGATCCAAAAGGAGCCCCTGCTATTTTCGCTCTTTCCTACGCTAAACTCCATTCATCAGCTTGGCTCTTCTCCTGGCCGAGCACTTCTTTTCTCCTTGTGAGGACAAGGAGCTACGAGCAGACAAACTGGTTCTTTTTGTGGATTGCATAAGCAGGTGTGCATGGTGACATCACAGCCAACGCTGGGGATACTGAACGGCAGGAGAGGACGAGGGATATTTTCGGGGAATTAGTGGCGTGCCGGCAGCTCGTTGTGCTGCCGCGTTTGGCATTGTTCATCGTGATGGCATTTTGAACTCGATGCATGCGTTAACTTGAAATTTTAACAACTTATCGGAGTTATTGGAGGTGGTTCAGGGGCCCTTTAAATGGAATAGCACAGTGTACTACTTCAAGTAGTACACTTTAATTGCTGTAACTCCTCAATCTAAAATGTTACTGTACTGTGGCTACTTGTGGTAGTGGGCGATGTAGTAGTAGCCTAACAAGTGAGCATTATGTTTACAACTTGTCTTAGACATGTGATTTGTTGTAGATTAGTAGTTTGCCTGTGGTTGTCCATCACCAAGCAAGCTTCTATAAGGTTGAAAAATTGATCCGGTGCGCTTGTGTGTTGTGTGTGATAATGATGATTGTTACAGTAAAAGCTTGTTCTCACATACTATAGTCTCAGAAGCATTGTTTGTGTGTAAACTGCAACATATTTTTGAGGTGCCATTTTCGTGTTGTTTTTTTTTCCGCACATTTTAAAAGCAAAATAATAAGTAGCTTAAGCTTTAGCTGTATTTCTCTCAGAGTGGAGAGAGCAGTCATTTTTGTCTCAACAACTTGCCATGATTAATTGCCTTTTCTCTGACAGCCTGTTGAGGAAAGTATGTAAAACTCATCCATAAGGAAGAGCTTGCTTTCCTCTGTTATGTAAAATTATTTTTAATGGTGCAGGTGGCACATATGGATACTTAACTAATACTACTGTTGTGTGTTGCATATTAAAGCACCCAACCATTTTTTCTTTCTTGCAATTTGCAGCGAGTATCATTGTTAAAGTTTTAGTTTCATGTTAACCTTGGCACCCTTTTTTTGTTTTTATACCCTAGGGTATTTAACTTTGGCTTACGGTGGAAAATAATTTTATGAGTGTCCTTAATTTTGTCATCCTCTATTACTAGATAACACTTTGTTTTTGTCCCTTGCACATCACATCATGGTCGCATTCTGAATACAGGTCCCTGCCCCTGGCCATGGCAGACTTCTTGGAGAGCGAGGCCGAGGAGTCAGAGGATGAGGAGGTGACTGGAAAACGTCCGTTGGTGGACGATGATGATGAGGAAGAGGAGGAAGAAGAGGATGGTATGCTCTTTGTTAAACCTTCAAATGGGTGATGAAGGAGTCCATTGTGCTTAAGTTTCTTTACAAACGAGGCATCTTTCACGTAAGATGCATACAAAGTATCAACAGAACCTACTTCTTGATGCATCTACGTGGAGTGCCATGTTTTTTTAATAGTTCTGCAGTCAAACCTAGACATAACAAGGTTATACCTGCAGCATGAAACTTTGTTATATTGTGAATTTTGTTGAGGTGTAAAGCGACCTTAAATGTTTATAAATAGTCCATGCGACGCAGGTGGCAGCCCTCAGACAACTGCAGACGCGCACGTACCCCAACCCCGCATTGTGTAACAGACTATACCCTTGTACATACCCTGACAAATATATACAAGGTCTGCCACACTGAGGTCACCACATTAATCCACATGATTTGGGACTGCACCAAAAATCCGCAAGGTGCTAACTCCGAAACACTTCTGCCGCGGTGGGTCGCTGCCTTGCACAGCCCCAGCCTCGGCGACCAACTTTGGGCCGTCCAGCAGATCCGCGAGGCGGTGGTGAGGCAGGGCCTCAACGCCCCCACGTGGGAGACCTGAAGGCCCGGTCGGCGAAAGCTCCACAGGACTACCAATAAAGTTGTTACCAACGAAATCTCATTTGTAAGCATATTGAATTGTGGCAGCCGTAGAACTGAGCAGAGTAGCATGACTGGCTGTTGCGAGAGCCGGGATGAAATTTAAAGTGCGGTAAGGTCCCATTTCTCTTGCATGGAGAGCGCACATTGAAAAAACAAAGGAACATGTAAAAATGACGGCAGGGAAGGCGGCGGAGCGGAAGACTAGTTGGCTTTCCCAGATGTGTAATATGTAATATTCATGATAGCAGTTGCGGCATGAGTCTTAATATTTGGTCAGCCAGTCATGGCAACAGAAAGGCATAGCATAGCATTGGCCATGCTTCGAGTTGAAGAGTTGAGTTAACTTTTATGCTAGAAAAAGTGACAATAGTGCATTTCATGCCATTAGCGTGATGGTGCTTTTGGTATTATTTTGTTGCGATTTCTTTGATTATATGCCATACTAATCGCTGGCCAGCCAACCTCTGCGATTGAAAATGCCAGTCTTTTGCGGCACAGCATGGCATTGGCTGTACTGGAAATTGAGGGAGGGGTGCAGTTAAGTTTCACATAACTAAAAGCAACAGCATGATGACGCGTTACATTCTGTTAGCTCGATGGCCTTTTTTTTGTTTTTTTTGTTAGCTTGGTGGTCTTTTTCTTGCCAGCAGGATTTGTTCGCAAGAGTTCTCCTGGCAAAGATAGAGCAATGTTTAATGACATTTCATTTGTCATAAAGGGACCATGTGCATGTATGCTGTACGCCAGTATTTGTTTAATTGGAACAGCGGCACAAAGTTAGTTCTTTAAATCACAAACAAATACATAGTTTTCAATGGACCTGAGATTGGCAAATGAAAAGAGTTTGTTACATCAAATTTTGTTTAAGTGAGCTTTCTTATGTGTAGTTTTGACTGCAATTGTTGTATAGAGCAGTGATAGTCTTGTTTTGAGTACTTGTAATGGCCTCTCCAAGGCAGTTCTGCAGTGTCTGCAATGTGCACATTTTTAGTACGTGTGTTTAACTATATTTAAAAAGACTCACGTAATTTTGCAGAGGAGGCTTTTTCTTTTCCTGTGCCATTGTAATTTTGAAAATGCTGTTCTAGACAGGAGCATCAAGAATGTTTGTAATGCAAAGAAAAAAATGTATGCAACATTGCCCAAGATATGCACGTTCCCTAAGCACATGTTTTCATTTTGTATTGCTTCCATTGGATGACCAGGAGGTATGATACCTTTCTGCTATTTCAGTCATCACAGTGACTGTTATTATCAACCAGATCTGGCCTACATGAGGTGTAAAGCCTCTTACCAGCCCATATTCCTATTAAATTCATCACCCTGTTATTTTATCAAGTTATCGGTCAATTGCAGCATCTTCTTTCTTCATTCAATGAAACCATCAGTTGCCTGCTTTGCAAACTGCATGATTTCTAATCTTATTGTTCATCTTAAATATCATTTTGGTATCCGTTAACTTGTATATAATTCTTGTCTTCTACTTAGGTTTGTTAGCCTCAAAGCCTTTTGCTTCAGCTTTTTTTAAGGAACAGCATTTCTTTTTTTTTTTATTGTACCTAGGTCCCTTTGTTTGTTTACAATTTGTTAAATTATAAAACAGACAACCTAATTGTGTTAAAAGTTCTTTCAAAATTGGAATGCGTACACACACATATTTTTATCACACATTGACATATTCGTGTTTTCTACATGTTTTTTTTTAGATGATGAGAGGCTGAGAGAGGAGATGAAGGATCTCATCAATGATGAAGAAGAAGAAGTTGAAGAAGACTCGGACGAAGACGTAGGGGGCAAAAAGAAACGGCGGCATCACGGTATGACCCTGGGCCATTGCAACATAAATCGCTATTTGGTATTTGCGTCCGTAAACGAGTAATGACGTGACTTTTCCGGGTTTTCAGATGACTTTGACGACAATCTAGAAGATGAAGATTACGACCTTATCGAGGAGAACTTGGGAGTCAAAGTACAGAGGGTAAGTTGCCATTAAGGCAGGGATTTCTTATTTTTTTGAAGTTGTGGAACTTGATCCCCAAAGCTTTTAATGTTTGATATGGCATTTGATGCCTTTGTTCTTGCTCCTGGTTCTAGCATTATGCCATTGGTATTTGATAGTTCTGCTACCGGCGTCAAGTTTTCTTCAGCCACGTACAACGCGGTTATAGCAGTGCTCCACAAACAGCTTATTGAGTTTTAAGTCATTTGCGGGCCTCGCATATTACTGCACGTGAGGCTGCAGTCTGCCCTAGATGTACTACAGTGTCTGTATATTCGTTAATATATGCCACGAAAAGAACTTTCAATGTTGTTCAGAACACGGGGGTACCGTTCATCCACCACAGTGCACACAAGTCTGTGTGTTTCGCTGCGTCTAGGATTATTGTTTAATGCCTGTGTTTTTGATTGCACATTCCCTTTGCAGAAAAAGAAGTTCAAGCGTGTGAGGAGAATAGAGGACGAAGAAAGTGACAACGAAGAGAGTAAGGACAGCACCAATCGTGATGCCATTGCCACCGAGCTGTTCGAAGGATCTGATGCGGTAAGTTGGGCGGGAAAGAGAAAAGACTAGTAAATGTCTTGTACCGTACCTTGTGACGAGCTCTGGATGTACTGAGCGGCGGTTGTGTGTGATCCAATGTAATCTGTGTTTTCAGGAGGCAGCCGCAGAACAGGAAGAAGAGAGAGGAGAGGGAGAAGAGGAAGAAAGGGAAGGCTCAGGTTCTGAGCTTGAGTCTGGTACGCATTCCTTTAACGCTTGCATTTTTACCTAGTAGGCGGTTACATTGATTATTTAGCCGTCAGATCCTGGAAATGATGCATTGACATCTGTGCTTTGTTCTTTTTTGGTAGTGGTGGGTTTCATTTTGCTACAGTGATAAAGCAGTGCGTTCGGTTAGATGCCAGCTACAATACCTAAGGTTTATGGAGCGTGTTTGACTGTGACATGGTTGCCAGATGCCATACAATAGTAGTTCTGCGTCAGCCAAGGACATTGCGCATTGAGGAATATTAGTGCTGAGATATGCACTTGAAAACATATTCAGCGCCTGTTTACCAACACACCCAAAAAATGGCAATGCTAAGATATGCAACTCGTCTAACTTTATGCATGATGTGCAGTAAAGTAACACTTGCCCCTCAGCCTACAGAAAATTATGCCTTTTGAGGCACAAACTTGGGAAAGCCGCTTCCGATGTGAAATTGCTATGCTATAACACCTTAATTGGAACTAAACTGGAATAGGCACATATTGTTTGGGATCCGTATACTAAAACTAATATCAATAACCTTGAGAAAGTGCAGCGAAAAGCAGTTAGACTTATATTTAACGAATTCTCAAGATCTGATTCCTCCATAGAACTCACGAAAGTTAACCATATTGAACCAGTCGAAGAAGCAGAGACTGGAATTTCTTAAACTGCTTTACACGAACAGTTTACCCCTAGACCCATCTCTCTATTTATTGCATCTATTAGCCTGAACCACACGCCACCGTAGACAAGATGCATTAACACCTTACTTTGCGAGAACGAACACATTTAAGTATTCTTTTTTTCCCTCGTACTATAACCAAATGGAATTGTATAATCGGATTGACATCGTTATCTTCATTATTAATGCATTGTTTTGTAGTGTCTTGCCGAACATATTCACCCTTATTTCTATAACAATAGTTGTTTTTCTTTAAATCTTCTTCCAATCGTGTTCACTGTATGTACCAATTTTTTTTTCCCTCCCTGCTTGGATATTGTGTCCGCAGTATTCGATAAATAAATTTTAAAAAAATATATAAAAATAATGAATTCATAGATAATCTGTTGAAAAAACATTTGTTTATTTTGGCAGGCTCACATCCGTTAAGTTATCTTTGTATGTAGTATTTGCAGCCTCTGTTATCATTGTCATCAATGATAGAAGCTGTGTCAATTGCACGTCAGTGGAATTGGGTTTTGGTAATCTTCAACGCCTAACTCGAAAGCATTTAGAGCAAAAATGAAGTTTTGTCGCATCCTTTCACCCATCCTCTAAATAGAAGGTGCAGTATTTATGTCTTTGTACAGTAATCTCTGCTTCCTGAAATTTCTGGCTTTGTGACAAGATTGCAAAGGGACTTAATTTTTCCTGAAATATATATGTGCTCCATAAATTGGTCCCGTGAGTAGGTGCCTCCATAGGGGCACCTGTTAAATGATGCAAGTGATCAAAAACTGGATTTTCTGCCTGCCGTCACCTCTGTGGTTTGTCTCTTACCCTTGACTTAGCTTCACGACATTGTGGAAAATCTCGTCGTATCTTCTTGAGATTGTTAAAGGCTGCGCCTTTTCTGTGCCCAATTAGATCCGGATGACTTCATCGTCGACGATGATGGCCAGCCTATCACAAAAAGCAAGAAGAAGAGGCACATCAAGTACACGGACCAGTGAGTACAGTTCCAAGAAAGTCCATTTGTACATCCCATTCGAAGGGATGCTCTGATACTGGTGTCACACAGGCACCCTTGAGTGCGACTGTGTAGGATCTTGATTAAGCTTGATCCGGACCAAGCATTACCACACGGTACCATTTAATCGCTACCGGACCTGGTCCAGATTAAGATAATATGTAGTGATCTAGCTCCTTTATCATAACCTAGCTGACACCTACACCCTCTTGCTCACTGGGCTAGAGAGCACTAAACAAGAATAAAGGTGAACATAGCTCTATCAAAACCTGTAAAATGCTTTTTTATAAGCAAGAAAATGCGCTAAAATTGCAACAATGTACAAAATTACGCAGCCACAATCTCATGCAGTTTGGTGTGTAGCGCACGTCCAGCAAAGGATAATTGTTTGCTTGTAGTGATCCATAATGACAGCCAAAATAATTTCTTAAAAAAAGGGGATTTATAACACACTTTTTACGCATACTATTATGTAAATTTGATAGGTGCTTTAAGCACACTAACACCCTCTGATGTGTTGGAGCATTGCCAAGCCCTATCTTGATGGACGGTATCACAGTGATAATCATTAATTGTGATCGAGAAATTCGACCTGGATCTGTCCCATTTGTGATCAAAAGTGACTGTGTGGTACTGTTACAAGAAGCATACTTGGGATTTTACAATTGTTTCGTGTTCACTTGTTAGTGATGCTCTGGCACTGAAGTTGGGTGTTTCCATTATTTTCAGTGCTCTGCAGGAAGCCCAGGACATCTTTGGTGTTGATTTTGACTTTGATGAGTTCTCCAAGTACCAGGACGATTATGATGAAGATATGGAAGAGGAAGAGGTGAGCCTCTCTTGCCTTTGTTGAGGTCCTAAACTGCCGTAGAAAGGTTTTGAGGGATACATGGTCCTGCCTGTGTGCGAAGCTGATACATTCGAATAATACTGTAACTGTTGCTTTTTATATTACGATTATTGTTATTATTATTATTTTTTATTTTTAAAATATTTTTACTCTTGATGAGCTTGAAGCCCAGAAGTGTGGATTGTTCAAGGATCGCAACAGCAGCATGTAATTGTCTCATTATCCAATACACATTCTTTTTGAATGAGCATTTTCTCGAAATAAGGTGTAGGATGTACCACGTTCAGGCCCTGTAAATAATTTTGAAATGCATTCTCTGCTCTTGATTTTCTCACCTTATTCCAATGAATATTGTAATTGCTCTCTAGGAGGGCCAGACCTTGTTGCACTGAGGTTCTGGTCAAACGCATAAAATTTTTTAGCACTAGCCATTTTAGTTCTTTAATCGCATAGCTCACTGCTTGATTGCCTGTGCTCTGCTGCTCTCTTTTCTGGATGAACAGTATTCTAAAAGATAATGTAATGAAACAGGCTATCCCAAGGAAAGGATAAGCAGATGTGGGAAGGGGACCTAAACGCTTGCCCCCCGCCGACTTATCTGAACTTATTCAAGTTCTTACATCTTGCTATATGCCAGGCAATAAGCTGAAGCTGAATTAAGAGCATGCAGCATTGAAACTGAAGGAATGAGCATGATAAATAAATGGTCTAATTGGTATGCGTTCTTCTTCAAAACTTCTTTTTGAGCAGAACAAAAGCACCCTGTCCTGTTGTTTCTGTGTTTTTTTTGTCTTTTGTTGCACTTGAGTTTTGAAGATGAAAAAGTAAGGTTTCGCAATAATTATTTTTTGTGTCCTAGGCTTGTTGGGCCAAGCTGATCAAGTCTTTCAAATGTTCTCTTCCTGTCTCTCTCTCTCTCTTTTTTTTTCTTGCAAACAGTACGAGGACGAAGAGGAGGAAGGGGAGACACGGCCACGCCCCAAGAAGACGTCACGCAAGCGGCAGACGAAGAAGAGCATCTTTGAGGTGTACGAACCAGTGGAGCTGGAGCGAGGCCACTTTACCGACCGGGACAACGAAATACGGACGACAGACATACCGGAGCGGTTCCAACTGCGGGCCGTGCCAGTGACGTCCGCACCCGAGGAGGAGATTGCGCGTGAGGCCGAGTGGATCTACAAGCATGCATTTGGGAACCCGACAATCTCGGTGCAGTCGGCTGTCGACGAAGGTGCCAAGGGTTCCTCGGCCGCTTCCAACTTGGCAGGCCGACACCAGCCCCCTGCAGGCCGCAAGAGCGTGACGGCTGTGGCCAAGATTGCCGAGGCGCTGAAGTTCATGAGAAATCAACTTTTTGAGGTTTGTCTCTTTGTGTAAACTATGGATCAGCGCACCGCCCATTGATGGGTGTTTTATGTGTTGGATTACGACGGGTGTCATGAAATGGCAAAGTTGTGATCCACTCACTCTCATAGCCTAAGGCCACAAGGAAGATCTGTCTAGATTGCTTATAATGAAAGCTTACCAGCTGACGAAAAATCCCTCCTGGCCTGAAATGTGAATCCTGTACCAGTGGCTCTTTGGACCAGCACCCTTGTTTCTAAGAGAACTATGTGGAATTTCCTTTAAAAGTATCTTGTTACCAAACAGCGGAATCACAATTTTTTCTTTCACAAAACTTCCTCGATCTTGCAGGCTTCTCTGCAAAACATATTTGCCTATATGACGAATGTCATGCAGTGTAGTGGCTTTTTAGGTTAGAAGTTCATGTGGTGTCGATTGTTTCTTAAAGTGCAGTGCTATATTGAGTGGATGTCAGCTTTATTGCCCACGTGTGGAAAAGCACATGTACAGTGAAATCTCGGTGATAACGATCACAGCTCATACGAATTTCTGGGTGATACGAATTTTTCTTTGGTCCCGGCCAAGGCCCATTGGCCTGCAATGTAATGGAGTACGGTTGTTGCGAACTGATTTTCACCCCGCGACGTTTGATACGAACATACACTACCGCCCAGGTACGAAAAGGTGCTGTTCGCGCTGTTCGCGGAAGACGCGCGAAGCACGTGCGAGATGCCCGCACCGCATCGCCAAATCGTTATAATCACGGTGTAAGGAAAAATACTTTTCTTACGGTCAGAATATACCTTCAGAAACGCGTCATGGCCTCCGAGATTGTGTGCGCGAACCTTTGAGGATGTGCCTCCTTGTGCCTTCGCGTTTAGATTACAGAGGGCATTGGCGCCATGCTTTTTTGGTCTTACGCGTCGACGCGGGCTGCTGTCGTTGTACTGTGTTTACACGTGCTTGTTTCATGCATCAGACATGCTATCAAAGGTGGTACGAGGATCGAAAGAAGGCGAGGATTGTCTTGGCGAAGGAGTCAGGCCTCACAACGTCAATATGCGTAGCACTCGTCAATATATATTTATGAGTGTTAGTATGATTGCCGAAATCTAAAAACTTTACTGACAATCATTCACAGTTCTTCCCGACGTTGCTGCGGCCCTGAAAAACAATAAATGAATATGTATGCCAGCTTTCTTTTGTCGCAAGCTAATTTTCCATGCTTTCTGGTGATACGAATTTCGGATGATACGAATATTTTTGGTGGTCCCGTGAGATTCGTATCACCTGAGGTTTCACTGTAGTCGGCGTGTCACACTGATTTCAACTTCAAACTAAGTCTATACAACAATATTTGAAATCGGCATATAAAGGTCAACAACCATGCTTAATTCGATCAGGATTTGTTTGTAAAAAAAAAAAAAAATGCTGAGCTTTTGTGAATGGATGGCAATGTGGCAGATAACCTTTTCTAAGAACTGAAACAATGCATGTTTTCTCTTATTAGCTTGAATGAATGTAAAACTTATTTGTTTTCAGTTATGTGTAACAGAGTACCCGATAAAGCAACTTCTGAAGCTGACTCATCCTTGTAATTGCTGCAGGTTCCATTTATCGCCTTCTACAGAAAAGAGTACGTGGAGCCTGACCTCAACATTAACGATCTCTGGACAGTCTACAAGTGGGATGAAAAGGTGAAGTCTGCTACTAGCGCCTCCTCTATTTTTTCAGTGCCAGTCAGATGCACCTGATCCAGTCGTTCACCACCCTCTCCTCTAGCCCTTTCCTACTCCCCCCGTCGGCTAGCCTCTGTGCCTGTTTTGCATTTATGAGGGAAAGTACCCTTTAGGCGGTGCCTCACGACGGAGGTCAGATGAAGTAATTTGTTGTTCAGTTGTGTTCAGATCCGTGGGGCGGCGTCTAGCATCGCTCATGATCACTATGTTGGCTTTCACGCTGGCTCTCTAAGAGATGCGGTGTTTTAAGATGGTGCGTCTTCGTTGGTGGCGTATGCAGACTACCAACGGGGGCGCTTCACTGTGACGCTGCTGCATGCACTGCCTTTGAAATGTGCCATACGAGCGCTGTAAAGGCGGTGGTGGCGTTGGTTCGAGCCACAAAGGAAGGAGTACGGAGGAGCAAATCTGACAGACGCATGATATTGGAGATGGACAGCGCATGTATCACATCTCCATGGGAACGTGCTCAGGTGCACGAGTGACGCAAGCAGTCATAACCTTTATGTGGCATCGCACCACGACGACTCCCTGAGCTAAGGTGGACCAACGGTTCCCATTGAGGAGCGAGCGTTTGCACTGGCATTGAAAAAATAGAGGAGGCGTTGCTGCTATTTTCCTTCACCTGCTTTGTAATCTCAAAACTCTGCTTTAATGCCGTTTCGTGCGGTTTGCCCTCTTCTAGTGGTGACCTTATGACTGATGGCAAATGCTTGGCAGAGCATAATAAAGGGTGTTGTATCATGAGACTTTGCTTATACAGTCGAACCCCTATATATTAGGCACTGATACAGTCGCCGACGGATTTTTCGGACTCCAAAAATTCGGACTTGTTGGATATTTCGGACTTCATCATAAATGCACCGTCAAGGTTCCCATAGCACTAATGCATTTTCGCGACCGATTTTTCGGACGAATTTATGCCCTAAAGTTCGATTTTCCGGACTAAATCGCTTGTTTTGAGCCGTGCCGCTGTGCATGCCGCTCGATTTTGAAAGCCGCCATGTTGGATTTTCTGTTGGCTTGGTCAAGTTTGGCTTCCAGTGGCTAGTTGTGTGGCCTCCAAGATCAGAAACGCGCACAATCTTCCAGTTTCGGAAGCCGTGTCCGATCTTCCTTGGCTGGCAAAACCTTTCTTTTTCGGTCAGCCTTATCGTCATCATTAATACGCCGGTAGGCATCCGCTAGGCCTTTTTTTTTTTTTTCCTCGGTGCGTTTGTTTTTCCGGTTGTCGTGACGCACGTGGTCGTGTTGGTGGTGTGTCAAGTGTGTTTGGGGCGTCGTGCGCGTCACATGTTTCCTACTGTTGCGGTTGCTCAGTAGCACGCAGTGGTTATGGTGCTCGGCTACTAACCTGAAACACGCGGGTTCGATCGCGGCCGCGGCGGTAGCGTTTTGATGGAGGCGGAATGCTGGAGGATCGCGTATACTGTGCGGTGTCGGTGCAGGTAAAAGAACCCCAGACCGCGTCGTTAAATCCCACCGAACAGGCGAGACGTTGCATGCATCCTTTTTGCGACCGGCATCAAGGTTTTGTTTGCTTGGTGCCATGGAGCCACCAACTGTGCCGCCCGCAACGGTCAACGGCAGCGATTGCCAACGCGCTGACGATGTTATCGTAGCCCAAATACAACCAAATCTGCTCGTCTCCAACCACAGCATGAAGCATGACATTATTGGGGATTTTTTTAGACTTCTCTGATCCAAATAAACTTCATTTTCATGTCTTAACCATTTTTTCGGACTGTTCGATTTTTCGGACTATTTCGCGGTCCCCTGCCAGGTCCGAAAAACGGTCGGCGACTGTATATGAGACATATGGGTATAAGAGACACCAGTGGGCCTACAGTAAAATACTGGTTGATAAGAATATGCATACATGGTACCCTGCTTATAAGAGACACCTCATATAAAAGGCAATAATTGCTGCCCGGAGCATGCCTCTTATAAAGGGGTTCAACTGTATATCAATCTCATTGCTAGTGACTTGAGTTGCAACTGAAACAGATGAGGTGGGGGGAAGGTTGAAAAGCATCTCTTCAATGAAGATACGAATCTTGCATGGTAGTCGCGTTGTGAATGAAGTTGTGAGATAGTGAGAATAGCAGTCTGCACACCGTTTCTGTGCGCAAAATTGTTACGGGATTTGCGGATTCATTCAGTAAATATTATGTGCATTGGTGCAGTAGGCGTCTGTTTTCTAGGTACCCTTCGTAATTTGACATTCATTTTATTTGGACATTTCATGTGATCCCTTGAAATATGAATTAATGGGACTTCACTGTACGAGAATAAAGAAAACGTTATTTATGTGTCATTATGCATCTCTCTTTTGGCTGAAAAGTGGGGAAAGAAATACTTTCTTCAAATTTTAACAACTTAAATGTGCTTATTATACCCTGTGTAGTATCTGATTAGGCTTGGGACTTGAAATTTCTTGGGGGCCGCACACTTATTGCTGTTATCGCATGCACAATACCGTCCGCAGGTTTTGTATTGGTTTGAAACATGAGACCGCGCGATTGGATGTTTTAGCCTCCCTTTAAAGCAGGGGTCTCAAACTCACCTCAGCTAGCGGGCCACAGTCACAAAATTTAGTCTCCTGTGAGTGAAGAAGGTTCGAGCGGGGGGGGAAGGAGGGTGGCGAGATTGAACAAAATGCCACAGTGCGGTAGTTGCTTCACCCGTGCACTCCCTTATTATCCCATGGTAATAATGCAGTGGTGCCAGCTACAGCAGCGCAAGAAGAACCTGCAGCAGCTGTTCCAGCGTATGCAGGAGTTCCAGTGTGATCAGATACTGCAGGAGGACCCAGACAAGCCACTGCCGGAGAACGTGCGGCCTATTGACGAAAATGACTTCCAGAGGTACCCTTTCCTCTCTGTCACTCTTTCGGTTGGCTGTAGCATTTCCAAGGCCACAGTGTCGCTTTCTAGGCTCGTGATAGACTGCTTTATCTCACCCCAGATCCTTGTGTATTTTGCCTATGGAAAGCATGCGCAGCTCTCCCATTTTTACGATGCATGAGGAAATACAGCAAGAAAAATGACAAGATGCGCTGAGCGCGTTGTGTATTTCCTTCTTGTGTGCTCTGTGCGTAATCTTGTTTTTTGTTTCTACCGTCCTTCTTTTTTTTTTTTTTTTTACTATTCTACACTCTCCACAGTGGTCTAGTAGTTATGGTGCTCAAATGCTGACCTGAAGGTCGCGAAGTCAGGATTGTGGTCGTGGGATCGAATCCCGGCTACGGTGGCCTTAGTTTGGATGGAGGTGTAGATGCTTGAGCCCCGTTTACTTGGATTTAGGTTCGCGTTAAAAAACCCCAGGGGGGTCCAAATTTCCGGAGCCCTCTACTACGTGTCCTTCATAATCATATCGTGGTTTTGGGATGTTAAACCCCAGCAATCATCCCACCTTTTCATTTACAAAACATGTGCTAATTTTTTGTGTGTCTGTTTCCCTTGTATTGAGAGGCACTGCTGTATTGTCTGAATAGTGCTGATAAGTACATTGTATTCTTATAAACATTTGCACTACAGTGTAATGCAGAAGCACCCGTGTACCTTGATTGCACACTAAATAGACCCAGTTGGTCGAAATAAATCTTTGATGAAGCAGCGCACAAAGGACACTATCACACACACACAAAAACGACGCGAGCTCACCAGAACTAGCCCATCAGTACATATTAAGAAAATAAATCTGGAGTCCGCCACTACAGCATGATTCATAATCATATCGTGGTGTAAAATATGTGGCCAACTGAAAAGCCGACACGGACTCAAGCTCTCACACAGACGTTTATTAGCGTCCGCATGAGCCCAGAACATCCAAGATTCCTTCCTTTTCTTTTCGTCGAGCGTGCTCACGAGCTCACGAGCTGGCTCGCATGCAGGTTCTCTTCTTCTTGTCGGAGGAGCGCGGGAAATTCAACAGTGGTTTTCGGCACGTAAAACACCAGAATTCAATTTCCTTGCCGCAATTTTGTCCTTCTGTGATCGTGATTCCAAGCTGTTCTCTTTCCGTCTAAATTGAGCATCGCAGCAATGGCATGCTTGATTTAATGCTGCTGTGTAGGTGGCCAGCAGTAAACTGTGCTCCTCTGCGTTGAACAAGTTGTCAGTTTCCCGACAGATGCTCCTTCCTCGCAGGCTAAAGGAGGTTCAGACGCCCGAGGAGCTGCGCGATGTGTACCAGTTCTTCCTGCTGTACTACGCACAAGACATACCCGAGATGCAGGAGACGATGCGCAAGCGCAAAAGGAAAGAGGCCGAAGCGGAAAATGGTGAAAATGACGAGAACGCACAGTCCAAGGAAGCCGATGACGGAGAAGATGAGAACCAGCGATTGAAGCATCCCGTCCGCAAGCGTCTGTTCGACATTTGCCGCGACATGGGTCTTGGTAGGTGCATTTGCAGTCTTCTTGTGGTTTACTTTGAAAGGAAAGAGATTGTGTGTAGTGTTGCCAACTTGTGACATAGCAGCTGCCGTGGTAGCTTATTGTCTATGGCATTGTGTTCGTTAGCACCAGAGTGTGGGTTCGGTTCCTGGCCATGGTGACGGCATTTCGATGGGGGGCAAAATGCCAAAAATGTCTGCGTACGCTATATAAACCCTGGGTTGTCTAAATTAGTCTGTGTGGCTCATAATCATATGTTGGTTTGCCTGTAAAACTGCAGAATTTAATTTCAATTTTTGCTAACCTGAAAGCTTAGGTTACCTGTGAAACACTACTGACCTTGATTAATGAGATCCTTGCTTGTTCCCTGATTTTAGCAGTTTTCAAAAGTTCTGTTGCATAGTGTAATGAATGAGTAGAGCTTCTGTCACTCATGTTGCAGACGGCCTTGCAAAGAAATTTGGCTTGACGCCAGAGCAGTTTGGTGAGAATCTCCGAGACAACTATCAGCGTCACGAAGTGGACCAGTTTCCAGTAGAACCCCTGGTGGCTGCTACTGATTTTGTCAGCAAGTGAGTTCTGCGCTGCACTCTTGCGCATCAGTGGGCTTTTGTGTAGGGGCTGGTACTGTACAGCCACCCATTTTTTTTAACTTGAACACGTGAGCATCGACCACCGATTCAATAAGCGCCGATTCCCGGTGTCCCAGTGTCCGGTTCCTGGAACAGCCTAGCAGAGGGCAGCTGCACAGGACTGTTCATCATGTATTGTCGTTCATTTCGCCGCTGTGCTTCGTTAGACGGCGCTTTTCAACTGGGCGGTCGACACTCGCATGTACAGGTTAAAAAAATGGGCGGCTGTACACTTGCGTACATGTCTTCCCAACTTGCACCAGCTAATGCAAGGATGGTTCACGCTGCAAATATTTGCCCACGGCCACGTCTCTGGAAATGACTCCTGCAATCTCCTTGGCCACCCACTACTCCGCCCCTATCAGTGCGGCCTGAAATTCCATGTCCAAGAGGTGTCGCTCTTTGATACAGTAAAACCTCGTTCACCCGGATCTCACGGGACCGGAGAAAATGTCCGAGTTAACCGAATTCCGGATTATCGAATGGACCATGAAAACAAAAGGAAAATGTACTCGGCACAGACAAACCTTTATTTAATTGAAAACTGCGTTATTTTCGTCCACCTCGTCGTCGGAATTACTGCTAGAACGATTTTCTTCAACCCCATCAGGTGGTGGTGCGGGCATGCCGTGGTGCGCACGCTCGCTGTCACTGGCTGCTGTGGCCGCTTCACTCCGGTGACGGTAGCCATCATTGTGAAGCTCGACAGCGGTGCAACGCGCACAAGCACAGCCGGAGAACGTAACGTGCACGAGCTCGCACGCTACGCGCGAAGTCACAACACAAAGAAACCAGCAGCGTAAACCGTCCCGTCGTCCGTGCGTACTGCCATTGCGCTTTCAATGGACACTGGATGCGCCGGCGGCCCAAGCGATTCCGCCGGGTGGTGACTAGCGCCACCTAGCCACTTCCCGCTCATTTACTATCATCATTATCATATTCTGCTGCAGTTCGTTCGGTTTCAGTTTCTCCAAAACTCCGGTTCCGCCGTCGGTAACGGCAAGCAGGGCTTGCGCCTCCAAGCCGCCGAGATCGCGCGATTCTAAGCATGAAGTACCGATTGCGCTCTCCGGATTTGTCCGAGTTAAACCGGTGCGCGGCTAAATACCTCCGAATTAATGAGCGTCTGACACCATTGAAGTATACACAGTTTTGCCGGGACCGCGCCGCGAGTCCGAGTTAACCGAATTTCCGAGTTAACGAGATCCGGATAAACGAGGTTTTACTGTATAAGGCAGAGTGGTTACACGTGCACAAGCGCTTACACGTACTGCTTGCACCTGTAGAAGTGTTGGGCCTTGAGCCCTTCTGCTTGGAAGGTTGTAATTAGCACATGAAACTTGTCAGTGGTTGCACAAGCATGCATCAACCACCATATGGAGGAGTTTATGTTTCGCTTTTTCTTTGTTTTCATGAACGTATGTAACATGAGTTGTAGCATCCGCTGTCTGTATTATGACACATCGCTCTCTGAACCTTGTGGTAGCCTCGCTACTCACCAGAGTCGAGACCACCGCGGGTTCAGGCTTAGCGAGCCTCAGGACTGTGACCGTCGTCGCCTGGTCACGTGTAGTGCAACTCTCCGTGCGTACAGTAGACTCTCTGTAAACGGAAATCTCCTAAACGGAACTGCTGCTTAAATGGAACAACTGCCTCTAATATGATTGGTTTCCTACCTGTATTCTGCTTCCCTGTCCATCTCTCAGTAAACGAAACTCCTGTTAAATGGAACAAGATTTCCTGGTCCCTTCAGGTTCCGTTTAATGAGAGTCTACTGTACTTCGCTGGCAAAGCCATTGAGTGCCGCCCGACAAAATACACAGTGTCTGGTCTAACAACACACAAACACTTTATTTGCTATGGCGACACCCCAATACAAAGCACTACGTCCGCTCCTGGGGTGCGGGGAAGCAAGGTGCTTCCGCGCGTGGACGGTACACCAAAAGGAGAGCTGCAAGCACGTGGCAGCTGGCAATGGCGAGCTTTGACACGCCGCTGGGGAAAAGGTCTCTCGCGGCTATGCTGCGCACTCTCGCGATGACCACTGGGCCTGGTTGCGAGAGCTAGGGCAAATCTCCGTACGCATGGGCCTCTGGCAAGTGCGGCTCATAGTACGACCACGCATGACCATGCACGAGCACTAGGCACCACTCTCTGGGGGACATGGGACGAGTTCGTTATAAACGGGTTCGGCTGTATTAACATCCTCTATGCTTTCCCTGGCCTGATTGTCTGTTCGATTCTGCGTGCTTGGTGCACCACATTTTGCAGTGGAAGGAAAGATGGGCTCACTGCCATTTTTTATCATTGTGCCCTCCCCCCACCCCCCCTCCCCCCCCCGTTCCGCAGGCGCTTCACAACACCTGAGGAGGCTCTAAAGGCAGCGCGGTACATGGTGGCTGTGATGATTGCCATGGACCCTCTGGTACGAAGGTGCATACGTGAGACTTTCTTCGAGAGGGCCAAGATCAGCATTTCACCCTCAAAGAAGGGCCTGAAGGCAAGCTGCCGCATTCTCATTACCTGCACGGGTTTGCCTTACTCTTGCCAATAGAGTAGCAGAGAATCGACCGTCTCTAACAAAAGTAACTGGAGTTGTAATATTCACACCATAAGCGGTGCGACACTTGACTAAAACCCATCTCAAAGCCTGCTGACCATGAAGCATGTGACCAAGACGTTAGTCCTGCTTGATTAGTGGCACTGTGGAACGGAAAGTGAAACTCTGCGTGCCATATAATTTTCAAATTTATCTGCACTTGTGATCTGCACTTGTGATTTTGTAAATATGGTGCCTGCAAATAAAGTAAGTGTTCGTCATGTTGATTAACTCTGCATCAACTCGTCAAAATCTTCTTTGTTGTACGAGCCTTAGCCCGTGCATCACTTTGGGTAGCTTGCTTGCTACCTCACTTTTGTTGTGGTACTTTTTTGGTAGCTGTGTTAGAAGTGGTTTTCATCTCGCACAGCTGCACAGTAAGTGGTATGCGTAATATGGAGTTCTACGCAAGAATTAAATAGCAGTCGGAAAAGACCACAATCGTGCACTTAGAATTTCTTGTTGCCTTTCGTAGGAAATCGACGAGAACCACCCATGCTATCCTGTCAAGTACCTGAAGAACAAGCCTGTTCGAGATTTGACAGGGGCGCAGTTTCTCAACATGACGCAGGTGATTTCCGTTTCCGCTTCTTCAGAACCCAGTCACTGTTCTGAGGATAAGGTTGATGTTTAAACATCCACTGCTTTGCTTCCCAGGCTGAAAACGAGAAGCTGCTCAAGATCACAATTGCCATGGATGGAAGCACCCAGTCAAATCCTGGAGTTTACCTTGATGAGATCAAGCAGCTCTACTATAGGGTATGTGTATTCTTGACATTGGATGATAAATAGACTGATCAGACATTGGTTCATGCTTCTTTTTCTTTGTGCGCAAATGAACTTCAGACGGGAACACATCTTATTCATTCTTGCCCTTGACGAGTAAAAAAAGAATGGGAAGTTTTTTCCAAAATTACATATTTTTGGTTTATATTTCCTTTCGCAAGTTTAGTTTCTCTACTTTCACGACAAAAGAATTGAAGACTGTAATTAAACTTCGAAGTAGGTTAAAATCGCTTTTAAAGAGCACAAGGTGGCTACTAAAAACTAAAAAGAGCTCATTGTCTAGAGTCCCCTGGAAATTGTCACCTGGCTGCTTGCCATTGCATTTCGCATGAGCAGTTCACCAAAGCCACATGCTCAAACTAACCATGATTCCCAAACTCTCATGATAGAAGAAATCAATTTTAAAAAAACATATCATTGCCGGATATATGAGCTTTCCACTTATACCTTTAAAATGTGTTTTTCTCAAGATACAATTTTGGGCAACTTCTTGAGTTTTGACATCATGTTTTGGTACTTCTGATAGCCAGCTCGGGATGAAATTTTGCCCACATATTCTTTAACATGTGAAGAGTGCAAGTATCTCCTTTAAAACTTGATATCACCTACCGTATTTACTCGCATAATAGGCGCACTTTTTTTCCAGAAAATCCGGCTCCAAGTTCGGGGTGCGCCTATTACGCGGGGTAAAATTTCCGAAAATTTTATTTCCGACTACAGCCTAGACCGCTGATAACGCAAATTACCGAAGTCACGAATATCCGCACTACAGCCGAAACAACATTCTTCATAGGCTACACTAGCGCAAAACGTGTTGAGCATGCAGTCTCGCGTGTCCGAGAATCGAGGCATGCGATGCGGTGTGCTTACAAGCATTCAAATTTCCAAAAATTAACATCGAAAGACCCGCGTTGCCTACAAAATGAATGCGGGAAAAAAAAAAAAACGTACGAAAAGAAAGCGCCATCGCGGAAATTCACCGATTACGTTTCATCACGACCGAAATTTTGTGCTCTGAACGGTACCGATCGTTCGATTTCACGGGCTCGCCCCCCATGTCGAAGACATCGAATCGCGAACCACCATTCGAGTGTTACAGTCGTCACCCATGCCCCCCTTTCCTTCAAGTAGAGCCACCGCAAAGAGTTACGTTTATTCCGTACAAAACCGCAACTTTGATCGCCCGCGACCGCCACCGAAAAGCAACCAACGCTGATTAGGCCTAGCGTACGGTTCGGCATGTTGTCGCGGGAAGTTCGTACAAGACAACATGAAGATTAGGCGTAGAAAAGATCGCACTCAAGCACTGATTCAAGAGCAGCGCGCGTGATACGATGTTAAGGTTCGCGGCCGGGAAATCAGCGGCGACATAAGTCCACCGAGCTTGTGCAAGTCCGCGTATTGGCAGCAAAGGCGAAAGCTCGCGTCGGAAAGCCGAAAAGCTTTTAAATTTGCGGACGAGGTAGCAAACGCGCGACGACGCTTTTCCCAACAGGAAACTCGAAGCGCACTTGATAAGGACGCGATCGCACGTTCCACGCGGAGCGTGCTCGGCTGGCAAGCGGCCGGCGCCACGCCGGTACAAAGGTTACTCCGACGCCCAGGCAACCGCCCTTCTTCCTCACTTGGCTGGCCCGCGCAGCTGGCGCAGCGCTGCCGCGGTCTTTCTTATTTTCTTTTTCCTCGCTCCAGTTAACATGAGAGGGCGTCGAACTGCAACCGTGCAAATACGGTACAGAACTGCCGATCACGGCCAAGTTCGGGGTGCGCCTATTATGCGCGGAAATAAAAAAAACTGATTTCTCGCGACCAAACTGGGGGGTGCGCCTATTATGCGAGTGCGCCTATTATGCGAGTAAATACGGTATATAATTATTACAAACCTAATGTAAGCAATTAGTATGGTCTGAGCAATCTAAGACTTCTCACATTACAATTTTCTTGTCGATTAAAATGTCATACACACTTTCTTGTAAGTTATTTGCATTCTACAGTTAATGTGGAGCAATATGAGCCATTAATGGCTCAGAACCATAAAAATTTAGTGTCGAAAAAAGTGTCTACAAAAAGAACTCTATATTTTACACATTGTCAGGGTACAAAACGAAAACTATGCAACCTACTACAGTCAACTGCCGATATTTCGGACGCCCTAGGGACAGCGAAATCGTCCGAAAAATCGGGCAGTCCGAAAAAACGAATTTATGCTTTTTAATTCCGCTCAAGTGGTCAAATCACCACCTATGTCCGAAATAGGCTTCAGTGGCTCCCAGCACACTTATCAGGCATTTTGGTGAGCGCCCAGTCTCTTGTGTATACATTCGGTACGTGCCGCGTACCCCGCTTAACTATTGTGCAGATACCAGCAAAGCGCGGATTAAGTTACGGCTCTCTCGCATGGGGCGTTTGCGAACGATGACGCGAAACACAAAGACTGTGGCGGAAGAGCGGATCGTCCGACTTGCCCGATTCGTGTGCGCACGAAAAACGATGCGCTACTGAACGAAAATCTCCACCAACACGCAATACAGTAAAACCTCGTTAACACCCGGATCTCACGCGACTGGGAAAAAATGTCCGAGTTAACCGAATTCCGGATTATCGAATGGCCCATGAAAACAAAAGGAAAATGTACTCGGCACAGACGAACCTTTATTTCATGAAAAACTGCGTTATTTTTGTCCGCCTAGTCAATGGAATTTGTGCTAGAACGATTTTCTTCAACCCCATCAGGTGGTGGTGCGCACGCTGGCTGCTGTGGCCGCCTCAAACGCGCACAAGCACAGCCGTAGAATGCAACGCTACGCGCGAAGTCACAACACAAAGAAACCAGCAGCGTAGGCGTAGCGAGCAGCTGTGGTCACTGTGGTGGCGGTGAAATCGTCCCGTTCCACCATAGTCCCGTCGTCTGTGCGTACCGCCATTGCGCTTTTAATAGACACTGGATGCGCCGGTGGCCCAAGCGCTTCCGCCGGGTGGTGACTAGCGCCACCTAGCCACTTCCCCCTCATCGTGCCCCTCATTCACTATCATCATGATCATATTCTGCTGCAGTTGTTCGTTCGGTTTCGGTTTCTCCAAAGCTCCGATTCCGCCGTCGGTACGGCAAGCAGGGCTTGCGTCTCCAAGCCGCCGAGATCGCGCGATTCTAAGCATGAAGTACCGATTGCGCTCTCCGGAGTTGTTCGAGTTAACCGGTGCGCGGCTAAATCCCTCCGAAATAATGAGCATCTGTCACCATTGAAATATACACAGTTTTGCCGAGACCGCGCCGCGAGTCCGAGTTAACCGAATTTCCGAGTTAACGAGATCCGGATAAATGAGGTTTTACTGTATATGCTGCCGTGTTCAGCCGATCAATCCTAGTTGTGTGCGGCACGTCGCCAACTACACAGACTCCGTCACTGCCGGGGCGCTTGCCAGCTGTGGTGTACGCACGCGTTTGCCGTGAAATTGTTCGTTATGCCCACTCATTTCCTGACGTATACGGGCGCGGCGATGCGGCTTTCATTTGTCAAAGCAACGCGTCTGTGCGGAGCACTTAGCACTCTTGCACGAAGAGGCAACACGAACGGCGGCGCGGCACGCTCGGGTTGTCGCCCATTAAAAGCGTTCAGTATGCTTACAACTGCGCTGGACCTCAAGCACCACCGAGCAGTTATCAGAAGATGCTTATCATAAAGAATTGTCAGCGATTAAGTCGTGACTGGTGAGTTTGCCACCTGCCGCCATCGCGCCTCCATGTATTCCCAGTGCTTATCCGTAAAGACATCGCCGCACTGCGCCGTGATAGTAAACCCTTCGTATTTTTGATCTGCTTCACCCCATAACACGTAAGCATTGCGGCAAAGCCGACTTTCGGACACTGCCATGGCCGCAAACAGATCGACTCGCGAAAGCGCTGGTTCAAACCTATGAGATGATAGATGTGGCAGAGGTTGGGGCTTTAAATAATGGCATTTCCGACCAGGAAATTTGGGCAAAAAGTCAGAAAAATCGGACGCCGAAGAGTTTCCGCGTCCGAAATTTTTCAGACGTTCTTATACATTGACGTCTATGGGGCTTGTGACGATGCCGCGAAAGCGTCCGAATTTTCAAGCATGTCCGAAGAATCGGCAGTTGACTGTATAAGACTGATTACATATTTGAAATGAGCATAAAAGCATCTGTAAACAGCAAAAATTGCATTTCCCTGAGCTACAGACTAAAGGAACTTTTTCGAGTAGCATCTCCCCTTAATTACGGTGATTGTCAATGGTACTTGAGTGATTGACGCTTGCATGTTGGTACTGCTTTGCGTGGCCTGTCGTGAATGTCTCCCTGACGTGTGTTTGTTCTGCCTTCCTTGCAATTCAGGACGAGTTCAGCAACAATGTTCAGGAGTGGAACAACCAGCGCAGCGAGGCTCTCAGCTTTGCCCTGAGCAAATTTCTTTACCCGAGTTTTGAGAAGGAGCTCAAGGCACAGCTACTCGTTGAGGCGCAGGAAGGCATCATCAAGGTGAGCTGGTGTACCAATGTGCGCATATTTTGGCTGCGTGTCTGTGCCGTGTCTCGCTCGTCACCATTTTACCATTCCTTTGGTGGATCTGGCTTGTGGATGATCAGTTACTGTTCTGATGGGTGTCTCTTGTTCGTGCACCGGTATACCTGATTATCGTATCCTCCAGCGAACACAGAATGCAGGAAATTTGGAGCTACGTTTTGTGGGCTCAGTTATATGCGAATATTAGCAATCAAAGTGACTTGGCAGCACCTTGAAATATGCAAGCGTAGTTAGGGGGGTCATTTATATCAAGGTGTTAAATTCATTTTCATGGTTGAATTGTGCGTGGAATAGACGGGGATATTTTGAAAAAAAAAAAAACTTTTTTGGCTGGTTGTAGTTGCGGGTTACAGTAGAATCTCGGTGATACAAATCTCAAGGGGGAGCGAAAATATCCGTATCACCCGAAATTTCTTATCACCAAAAAACTAGTGAATTTCGTTTTCAAACCCACTCTTCGTTCTCAGGCCTACTGAAACTTAAGTGTTCTAAAGTGCACTCCGCCGTAGTCGTAAGCGAACGACAGGTAGACTGAAACGCTTTGTGCCTTTTTACGTCTATTAGGGGTGTGCGAATACAGTCGAACCCACTTATAACAATCCCAGATATAAGCGATCTATCGGTTATAACGACCATATTTCGGTGCACTTACGATTTTCCTATGCTAGCCATTGAAACTTCGTCCACATATAGCGAACATTTTTCAAGGCCTCCTACTTTTACAACGAACACTCCGAACACGGTCGCGGTAAAAGTATGGCACATACGAAGCGAAAAAAAGTTAGAACAGGCATTCTAAAGCACGAGAGAGGCGCGCGCGCTCCCGTGCCCCGCTAGAACAGGCATTCTAAAGCACGAGAGAGGCGCGCGCTCCCGTGCCCCGCTGCTGTTCACTCACGACAATGGTGTCATAGGCCGCCGCGAGCACCGCACACAGATTTCGGACGCTGCGAGTGAGGTCGCTCACTTTTCCAGGCGTTTCTTCACTGGCAGAACGGCAGTGAGAGGGAAAAAAAATATTTAAAAAAATAGGAGGCAGCATGAAGCCTTGCGGTCAGCTGTCGCACGGCAACGTTTTCTGACACCATTCTCTGCATCTACGACCGCCTACGATGAACCAAACGACGCCTTGGAGTGCAAGAAGCCACAAATGCAACAAGCGTTAACTTTTCATCGCTTAAATGTTCGCTCCGACCGCCGGCTCGCCGAAATCACAACGTGCCGCAAAAGGTTTTCTGTCTTTTCGGTAACGGCAGAGACCAGCCTATCAATGATTACGATTTCCGCACGTTTGCGACGATGCCGTTCAAGGATAAAAGAGCGAAGGTGAGTGAGGTGGCGGCTGGCGATGAATGCTTCGCGCTGCTCCGCTGCGCGTGTGGCGTAAACCGTGCAGAGTAACCACAGCACAAGCGCGCGATGCTGCCGTTCGCAAGTTCGCCGCCGCCACCGCTTCGGCCGCGTCGTGCGAGTCCGCTTGCGCGTTGCTTGCAATATGCTTGTCTTTGTCGTGTTGAACGAACAGGCTACCCGCCGCACCCGTGCACGGTCCGGAGTGAAGCATGCACGAAGAACGCACAAACGCGCGCATACAGAAGCAAGCAAACGGCCTGGACGATAACGGCGTGAGTCGAGTAGGGGATGCGCTGCACGCAACTAGCCAGGGATGATCGGCTCCACGTGGCGACCGCACTTGAGTGAAACGGCGTCAATTCACTGCATAGGTGGTTTAATTCACTCGTGAGCACGCAGCGGGCGTTGCTTAACACGGGAAAAGGCCTAACTTGTTACTGGAGGGGTTGCTAGCACTTTTTATTGAAGTACGCAGAAAACGAAAACAGTTTAAACGGTCGCTAAGTGCACCTTCTTTTTAAGGGCAAGTCCATATACATTGAACTACTGATATAACGACCACTTTTCGCGGCACTTTTGAGTTCGTTATAAATGGGTATAAATGGGTTCGACTGTATTCGAAGTTTCGAATATTTTTCGAATAGAGTTTGCTATTCAATTCGATTTGCACTGGAATTTTACTATTCGAACTTCCCAAAGACATACACAGTCAACGTCCGATTCAAAGTGACCCCTTCAGATTTTCAATATGCTTCACTTCATCACACTTCATATTGTGGCAAAGCCCCCTTTCAGGCTCCACTACGGTCGAATTTCCCAAAGACGAGTACAGTCAACGTATACAGTCAACGTCCGAATGGAAGTGGCCCGTTCAGATTTTCAATATGCTTCACCTCATCACAATCTCGTATTGCGGCAGAGCTGCCTTTCAGGCTCGGCTATGGCCGCAAATGTATTGACTCAAGAAAACGCTGGTTTCAAGATTGAGATGATAGATGTGGCAGAGGTAGGGGCTCAATTAATGCTGTTTGGGAGCTGAAATTTGGGCAGGATGTCCGAAAAATTGGACGCCGAAGATTTTTAGCATCCAAAATTTTAGATGCTCTAGTATATTGACGTCTACGGGGCAGATTTGGAACTCAAGACTTGAAGGGAGCACACCCTTGTCCACCACATCAGTTGGGCTTCCACACAAGTTTAAAGAGGAGGAGAGGCTGAGGAAACAGCATCTTTGCCTTTCACGTGTAAAGTGTTGTCGGCAACACTTTGGTTGCACCAAACCATGTACATAAATACAATTCAGCCTATGCATTGGCTCATTCTTGATAAGACAACTATGAAACACCAACCCGCCAGCGCTTCATCAACCTAGCTAAAAGAAACCCTTTCCTGTTGCTATCTCATAAGAATATGCTCAGGAATCCCCTCCATTTTTTCTGCAATTTTGCTTTGAAGTATTCGAAAAATATTGGATTCGATTCGCGCAGCTCTAGTCTTTATTGCCTTTAATCTACTCCTGCGTTAGCGGCTTACCTTCAGAGCTGCGTATTTGCTTTCTGTGATTGTGTCAATAGTGACTGCGGTTTTTTGCGCCGCGGGTGCGGTATACGGTAGTTCCGTTTTCAATCCATGTGCGCCAGCTATGCATGTACGTTCTAAACTACGTCGTTGCTATCTATGATCGTGTCCGCTGCAGTTTTGTCTGCAATGGACCTTGCAGCAAGCAGCATCGCTTTGATTAGACAAGCATTAGATGCTTGTGCACTTTTGGAGTTCTGCCACTTTCATCATCGCCATACATGATCATGTCGATAGTGATCACTGTTTTGTGCGCTGTTGTTGTGGCAAACGGTAGTTCCGTTTTCAGTCCATGTGTTTCGAGCTGTGCAAGGGCCTCCAAAATTACGTTGTTATCTATGACTGCGTCTTCCGCGGCTTGGTCCGCCCGCGGTTGCTGCAAGCACCTTCACTTTGACTTGGTGAATGTCGGATGTGCATGTATTTTCGGAGTTTCGTCATCGTCGTGACCACTGTGCGCTGGTAGACAATCGTGGAGGCCTGCATTTGCGCCTTTCTTTGGGGGGAAACATTGCAATTTTGTCACACCTGATGTCACTTGGCCCACACCTTTCGTCGCGTTTTGGCTACCAAAATCATGGCCCATACCTTGTCGACGCCTGCCCGTGTACTGAGATTTGGGTGCACGTTAGAAAACCCCAGTATGTCGAAATTTCCGGAAGCCTACTCTACGGCGTCTTTCATAATCGTATGGTAATTTTGGGACGTTAAACCCCAATAATTATTATTATATCATCAACACCGGTGCGCATGTGCAGACTATCTACCCGGAAAAGGCCCATTGCTTGCTCAAAATGCATTTTTACAGCAAACGCATGTTACAAGATTACATGCTTAGATGCGAGAAAGCCAGCCAACACTCAAGACAAGGACGAAGAAGGCACACTCAAGCACACCGTCTAACACACCGTCACCAGTGTGCGCATCTAAACATGAACCAACCGGTCGAGCTTTTCACGCTTCTGAAGTACAAGATTACAACAGCAGTTGATGTTGGTGCTGTAGTTGTACGCCGCCGCTGCTGCCTCCACCGTTGTCTGTAACCACTTTCGCGCGTAATGAAAAAAAAAGTGCTAGGATCGGGTGGGATTTAAACCCAGGCCTTCTGCATGGCAGGCGGGTATACTACCACAGGTACTCTCTGGTGCTTGAAATTCCTTTGCCTAAAGACCCTATACAGGCGTCACGTTGGGCAAGAAATGATGTTAATAGATGTAATATAGTGTGGTAAAAGAGTAAAATAACAATCGGGCTTCACCCAATGCGAATTGCATAATGAGTGGGCAGTTTAAAGCTTCCCACCCATTACAAAGAGCTCAGCCATAATTTTTCATATCAGCCACAGGATCAAAAAAGTGCACATATTGCCTTACAGATGTGTAGCAGGTGCCTCGCTTACCCGCAGAAAGACGAATAATGGCATAGTGGGTGCTTCCCTATTTCATAAAAATTATGATGATTTATGGCATAGTGGATACCTTCCAAGTGTACTTGTAGTAGTTGTGCAAGAGAGTTTACAACGGGCTCTAAAAAGGCTGCTCTTCCAGCTTTCGCTGTGAATGAGGTGCGTGTTCCATGCAGTTCTGGCGTTTTTACGTTTGCTAATTGTTTTGAACGTATGTTTCCAGGCTTGCTCCCGCAAGCTGTACAACTGGCTGAAGGTGGCCCCCTACCAGGTGGACGCCCAAATGGAGGAGGATGAGGACTTCGACACTCGTGATGGCATTCGGGTGTTCGCCATTGCCTACGAGAACAATTGGTGAGGAGTATCCCGTGTGGGGAAGGTGAATACAGAGTGGCACAAGCTGCTGAATTATAACAATGCAGTCGTACCTCAACATTTTGTACTTCGCTTGTCTAAGCTTTTAGTATGTGGTGACTTTTTAAAAGTCTTTTGTCAGGAACTGTGGTCCATAGGTCGGCAAAACTTGTGGAGCTCACTCAGACTCACTCATGAAATATAGTTTGCGTTTAGGGCTCACTCGGACTCAGACTCACCAATCTTTTCCTAAGCCGCACTCACTCGGACTCACAATCACGAAAATTTTTTTCAACCAGACTCACTCGGACTCAAACTCACCAACACATGACTCATCCGGACTCACTCAGACTCAGACTCACGGCTTCATCTGAGTCTGAGTGAGTCGGAGTGAGTCGACTCATGAGTCCGTTAGCCTAGAATTCGGTTTTTTCAACCATAGTACCAGTGCAATTTAGCTATAATATCTCACGTAATCGTTGCTCTTCATGCCGCATTTTCGTATAGTACCTTCGAATACGAGTTATGAGTGCTCGCAAACCATGTAAGGTTATTTTTCTTGGAAGAGATGACAAAATAAGATATATTTATCAACAACTTCCCTGAAAGAGTTGTCGGGGGGAGGTCAAGGCAGCCCCCCCTACGTAATTCTGCGCCTCTGGTCATTAAATTTTGAAATGGTGTATGAATGACACTGCTTTGGAATACGAGTGAGCAGATGTGAGAGTAAACGTGAATCCAGTTAAGGCTGATAGTGACGCTGAAAATGAGTAGATGGGACCATAGGTCGGCAAAAAAAGTGAAACTCACTCAGACTCACTCAAGAACTATATCTTGCACTTTGGACTCACTCGGACTCAGACTCACCAAAATGATCCTGAGCCGAACTCACTCGGACTCACACTCACGAAAGTTTTCTTCCACCGGACTCAATCGGACTCAAACTCACCACAATATTACTCACTTGGACTCACTCAGACTCAGACTCAGGGCTCGATCTGAGTCTGAGTGAGTCTGAGTGAGTCGACTCATGAGTGAGTTCGCCGACCTATGCTGTGGTCCCTTATTTGAAAATTTCGTGGAGCAACTTCTCTGATGGAGCTGCCATGCTATGGGTGTTTATACGTTGACTTTTACGTGCATGTTAAAGACTTTAACCTTCGGTTGGATGAAAGTGAAGAAGCATTCAAGTGGCCATTTTCATGTGCTGGAGTGAAATTCAGAAATATAAAGGGACTCTAAAGGCAAATAACAATTTAGGCTACTTCGACAGATTAATACTTGGGAACGTTTAGCATGTCAGTGTTATTGACAATAGCACTGTAGTAGCCGAGATACTTAAGCAATTGTGGCACACAAAATGCCGCACCAGTGGGACATCCTAGTAGTACTGCATTGTGTAGTTGCACCGGTTCTGAGCTGACGTGTAATGCAGACATGCATTTTTTTGTCCAGGGAGGTTGCCTGCCTTTGGCGCACTTATAGACGGTACCGGTGAAATGATGGAGTACATCAGGCTTCCCCATTTGCTCAAGAGAAAAAACGCCTGGCGGGAAAGGGAGCGCGAGCTCAAGGTGAATGTATATGATTGGGAAATGCGAAGGAACTATTTGTTGAGAATGTTCACCTGACTTTTCTCTGGGGAGCATAGGAACTTTTGGTTGTCGCTGCATTAAAATCTTAAATTTCCGAGCACCGAAAAACACCCTTCCTTGATTTTACTAAGTTCCCGGCTTAGCGAAATAATTCGAGCACCATCATAACTTCGTTAAATCAAATTTCATCTGTATGGCATAACATATTTTTCGCTGCAGTATGAAATTGGGAAAGCTGTGGGACTGGGGGGTACTTTTCAAAATGTTTTTGCAGTTTTACTGACGTGCCAGTTTGCTTTTCATTGATGTGACAGAAATAGCCGTAAGGGCGGCTCTTTGCAGTATACTGCTTTACTTTATGTGCAGGTCTAAACTTCTGTGAAGTGATGAATGCGCTAATTAGTATTTCGTTCTGTGTCTTTGACAAAAGAATAGTACATATGTCATGTCTCAAACTAGGAAATCTGTCTCAGCATTCTCAATAACCATCCGCACTTTGATGAAGCAGAACGTTAACACCAAATGAAATTTCATCACCTCAAGTTGGTACAGAAACTTTTTTACTCATTCTTCTGTACTTGATCTTCATCGAACTGGACAGTGGATTCTCAATGATTATTGTTAAAAAAAATGAATAAAGAATGCTCAGCATCATCTCAATATGATGGAAGATGTTCTCATTTTTCTCATCAACTGCATTTCCAGGAACTTGATCTCAAGGTCCTCAGGAAGTTCATTCGCAACAAGAAACCTCATGTAATCTGCGTAGGAGCACAATCCAGGTGATGATGTGTTACTATGTATTTGAAACATAATGTTACCTTTTCTTTCCTTGTGCATGACTTAGTTATTGCAGTTTTTTTTGCTTTAACATGGTTTTGGCGGAAACAAATTTCTGATCTTCGCGTAGTGGCTGTTCTGACTTGTTTATAGGTGACTGTGCAGATGGGAGTATGCATGGAATGCATACTCTCATCTTTTATTTTTCTCGACGGAATACTTGTTGTATTGGTAGTACCTGGACATATTGAAAAAAACATGTGGATGACTTTATGCCTTGACCCCATAAGCTGTGCGCAGTATGTCATGTACAGGGATTATTGGTTAAAGATTAAAGCCTTCTGTGATGGCTGAATGGTTATGGTGTTGTAGCATGGCGAAGGAGTCCAGACACAGACCTACGGAATGATGTCTCGGCTGAGGCGCGGAGCACCGCTATGAGAACAGTCTGTTTCTTTGAGGATCACCCGCCCAATGATTTATTCTTCTATAGAGGGAAGGACAAAGGATTAAGTGCACGCATAAGCCTTGTCTGTTGCAGATGCAACAATGATGAAACAATTCAGGCATTGTTAATCAGCCATATTGAGACAGAAACTGAAACATGGCTGTGTTCTCCTCTCGAGCCCGAGTATAAAGGTTGTAAGTTTGACCCTCGACTCTGGTGGCTATGATGCTTTAGTGGTGGCAGGATTCAAAAACTTATTTGTTTTTTAGGTGACTCTGGTGGCTATGATGCTTTAGTGGTGGCAGGATTCAAAAACTTATTTGTTTTTTAGGTTGTGTCTCGGAGCCTGAAGTTAGTTTTGCAAGGTTATTAGCCTGCGCCAGTCACTCACTTTACATGCACTTCCATCGGTGTGACATAATTTCTTTTACAGTGATTTTTCTGTGAATGATGGGTGTTCTCTGTTCCTGAGGTGCAGTTCTTGTCATTGCGTTGCAGGGAGGCACTCATGGTTGTCGAGGACATCAAAGGCGTAGTAGCTGATCTAGCAGAGAACGAACAGATGCCCCTGATCAATGTTGAGCTGCAGGACAACGACCTGGCAATGGTCTACATGAACTCCAAGAAAGCCGAGGTCCGTAGCCTCCTGCACGTTTTAGTTTGCCTTGTGCCTTTGGTGTAACTTGAGCGTGCATTTGGCCAAGCAGCTAAGTGACTGGGCTTCACTGGTGGGCTTTTCAGAACGACTTCCGAGACTACCCGCTGCTGCTGCGGCAAGCCATCTCGCTGGCCAGGCGGATGCAGGATCCCTTGGTTGAGTTCTCGCAGCTCTGCACACCAGACGAGGAGATCTTCTGTCTGAAGTATCACCCACTGCAGGTGAATAAGGAAAACATGACCTGTTCATTTCATGTGCATTTTCTGGCAGTGAGGAATACAAGCTGCTTCTCTTTCCATCGATGTGCAGTGTAAAGAATTGGCCCATATAATATAGGTGCAATTATTTACATAATTAAAACATTTCTGCAGAATGTGTGGCACGCACGTAATGGTCTTATGTATTTATTCCTCAGTTTTACACCTTTGTTGCTGATCATAGAGTCATTGTGTACAAGTTTCAACAAGTGGTCCCTTTCAGAGTTGATTCCTTAAAGGGGCTGTGCAACACTTTTTCAGGTAATCATTGAATGAATTCATTACAGGTGTTTTATTACACCCACTAATAGACTGCCACCTACGAGCGCAGTTACAAGGATTTGTAGCCTTCTTTAAGCGCTATCTCTCGTTTCGTATTAGCGAGCGTTCTGAAAGCTACACGAGGCGGGAGGGGAGCGGGGGGGTTGACAAGTGGGCAAGAAGCTATACGTCCGTTTGTCAGCACGCGTCATGACCTTGAGCACTTCTTAGGGGCGAAGCTCCTTAGAGTGTAGGCTAGTCCGGCGTCGTCCTGCATCGTTGTCGTCATCGTAGCCACCCCTGTGCGATGATGATGACGCTGCCATCACGGCACAGCACATCGAATGTACCCACTGTGCGTCATAACGATGACGCTGATGACGATGACAATGCCATACAACACATGGCATCGCGATATGGTCTCACATGCATATCGTTTGACCACATGCAACCAACCACCATCCAAGGAACTTGCATCGATCTCGTCTTTGCAAACTTTCCACTACGACCCATCCAGGAAACGCTCTCCCTCCATTTCACCGACCATAAAGCCATAAAGCCTTAAGACCATAAAGTTTGTCACGTCCTTGATGATGTACTGGGCGAATTTCACGGAAGATTCACGGTTTACCGATGAACCTCTGGAGCTTCGCCCACTCATCATCATTCACTCCGTGGATATGCTCTGATCTTTTTTCTTCGAACACTCAGCTTACTCTCAGTGTGTTCGTGAGTGCACAGCGCAGGCACGTCTCAGCATCTTATGGCGGCTGCCGTAACTATGCAGCTCACGGTGCTCAAATCAGCCAATGGCTGTGGACTTTGTGTTTATGACGTAGCCATTTTGGATTATAGCATCATTTGTCGAGAGAAGAGTGAGCTACTTCTTTCTGGCTTTGAAAATTAATTGTGAATTCCAGGCCGTATGCTGCGCAATGATGTTTGGCCCGCGTGTTCCCGGTAGCCTCGTCTACTGATCGACAGCGTTTTCTGACCGTGCTCTAAACGTGTTGCAGGGCCCCTCTAAGACATCTCTGCAGTACATTTCTAACAGCGTAAATATAAATAAGTAAAAATATAAATTAAAGCTTAAACAAACTTGGAAATTTTCACAAGCTAGACAGAGTTGTCTGGCATATTATATAACGACTCGAAATTAAAAATATATTCACTTACATTGTTGATTTATCCATTTCACAAGTGCTCTGTTTAATATTTCTTTGCAATGAAGTATCAGTGGCATTAGGAAACTTTATGATTGTATTGTATTAGTCCATAGTATTGATCCATTGTATCAAACATTTGTATCAATCCTTTTCTGTTACAGGACTTAGTGCCAAGGGATGACCTCACCAATGCGCTGAACCTTGGAGTTTGTCAACCGGACAAACGAAGTCGGCGTGGATATCAACCTGGCCATCTCGCACGTACACACATCCTTCCTGGTGCAGTTTGTGTGTGGCCTCGGACCTCGCAAGGGTGCCTCGTTGCTCAAGGTCGGTGGAATGCCTTGGATTCCCCTCAGTAAACATGTTACGCATTCGATGCCCGTGTTTGACATAGTGGCATCTGTGCTCAGTAGCGAAAAATTTGGAGAACATTTTTTAAAACCCTAGGCAAAGTGGCAGCTCTCTTGCTTCGCGTATTTGCTTGCACAGCGAAAAAGTAAATACAAAAAAATGCATGCTTTGATATTTTTATACAGTATGCTTTCATTAAATGGAAATCTCTTAAAAGGAACTGCTGCTTAAATGGAACAATTGCCTCTAATGTGATTGGTCTTCTACTTATCTTATCTACTCGAATGTAACGCGAGTTTTTTTCCAGAATTTTTGCTACCTCTAGTTGACCGTCGCGTTACAATCGAATACCGAAATACTTTTTTTTCTTTCTGGATGCAATGAGAAGTCACCCCTTGCGTTACAATCGTGGTCATGTAACATTCGAGTAAATGCGGTAAATTCTACACCCCTCTTCATCTCTTAGTAAATGTAACTCTTGATAAACGGGACATATTTTCCTGGTTCCTTCAGGTTCCATTTAACGAGAGTGTACTGTATTGTAAATAGTGTACAGGGGCACATGTGGTTGGTGTAAATCATCTTTTAAATTGAAGATTAGTGTCACTTACTAGAGGAATGCCTTGTAGCTCGCTCAAGTGCTGTGAATAATGAATGACTATGTTGTCCTTGATATGTATTATAAAACTTTTCTTTCTCTCTCTGTCTCGGTATTTTAGATGACTTTACTCATGTAAGGCTTGCCCTCATGTAGGGTGTCTTGCTTTGACACTTCGGAGCATGAAAATTTTGGGGGAAAGCATAATTAATTAGGCATCAACCGTGCATGTGTGTGTGTGCTTGTTAATTTCCGCACACAAATACTAGGTGTCTTAACGACAATGGGGCTGTTATCTCCATCATCACTGTTCTTTAGCTGCGTCGGGTTTTCGGGCATGTACTGCTGCCTTCAAGCTCCAGGCTATTGCGCACGCAGAATAAGTTTGGAATGAAGGGTGTCCAGTTTTGGGAGGGTGTTGCTGAAAGCGAGCTCATTTAAATGTCGAGGGCTGCGGCTTCCACTGGTCGCATTACTCTGCATAGGCGCTTCGGCACAGCTTAAGGCTTTACTGAGCCGCCGAAGGTCTGCCTTTTGTAAAAACCATACCGTGCAAAAAGTCTGTTGAGGAAGCGTGTGCTTTATTTACAATAATAGATGTGATCTCACTCCTTGCTATTAGCCCTCTTAGATTTGCTACAGTTGATCACTAGTGCTAGTTCAGTGATGTAAATGGTAATGCTTTGTTACAGACACTAAAGCAAGCCCACCAACGCCTTGAAAGCAGGACCCAACTTGTGACAGTCTGCCACATGGGACCTAAAGTGTTCATCAACTGTGCGGGTTTCATCAAGATTGACACAACTTCCTTCGAGAACAGGTAATGAAATGGGAGACATTAGTGTCTAGGTTGAGGTGCCTTCTGTTTCAATCGTAGATTGTGATGTAGGCTTGGCAGGACTTTTATACTTCTACATGTTTGTCGCACAGGATCTAAGTTCCTTAATGGAATTAATTTTTAGTGAATGTTTCATAAGTCGTCCATGTTTAGATGTGTGTGCAGTGTGACTGAATTCTGATCATTGTGTTATCAACACCACAGAGCCACTTGCATGGAAGAAGTCCTAATGAAGATGCTCTTCACCTAATGCCTTTGCACCTTGTGGTACAGGAATTCCTTGGTAGCATTGTCGATGATGAGAAACATGCAGAAGCATTTGCCTTTGTTTCTCAATTTCGTTGTTGAGTGCAGAGGTACTCACCAATGTAACTGTTTACAAACAAACATGTTTGCCTGTAAGCATGCTAGTTGCAACCAAAACATTCGATTCCTTTCTTTTGTTGTGTTTTCACTGCCAGAAGGTACACTAAAGAAATTGCATCTTATAGTCTGCTAATGATAAAGTTATTGTGCTGACATTCTGAATGATAGAAGTGTGCTATGTGGGGCAACTCTTGGGGCACATTCCCTGTCACTGGAATAGATTGTCAAATTAACTATCGGCCTTTGGGTGGGCTTTCTTTTTATGATAGTTCACTCACACGTGCATCTGTCAATAGGAAGTCATACTTGGTGTGCTTTTGATGAGGTGCACCCAGGCTCTTGTTTTTGGAAGAGATCTGTTTGCAAGACCATCTACCTTTTGTACTTGCAGCACTAATGCCTATGTGGAGGTGTTGGACGGCTCGCGGGTTCATCCAGAAGCATACGAATGGGCTCGCAAGATGGCTGTGGATGCCCTGGAGTATGACGATGTCACCGAAGATGTGAACCCTGCCGAAGCTCTGGAGGAAATTTTGGAGAACCCTGAAAAGCTCAGGGTGAGTGGGTGGTGACGTTTTGTTGTCCAAGCGTGATATGGCCGATTCTGTTCTCAACTTAGAAGGTAGAATATTTCTTTTTTGTTTTGTTTTAATGGCAGCATGGCTTCCCGAAGTTTATTTTTTTGCCAAGAAAGTTCTCAACATGAGCCATGATAATTTAAGTTACAAGCTGTGCACTCATTTCTGTATGAGGTGAATGGTATGAAGATGTAATAGTCTGGCTGTGTGCAAACGCTCGATAGCATTAACCGTGAGCGTTACCTCTTGCATTTCTTTTTGTCTCCAGTAACTCAGGGAAAATAATGTGCTCAGCTTATGCTGGCAGCCTCACATTGCACCTAGCAAACTGTATTCAGCAGCTACTAGGAAGCTGCTTTGAATATGTTGATTGACATTTGTCTTTCTCTCCCAGGACTTGGATCTCGACGCATTTGCGGTGGAGCTTGAACGACAGGGATACGGCAACAAGAGCATCACGCTGTATGACATTAGGGCGGAATTGAATCACAGGTACAAAGACCTGCGTACTCCGTTCCGGCCCCCCTAACCCTGAAGAAACGTTCAACATGCTCACGAAGGAGACCCCACAGACCTTCTACATTGGTGAGTGAGACCATTTGATGCATGATTCTGTGCCCATTTGAGATTTGGGGACGCAATTTTGATATTCTCTGGCAACTTTCCACGCACCAATAGGGCAGGCGTTCATCCAGGATTCTAGCTAGGAGGTCAGGGTTACCGAATT
Organism: Rhipicephalus appendiculatus; assembly: GCA_030522465.1. NCBI lineage: Eukaryota > Metazoa > Arthropoda > Arachnida > Ixodida > Ixodidae > Rhipicephalus > Rhipicephalus appendiculatus. The sequence goes on along the minus strand of JALIZH010032945.1, from coordinate 18,645,755 downwards.
GTGTGAATGTAGAATGCTCTGCTCTTTCTCGGCATTCTTGGAAAGAAATTGAAGTGGGGGAGGGTGAAGCTGTCAAGGCAAACCTTGTAGGGTTTAGGAGGGGGTTGTGTATAAACAACTGCTATATAGGGTGAAATCTGCTGCACTTTGTGACCACATGCAACAGTCCAGAGAGGATGTGTTCCAGCACCCCACTGCAATGATGCCTAATTTGTTCAAATGTTTGTAGGCAAACACAGAAAAAGCAATGGATTAAGTGAATCATCAGAGCAAAGCTTTTCTTTGTTATTCAGTCTTTCCAGCAAAAATCTGATTGTTTGATCTGGACTTTGTGCCAGTGATAACCTGAGAGCACAGTGAGAGGCGGCATTTCAGACTGGTCCCTTGCAGAGAGGCTTTCATTTTTGTCCAGCATAAGTCGCGAACTCCTCACTGCACTAATGTGCTCACAGTCTTTTGTCTGAGCCAGTCATTCTGTACAAGAAGCAAGCCACACATTTAAACATTTTACATGCATATGTGTACCCATGAACGAAAAGATTCATGCACAATGCAGTTAGCTGCCAGGTGAACAAGGTAAAAAAATTTCTAGCTGCAGTTTCTTCATGATCTTATACTCTACCAGTGCGGCGTCTTGCCTGTGCAAAGCGTCTTGCCTGCAGGCAGACTTACTCGCGGGTAAAATCATTTTTACTAGTGGCTGCCTCTCTTTGACTTGCCTGTGGATCATCATTCCTGCAACTCTCATTGATTTCAGGCAAAATGGTGACGTGTCAGGTGGTGGGCATCGCACGTCGCAAGCCTCATGGACAGCAGCTGGACCAGGCCAATCCGATCCGAAATGACGACACTGGCCTTTGGCAGTGTCCCTTCTGTCTCAAGAATGACTTCCCGGAGCTGAGTGAGGTGTGTACCAGTTTTTTCCAGCTGTTGCGAACATTTACCTTTGCACCCGAACGAAAATGGGGTTTCACAGAAAAAAATGAAAACTTGGAAGGGATAAGCAGCTGTCAGATGAGGAATGTCTGACGCAGTGGCCAACGTCTTCAACAAATGGGCTTTTTTCTTGTGTTGTCTTAATAAAAAAGCAAGCGCCGTTGTTAAAGTTTGTCTCAACACCTTTGATCACTTCTGCTGTGCGCATCTGTATTGGTTTGATGTCCTTCAGCACCGCTTTGTTCTGCAAAAGTTCAGTTTATAGTTGCTGTATGGTTCGTCAAAATAAGGTGTAGTTAAGCAGAAGTTGGAGTATCGAATGGGCCTACAGAAAAATGTGGGCAACTTGCACTAGTGGTGCAAGGCTGAACTAAGAGCGGAGCTTGTGGCCGACCTAAATAATTAGCAAGGCCTCAATTAGCATGTTTCTAATTAGCTTGACATTAATTATCAGTCTTAATCAAGAATGTCTTAATTAACTAGGTTTTAATTTGCCTTGTCTTGATAAGCAAGGTCCCCTCTTTCTCTCTCTGTTTCTCTCCTTTCTCTTCCCTTTATCTGTTCTGTGCTTCTTTGTTTTCTTCAGAAGGCACACGCATTGAAAAAAACGCCTGTATTGAACATCCATCGTGTGTCAACCTCAATGGGTGTGCTGGCCACAGGCCTTATTATCTGCCAAATTTCTTGGTGATACAGAAAATTGTAGTATAACTGTAATAATTTCTTGAATGTACGTTGCCAAGAGCAAACTGTCTTGATTTATAGTTGATTCTAGGTTGAAAACGAGGACAAAGGAGTTTGCGGCGGCTGTGTTATTGCGTTGCACACGCTAGGTGCAGCTTAGTTTTGTGATCATGTGAAACAGCGGAACGAAAAGCTTGTACTGCTCCACTGTTAATAAAACTGCTTGCTGCATCAACGGACTGTCTGATTGTCCTGGTTTTCTCACTCAGGTGTGGAATCACTTTGATGCTGGCAGCTGTCCTGGACAGTCTATGGGCGTGCGAGTGCGCCTGGACAATGGGGTGAATGGCTTCATCCTGACAAAGTTCATCAGTGACAAGAAGGTCACCAATCCCGAGGAGAGAGTACAGGTGACCGCAAACTCTTCTTTATTTCGTAGTTGCTCTTAGCTGAAGCCCTCCTGCAAGCAAAAGTCCATGTATTCAGCTATGTAGCGGAAGTTCCAATTCGTAATGCACTACATTTTCTTCAGTGAGACATGGCTGTGAATAAGTTTATTGTTTCTCAAAGCATCGCAACACACTAAAAGTCAGAGGGGCAATCTTCCTGTTAAAATGTTGGTAGTGCTTTTACAATTTGCATGCCTTGTGAGCTGACGGCAGGTACAAACAGCTCATGTTCAGCTGTGGCCTTTGGAGAATGATGTACAGTCGCCGACCGTTTATTCGGACGCCGATAATTCGGACATGCCCGTTTATTCGGACACCCACGCGGCACCGCCACTCGTCCCATTGAAGTAATGTAAACTCACGACCGAAAATTTGGACGCCCCACGGCGCGCCGTTCGATATTTCAGACTCCGGATGGCTGATCGAGAGCGGCGTCGAACTCCATAACCAGCTGTCCGCGATGTTTACACACGTGTTTACAATATCTTCGCTAGGTTGCCAGCACTGAAAGGTTGCACTGTGTATGGCTGGACATCATGCTAGTGTAAAAGTGCAGAAATTACAATTGCCGATCTCGAAGGCTATGTGTTTTGGCGACTCGTAATGGGCGTTTTCGACAGCCAGCCGAGTATCCATTGAATAGCTACCACAGCCAAACAGCAAGCCAAGCCAAGCCAAGCCACGCTCGGAGTCTGCTTGGTGTGATGTTCGAAATGGCCGCGCGTACGAAACGGACCAAGGATGGACGGAAGCACGAGCGAGTCTGCAGCACGAACTAGCTTGATATCGTTCCCTTTTGGCATTTGAAAGTTTGCTTGTCAGTTGTTTTGTGGCTAGGCCTAATCTACTGAAATGGCTACGACAGCTGCGACGCCACCCATTCCATCCGCGCGGTCGGTACTAACGAAGAAACGCGGCAACCACAAGACATTGGGGATGGCGAAAAAGGCCACAATTATTCGCCAATTCGAAGGCGGCCGACCTCAATACGATGTTATTTGGGAGATTTCGCCGAGTAGGCGATGATGAGATCGTCTGTCGGGTCTTCGAATCAACGTAGGTGAACAGTGACTCCGATGAAGCGCAGGCCGTGGCAGCGCTACAACCTGCGGTTATGGCCAAACACTGGCTGAAATACAGCCCGACTTGGTCGTCTGTGATTGTGCTTGTGTGCAGACGTGCATTGACAAGCTTTTCCGGCCACTGGGCCAATAAAGGTGCTTTTTTTTCTGGTGCATCCTTTTATTCGGACTCTCGATTATTCGGACTTTTCGGCGGTTCCCGCCGAGTCCGAATAAACGGTCGGCGACTCTACTTTGCAATTTCTGGTTTTTCAAAGTCCTTTACTCTCTTAAGCATGGATGTTCAACCAGCATGCATGATGCAAGCTATTAAGTCATTCTGTACATCTGTGTCGCACTGCAGGCCATGTTGCGTGTCATTGGCAGTGACTTTTCTTTCCTGGTTTCAAATCATGGTTAATTCTTTTTCCTTCTGGTGTCTTCTAGATTGGCATGATTCTTCACTGCAGAATAACAAAGATCGACATTGAAAGGTTTACAGTCGATCTGACTTGCCGATCTTCAGACCTTTCTGATGTCAACAATGAGTGGAGGTAGGTTGCTCACGTGTCTTTTGTGTGTCTTTTGCTTTCGCTCATGGTCTCAGTGATGCATGGCTCAAGAGCGTTAGATTTGCCATGAGAGACGTGCACAGCCCTGAGAAAGTTGTGTTGGTGCTTACGTGATGTCGCGTTCTGGTGGCTCAGCCAATCATGTTGTTCACTGGGATCCCAGAATGTGATTCATTGAGAGCACAGCTCCTGCATGACAAAATATGTAAAAGCAGCTGTAACAGTACAAAGACTTACGCGAAAGGACACGTCCTGGAACAGTAAAGCATAGATTATCAATCTTGCATTGATTCCTAAAGGCCGAAGTTCAGGGTAAGGTGGAAAGGTTGAAGTAATGAGAAGTCGTCGAACAGTGGATGCTGCTTGAGCCAACATTTCAGCAAGGGGACTTGTCTTCGTCAGGGCGTAGGTTTCAGTGCTTTGACGAGTACGGTGAAAATTGTTATGTGGGAATTGATGTGGGAGGGAGATTTAAATACAGTCAACTGCCGATTTTTCGGACTCCCTAGGGACCGCGAAATCGTCCGAAAAATCGGGCAGTCCAAAAAAACGAATTCATGCTTTTTTAATTCCGCTCAAGTGGTCAAATCGCCACCCATGCCCGCAATAGCTTCAATGGCTCCCAGCACACTTATCAGCCATTTTGGTGAGCGCCCATGCTCTTGTGTATACATTTGGTACGTGCCGCGTACCCCGCTTAACTATTGTGCCCATACCAGCAAAGCGTGGATTAAGTTACGGCTCTCTCGCATGGGGGCGTTTGGGAACGATGACGCGAAACACAAAGGCTGGGGCGGAAGAGCGGATCGTCCGACTTTCCCCGATTCGTGTGCGCACATAAACGATGCGCTACTGAACGAAAATCACCGCCGTGTGCAGCCGATCGTTCCTAGTTGTGTGCAGCACGTCGCCAACTACGCAGACTCCGTCACTGCCGGGGCACTTGCTAGCTGTAGTGTACGCACGCGTTTGCCGTGAAGGTGTTCATTATGCCCACTCAGTTCCTGACCACACACGGGCGCGGCGATGCGGCTTTCGTTCCTCAAAGCAACGCGTCTGTGCGGAGCACTTAGCAGTCTTCGCACAAAGGCAACACGAACGGCGGCGCGGCGCGTTCGGGTTGTCGCCCATTAAAATCGTGCAGTATGCTTACAACTGCGCTGGACCTCATGCACTACTGAGCAGTTAGCTGAAGATGCTTATCATAAAGAATTGTCAGCGGTTAAGTCGCACTGGCAAGTTTGCCACCTGCCGCCATCACGCCTCCATGCATTCCCAGTGTTTATCGGTAAAGACATCGCCGCACTGCGCCGTGATAGTCACCCCCTTCGTATTTTTGATCTGCTTCACCCCATAACACCCAAGCATTGCGGCAAAGCCGACTTTCAGACACTGCTACGGCCGCAAACAGATCGACTCGTGAAAGCGCTGGTTCAAACCTGCGAGACGATAGATGTGGCATAGATTGGGGCTTTAAATAATGCCGTTTCCGACCAGAAATTTGGGCAAAAAGTCCGAAAAATCGGACGCCGAAGAGTTTCCACGTCCGAAATTTCAGACGTTGTTATACATGGACGTCTATGGGGCTTGTGACGGTGCCACGAAAGCGTCCAAATTTTCAAGCATGTCCGAAAAATAGGGCCTCTGAAAAATCGGCAGTTGACTGTAGTTTGGCCGGGTAATGAGAAATTATAAGGAGTGTGTCCGTTTTGAAGAGCAATTATTTTTGGTGGCATGAGGAAATGATAGTATGAATTTTCAGCAGTGAATTGAATTAACAGCAGTGAATTTTCAGAGAAAGAACATTGCTGACATAAGGAACGCTCCAGGTTACTAGGCCATACATCGAAATCAGTCTAATGGCACTTAGAGGGTTCAAGTATTCTAGTAATCTACTGTGTGCTCTCTAAATCTCTTGTCGGTCCCATTGGCTTACATTGATTGTTTGTCAATTCCTTTTCCCTTACAGGCCTGCGAAAGACCTGTACTATGACTATGAGTCTGAAGAGAAAGACAGGAAGGTTGATGATGACTCCAAGAAGAAGCAGAATCGACAGAGTGAGTTGACATCTTTGTTGTTTTCCCTGATTGCATCTTAGTGGGAGCACTACAAACTGCCTGTGATAACATAGGTGTTCAGAAACACCCACTAGATTTCATGAAGGGCATTATATGTTGCGCAATGCCGCAGTCTTAAGCAGAGAGCTTCCTCACTCTGTGCTTTTAGTTGCAATACTCTCACCGTCTCTGCCCTGTCCTTTTATTTTACAGCGTACGTGAAGCGTGTGATAGTTCATCCATCGTTCCATAACATCTCTTACAAGGAGGCTGAGAAGCTTCTCAGCACTATGGATCAAGGTGATGTGATCATTCGACCTAGCAGCAAGGTGAGTAGAGCTCATATTTGTAGCTGCATTTCTGGTATGTGCATAGAGAAACAGCGTGAAATAAAAACCTTTTGCATTACCTCTCGTGTTATATTGCTGTGGCTTGTAGTGGCGTTTTGAAGGGACACTACATAAGATATAATTAAGTAAAGCTGTAGTAAGTACTAAATACATTGTCCTCTGAGGGGGGCCAGGAACTTAACATTTCAAGTTTCGGGTAACTCCGTTGAACCAATGTGACGAAAATAGGAAAATATTTCGAAATCTGTGAAGTCGCCTGCAGAGATTTCAGTGAAAAGTTTAAAAATGAGACTTTAACCTTTATTTTCTGTTTTATTAATAAACCTTGTTGAAATTAAGAACAGTGGACTTTTCAGAGTATAATTTAGCAGTCTAAACCAGGGGTCCACAACCTTCTGAGGCGGAGGGCCGAGTTGCATGAAGCCGACACGGCGGCGGTGGCCGGATGGCAAGCTTGAAAGGGTAGGAGGGGAGGCAGACAAAAAGAAAAAAATTCAGTGAATTAGCAATGCAGTGATTCCACTCCTGCGCCAACTGCGCCAAAGTGCGCCAAATCAGATTTACTGCGCCATCCTGATAATATCAACGGAAATTGCGCCAAACTGCGCCAAAGTCTCGGATTTGGGGGGGGGGGGGGGGCGTATATTATCAGCTAGCAATAGCCACGCCGGCACGTAAAAACATGTGCAGCGTGTTCTCGGGGCGGCCAAAGTCACAACCACGTACCAAGAATTATTCCGCTCAATAAACAGTGGTCGCGCGTGCGTCCCAAGTAATCCACAATCCGATGCAGCTTCTGTTGTGCAAGTCGGCCCAACGGCAAAACACGCTCTCCGCAGAGGCTCGTGATGTTTTGGCCAATCGGTAGCGTGTAAGTGTGGCGGCGATTCATCGGCGGACGTCGTCCGTTCAGAAACGCTGCTGATAGCTCGTTTCTAGAGTCGCACTGCACGTAATTAAAGCAATTTTCACTAATAACTGCACGCGTGCCGCCAGAATGTTTCTCACGACTATTTCTGGACATCGCGGAATGAAATCTGGGTACACCATAGGAATAGATACAATGTTACACCTCCGCCCCTCGCTTTCCAGGATCAATAGCTGATGTTTAAAAAAAAATTATAAATTCACGGTATCGCATTCATAATAAAAGAACTCGTTGTTGGGCTAGTTGGTTGCTGATTTCCAAAAAATAATTAGAGCACAAACACACGGCACATTCACACACGCCCACACACCCAGGTGTGTGTTTGGTGCCTGCGTGTGTGCGTGTGTGAATGTGCCGTGTGTTTGCGCTCTAATTAATTTTTGGAAATCGCAATCATTGCTTCGTTCGGGGGGCGGGAGGCTGCGACGCTCGAGAAGGGCGCAGTCGCTGGCGCGCGCTCTCTCGAGGCATGGTGAGACTGCTCGTAATCTTGCTGTGCTCTCTACGCTTACTTCGGGTTTAAAGAACTGCAAACACGAAAATCGCTTCGGCACCTGGAGTGGCCATATTCCCATTAACCAGCGTTCTGTTTAGTTACGCGAGATCGGGTCCAAAAGAGCTGCTGGCCTTACTTCGTGTAACAATACAATTTGTTAGTTTCGCTTAAGCTCGAAGCAGTGAATGCGATACCAACAAATTGTATTGTTATACGAAGTAAGGCTTGACGTCATCCGCAAGAAGCGCTAGCGGCAGGGTCGCCAATTTGAAGGTCCGCGCACTCGCCGCACGCGCGAAAAGCTTTCTGCGCGTGCTGTGTTCGAGACCCGTACGGCGACTTGGATGACTAGAGACCTCCGGAACACCTCTTGCACGCCGATGTACGTGCAGCAGGAACGGCGCGTACGAACGGATCTCCAAAATGGCGCGGCGATGATATTGCCGCCTAGCGGATCAAGGATCAGTGGCCGCTCCAGGGAGAGAAGCGTTTTCGCGCAGTCTGTACGCGTTGAGAGCACAACGCGTAGACGGGTATACGAGCCGTCTGTGATGCCTGCCGAAACAGCGCGCGCCAGCGATCGCGACCGCGCCCTTAAAGTCAAAGGCCAGTGTTGCTGCTCTAGCGACACAACACCCCCCACCACCCCTCCCTTTGTGTTCTTTCATGCTCTTTGAAGACGGGTGGGGCGTTCCTGTCTGCTTGAGTAGCAATCGATGGCAGGCCTGGCGCGCGCGGTGATGTTATCGGGTGCGGCCTCCGTGGAACGGAGATAGGTCGGCTCTCTTTATCTCTGCTTCAGCCGTGTTCGTCGCCCCCGCTCGCGCGCTTTTACCCGAGTGTAAAACATACGATGCGCGGGGGAATGTTATCGATTTGGACATTACACAAAACATGACGGCGGCGGCAAAAGTCGAAATTGTCCATATAATTACTGTCGCAATAAAAACAATATGGCTCTCGCCTTCGAGTCGTCTTAGGTGAATGGATAAGGTACCCTGTGAGTTTTATTTTTTAAATTTTTTTTGCCGTTTTCTAGAGGGCACTACAGGGTGTTTTCGATGTACAAACAGAATTCCCTAGCCATATACAACTTCACTGCAAAAGGACAACGAAGTTTGTTAAATCATGCAGTCCACCGTTGAACGAACTTTCTGACACTTTCGCGGAAGCTCAATTGAAGCGGATCTCCATATCCGGGCAACCCTGCGCATGCACAAACGATAGTCCGGAAGCACTGTGAGAATGCTCTTGCTCCAGGCCTCAGAGAGAGAGGGAAGGAGTGTCGGAGGAGGTTGGCTTTATGAGGCTAGCTAAGTGACGTCATGTTACGCCCAGCAATATAATCGATTGTGAAGAAAAAAGAACCTCTCTTACTGCTTCGAGTCGTCTTAGGGCAATGCATTTGTGACATTGTGAGTCTTTAGTGTTGAGGAATTGTTGTACGTCGCAGTGATTGTCTACAATGTCTGCTGATTACCACATACATGTATTTAGAATGTGATTTCATAAAGTACGATTTTATTGAACCGGTATTCTGTTTATATGCTACGAAAATAATCGCTGAACAAGTTGTCCCAAAATGCTCAACCACATGACACCCTCATTTCTGCATCATCGAGTGAAATAGGGAATGTGCCTGAGATGATCGGTTCCTTGAGATTTGCAATGCATCGAAATATTTCTAGCTCTTCACAAGAGCCCCAAAATAATTATTCAGGTCCTTGAATGTAAATGCAACTTGCTTCTCCAGTGTACTCTAGGATGTTAGTTGCTCCAGTTGCTCCATCTGGGAGCACTCCGGAGTGCTCCCAGATGCCAAATTACCTGCTCCAAAGTGCTCCAAAATGGAAACTTTTGCTGCTCCAAAGTGCTCCAAAATGAAACTTTTGCTGCTCCAAAAATTGCTCCAAATCAGAAGACCTCGGTAGCATCACTGGCAATGTAAAAAACTGGAATAGACATCATGTTTACTTTCAGATCGCATGCCGCAAGGCCGCAATTTACAAACATAAGGTACAAGCAAAGACACCATTTTAGGTCAAAACTTCCATGTTGGCCTTCATATCGGAAGTGACAAGGGGAAGGGGGAGGGGTTCCAACATCGTGCCGGGGACCGCAGGTTGCTGACCCCCTGGTCTAAACTGATTTGTTGTTGCACTTTAGTGTCCCTTTAAATGTAGTTTTGAAGTACTTATTGATGTATCAATCTCTTCATTAATGCAGGGCGTTGACCACCTGACAGTGACATGGAAGGTGTATGATGGCATTCTGCAGCACATTGATGTGAAGGAGCAGGGGAAAGAGAATGCCTTCAGTCTGGGGTCTTCGCTGATGATCAACAACGAGGTAGGCAGCTTGAAGAATTTGAGCATGCCACATCCGTATGCATTTAGGCTTCACTGTCCTTGAAGAAATTTGCAGCTATAAAAGAAATCACTCACTGTCTCTGCTTGTAAATATTATGCCCTCGTGTAGCTGCTAGACTGCCTGCTCCGTATGTCAAAGTGAAGTGAGAAGTTAATGCAATATGCCGTGCTTAAGTGGGGGGATATTGTGTGTTTTCTATGTTTTTAGGAGTTTGAGGACCTGGACGAAATAATAGCCAGGCATGTGCAGCCAATGGCGAGCTTCGCACGGGACTTGACGACGTTTAGGTACTTCCGGGATGCCGAAGGTGGCAAACGAGAGGTGATTGAGAAGCTGCTCACCGAGGAAAAGAAGCGCAATCCTTCCAAGATCCACTACTTTGTCTCAGCCTCGCGAGAGTTCCCTGGGAAGTTTATGCTTTCCTACTTGCCACGAGTCAAGGTATGTCCTCCCAAGTGTTTTTTCAGTGATTAAAAAAAAAGCAACAGTGCAAGAAGTGCTGGTATTGAAATACTTGAACTCTTTCCATAGCAGACCTTTAGTTATGGAAATATAACCGCAGAACATATCGCAATCACTGAGCAAGTGTCACTTTAGATAAAATGTCCACATATCTAAAGGTAGTTTATCACAGTCTTTTTAACGTGCCCTTCTCTAACATTATCAAGCATCTCATGGCAGAATCTCATTGAACAAAAATTGCTTAATAAACAGAATTGCTTCTTGAATAGAACAGCTGTCTGTACTGTTGTTGGTTTTGTATATGACTCCTGTCAAATGGAACTGCTTGATAAGATTCTGCTGTACTGGCTTACTGTTTAATTGCATCATTGGTCGCTGTAAGTACAGTGCAGTCCACTTATAACGATACCACATATAACGATATATCGATTATAACGATGGGTCTACTTAACAGTCTCATTTTATGCATTGGGGCTATGGGGAAAAAAACCATATACTAGTATATAGATGTTAAGGGCACTGCACTCTTGTATAAGCAGGATTTGCCTGAGTGTTTGAATAGTTTTTCTCGTTACAATATGTAGTATAATTCCACAAAATGAGTGAGCCTTCTGACGCTTCGTTGCTTACAGGTTCGCCATGAGTATGTGACGGTGACCCCCGAGGGCTTCCGCTACCGCCAGCAGATGTTCCACTCTGTGGGCTCCTTGTTCAGGTGGTTCAAGGAACACTTCCGGGACCCCATCCCAGGAACACCAAGCAGTGTGACTGCAGTGCGCACACCAATGGGCCAGTCATCTTACATCGGCGCCACGCCCAGCATCAACATTTCGAGTGAGCGGCTAGCGTCCCTGTTATGCTTGGCTGTTTTGTCTCTCAGCGTATTGATTTGTTCAGAAAGCGAGGAGAAACAAGCTGTAGAAAAAGCACAATTCATTAGCAATTAACCTTTCATTCTTCACATAGAATGCCAAATGATTATTTGGGCAGCTTCGAGGCACTGTCACTGACCTCACGAGCATAATTTATACAAGTATAACTGAAATCCTTAAGGCCTTTTAGTATTGCAGTTTGATAATGTGAACTCCATCTGCGTGATTGAGCCACCGTATTGAGTTGGAAGGAGCAATGTGTTTGCTTTGTTGCATTGTCAACACACCTTTCAAAGCAAAAGAAAGAAGCCTAGTTGACTCAGTAGCTGCCAACCTCACTCCAGACTGCAAATCAACCTAACGCATTGCTGCTAAATTGTAATTGCTGCATTTTAAGTTCTGTTTGTTATGTGGGTTTTGCTTACATATTCATTTCTCTCTCTCTTTTTTTCAACCTAATATTTACCGTGGTAACCTCAGCACCAATAAGGCATTACAGTGGGGAGGTTACACAATACATAATTTTCAATAGTAACAATAGCGTCTATAATAACATGATCTCAGCTGGCTTCTTTGGCTCTTTCAAAACATCTATTCCCTAAAATCATCAAGCAGCTTCAAATTGTGCCAACTTCACTTGTGAAGTGCCGTAATATGACTGTAGTGAAGCATGGAAGGCGCCAGCGAAATTCGTATACAGTAAAACCTCGTTTATCCGGATCTCGTTAACTCGGAAATTCGGTTAACTCGGACTCGCGGCGCGGTCCCGGCAAAACTGTGTATACTTCAATGGTGTCAGATGCTCATTAATTCGGAAGGATTTAGCCGCACCGGTTTACTCGGACAACTCCGGAGAGCGCAATCGGTACTTCATGCTTAGAATCGCGCGATCTCGGCGGCTTGGAGGCGCAAGCCCTGCTTGCCGTAACCGACAGCGGAACCAGAGTTTTGGGGAAACCGAAACCGAACGACCAACTGCAGCAGAACATGATAATGATGATAGTAAATGAGGGGGAAGTGGCCAGGTGGCGCTAGTCACCACCCGGCGAAAGCGCTTGGGCCGCCGGCGCATCCAGTGTCTATTAAAAGCGCAATGGCGGCACGCACGGACGACGGTATGGTTTACTGGGTTTACGCTGCTGGTTTCTTTGTGTTGTGACTTCGCGCGTAGCGTGCGAGCTTGTGCATGTTACGTTCTCCGGCTGTGCTTGTGCGCGTTGCCACCGCCGTCGCGTTTCACAATGATGGCGACCGTCACCGGAGTGAAGCGACCACAGCAGCCAGCGACAGCGAGCGTGCGCACCACCACCTGATGGGGTTGAAGAAAATCGTTCTAGCACAAATTCCGACGACGAGGCGGAGAAAAATAACGCAGTTTTTCATGAAATAAAGGTTTGTCTGTGCCGAGTACATTTTCCTTTTGTTTTCATGGTCCATTCGATAATCCGGAATTCGGTTAACTCGGACATTTTCTCCGGTCCCGTGAGATCCGGGTTAACGAGGTTTTACTGTAGTTATAGCACCATGACCACTGTTTACTAGTCCGTGCTGGAAGGTGCAGGCTTCTTTAATGTGAGTGCATTTATTTAATTCGATATGCAATAGGATTCACATGTATTCCTTGTGTCTCTCTCCTTTGCTTCTAGATGTCGACCCTCAGGCTATTCAGAGAGCTGCAGCCAACATCTCGAGTCACATGTTTGCCTCGTTATCTCAAGTGGCCGGCCAGACACCATCGTTCCCAACACCATACGGGGGGAACATATGCCAATGCGTACCCTTACCACCAGGTAATTGGGCACGCTTTTGCTTTTGCCACTGTGATGCAACACCTAGAACTTGCGATTTATGTGGAGAGATAGTTGTAAATTTGGACGGTAGACGAACGAGCACCTGTGAGAGTGGGTGTGACCATGAGTGAGTGTTGACAAGTTATAAGTGCACATAGATGTGAGTGGGTACATAGCCTGCAAGAACATTGTGCGAGGATCTGTTCATTCTGCCTAATTGTGGAGCAGATCCTAGCCCGTGCAGTAAGAATATGATGGCATATGTTGGGGCTTGTAACCCAGGTTTCGTGTCTGCTTTATGGCCAGTTCTTAATACATAGTTCCATTACAGTTGAAGCCGTTTGTAACAATCTCAAAAGTGCCGCGAAAAGTGGTTGTTATATGTATCAGCTTTTAGATGCGAAGCATTCGGGGCTCCCGTGTCCCGCGTCCCCCCGTCCCCCATCCCGCGTCCGGCCACTTTCATGAAGTAGGGAAGCACCCATTATGCGAACCAGAACACTGTAGTAATATGAAGGCTGTCAACCCTAATGCAGTCATCAGAGTCATGGCCGAGAGCACAGAGAGGCTGCTTAGCAATGGCTACGCAGGTGGTGTCTGTCACCCAGGTTGACCCCATTCCTTGAGTCATGACCGAGAGCACAGAGAGGCTGCTTAGCAATGGCTAGGCAGGTGGTGTCTGTCGCCCAGGTTGACCTCACTCCTTAATCTTGCTTGCATGTGTTTGGAGGGGGCTTAGTCCGTCCCTCCTTCCCGCGTCGCACACCACCACAGACGTATGCGCGTCCCTTCCCCCTCTCTCTCCTACGCTCACCCCCTTTCTCTCCTCTAGGAACCCTCTACTCTACGGAGCGGCGCCCACATCCCCACAGCGCATGCGCGTCCTCTCTCCTCTAGGAATCCTCTACTCTACGGAGTGGCTTCCGCATCCCACACCCCCACAGCGCATGCACGTCCCCCCCGTCCTCTCCTCTAGGAATCCTATATGGAGCGGTGCGCACGACAGGTGGTGTGACAGCTGCATACTCCGCTGGGGGGCGCCACGGTAGTTCCGCGGTATGAAACTGACGGAGCGCGCGCGCCCCTCATTCTCTCTCCTGTGCAGCGCCGCGATGAGCTCCCGGACCACTGCCGTGAAATGAGAGTGGCGACGTTCCTCCCGCTCAAGCTAACTATCTCCCCGCTGCTTCGCATCCACACATGGTTCCCTTTAGCGGGAGATGGGGAATTTTTTTGTTGGATATGGACACACCCTTCAAAATGTGCACAAATTAGTGACCAAGTTGAGTTTTTTCATGCAATTTTATTACAAAGCGCTAACAACGCCTCAGGCAGCAAGTTGAGCCTTTTTGCTTCCTTAAGTGATGCCCGCTGTGTCCTTACGAGTCATTTAAACTGCCCTTGCAATGAATTGAATCTGTCGCAACAGGGAGAGCACGGAGTGTCCGTGAAGGAATTCTCTCGGATGTCTTCAAAACCTCCACTCGCTCTAATGACTTTTATAGCGCCATCTGCACCAGGCTGAGCGTGCTGGGAGCTGTGTCGCTTCGGCTGGAGAAGTACGATGCTTGAAAGACCGTGCATGGGTGTGGCGAGCAGCTTGTTGGGTCAACGCAGTGACGATGAGCTTCCTGGAAACTAGGCTTGTGCAAATATTCGAGCACTTCGAATATTCGAACGTATATTGACATATTCGAATTTGCTTTGATTTGTTGGAAATTTCGAAGTATTCGAAATTAACGAATAGGTGTATTGTGGGCATTTGTTATATGCTTTTTCCTCATCTGTGCATTACCATAATCATCATCATCCGTTTGTCTCTCTGTCCTCATCGTCACCGTGTGTCATTATCATCATCATTGGGTGTATGCGCGCGGTGCTCTGCCCGTTCGCTTCTGAGGCCTGGCGTCTAATAAACGTTGTCTCAACCAAGACGTCATACGTGGTGGAGTCCACCAGTGTTGCTGAATGGGCGCCTTCATTCCATTCCAATTCCATTCCGGGGAATTAGAACTTGGCGTAATTCCATTCCTTTCAATTCCTCGGAATGAAAAAAACTTAGCCCATTCCCACTCCGGGAATGGCCGGGCAGTTCAATTCCATTCCTGTAATTCCTCAACATAGGAAAGGCATCTTGATAGTATTATCGAGTTAAGAAGCGAACGCCCCACAATGCTGACGTCATAAGATGCATCGAGAACGGCAAAAATACGCAAAACACGTTACCAAGGTCGAGGGATATATCTCGGTGAGATCTCGGTGACATATCTCGTGCAGTACAACCACCGTACTAATTCCTATAGGGGCAGTTCTCCCGCTACCTATAGTATTTGCATGGTCAGCATGTTTGAACGAATGGTGATGTTTTAATATTGTTTAAGCATAAATGTGTTAATGCTAATATGACGACATAGCGAAGTTTTATGCTTACAAAAGTAGTGTTCAAGAAGACCAAGCACTTTTGCCACACGTCTGGAGCGGTCGTGAATATGGAGAAAACTAAGATTTGGTTAATGGGGAAGGAAACCCTCTAGATCTGCCGAGGGGGAAAAAAAATCACAAGGCGTAGGGGGGGGGGATATGCCGCCGCCGTAGTTCCGCACGACGGATACGAACGGCATAGAACCGCGGTTACCTGAAGAATCGAGACAAACTGGAGCAACGCAGTCTACATAAGGACGGAATCGTAGTAGACGTTGCTTATAAATGTACCGTGCTTGTAATCAGCCAAGCTATTTTAAAAATACTGCTTTATTGTTAAATTCGAGGCTCTGACTTACTAGTGTTTGAAGTTTGAAAAACAGCGCGTTGACGAAAACGTGCTCTATTTTCGGAAAAAGACGTAATTCCATTCCCATTCCATTCCCTGCAAAAGGCGCTTAATTCCATTCCCAATCCATTCCGCCAAGCGTTGTCCCCATTGCATTCCCATTCCATTCCAAGGGGTCGTGAAAATGTGGAATGATTCCGGAGTCATTCCAATTCCGGAGTGGCAACTCCGCAACACTGGAGTCCACATGTAACCCCCCTGTAAAGGTGGTTTCACTGCAGTTGAGGGATGATGTACCGTGAACACACCTTTCCAAGGAAAACCCGCACTGCCGCGAAGCCCCACTTCAAGGTTAAACGAACATATCACCCTCGCATAGATTTTTCCTTTTTTTAAGTTTAAAAGCTTGTTATACCAGCTTTTATGCCCTAAGTATTGTAAATTTTAAAACGTAACATATTTTACAGGTTACCCCTTCCATTCTACCGAAAGTCAAATCCTGCTACTATTCGAGGTTGCTTCCTTTCCTTTCAACCTAAAAGAATGACATTTGCACATGCCTTGTCTCAATTTAAAAAAATATATTGGGCAGGTTAGTGGGGTCATGACAAATATGCTCAGCCTTCTTTATAATATGTGATACAAACTATTCAAATTCGATTCGAAATTATTTGAACCAGATCACTATTCACTTTGAATTTGCTTCAAACCTAAAAGTTTACTATTCGCACAAGCCTACTGGAAGCGATGCACGCTCTACGTCGCTGCAATGCTTTGGCGGTCCTGCATGATGAGGTGCGGCATGTCTGGGTTGTCGCCTAATAAAATCATGCAGTACACTTAGAATAGCGCTACGTGGCTATGGCACATGCACCGCCGAACAGATAGCTAAAGGTGCTTTATGTAAAAATATTAGTGCAAAAAAACATGGGACAAGACGAAGAAAAACTACAAGACAAGTGACTACGGGACAAGTTCAGTTTTCTTCGTCTTGTCCCACGTTTCTTTGCGCTGTTTTTTCATCATGATTTACCAACTCGCCCAACAGTCTACCCTCTAAAGGTGCTTATTGTGATAGGGCTGCTGATGATAAATGATAATGGTGCATTCCTCAGTGGTCTTTATCTCTCCTTTGCTGTTTTCTGATGCTTATCCGTAAAGGCATTGCTGCTATCATGCGAGAGTCAGAATAATTGATCGACTGGTCCCTGTAGTTACTGAGAAGACAGAAGACCTCTTGTGGCACATTGTTTCGTCGGTGTGTTGAGGGGCACGGTTAACTTCTATGCGACAAAAAGTTATCGCTTCTTGCGTCCTAAGGCATTGTTCGGTTCACCGCGGGTGGTCGTAGCTGTAGAGAACGGCATCAGAAATTGTTGCCTTGCAAAAGCTGGCCACCAGGCTTTGTGCTCCCTCCTATACCTATTTCCTCACTGCCATTCTGCCCCTGTAGAAATGTCTAGAAATTGAGTGACTTCACTCGTGGCATCCACCATTTGCGTGTGGAGTTCGCCGTTTCATGATGTCTTTGTTGCAATTTAACTGGAGCTGGTCTAACGCGGACGCGGACCTCTCTCATGCGCTGGAAGGCCTGTCTTTTTTTATTGCGCTTTGTGTGCGCCATATCTTTACCATATTTTATTATTGTGTCTGAAGTGTTCGTTGTGGAAGTAGGACGCCTTGAAAAATGTTCGTTATATCTGGATGCAGTTTCAATGGGTAGCATAGGAAAATTGTTAGTGCACTGAAATTTGGTCCTTATAACTGATAGATCATTATAAGTGGGTTCGACTGTATTAGTTCCACTCTCTGCATCTCTGCCAAATGTATTCACAAACCCCAGAGTTGATGGGCCAGAGTCCTAAACCCCTCCCCCTTTTTTTGCCTGGTTGATTATTGCAGCAGCCGTACACGCCCTCACAAGCGATGGCGACGCCGCTCGTGACCCCATCGTACCACCATGCGGTAGCCACACCATCAGTGACACCCCGCTACCCGCAAACCCCACAGACTTCGTGGGCAGGCTGCCCAGCAGACACCACGGGGTGCGCACACACCACGGCACACGCCAGCTGCAGCTGCTGCGGCTGCTCAAGCTGTCATGCAGGCCAACCCCATCCCCACTGTTGTGTCTGGCACCAAGTAAGCATCGGAACCTTCTTGACTGTTTTAAGTTTTGCGAAATGCACGTTAAGTTCCACTTGTCTGCTGATCTGTTCTGGGCTTTAGTTTTAAAGAAAGCTGATAAACGGGCAGTGAACAATGGAACAAAGAATAGGGCACATAATCTCGGAGTAGAACCATGGCGGCATTGATTAGGTTTTGGATACAGGGAGAGTGTGTTCATTGGACATTACAATAAGTATAATTTGTGTAGAGGGAAGGACAATGCAGTTAAAAAGGCAAGAAAGGTAAAGAATTGTGGGATTAAGAACTTTTCCAGCATGCAAGCCTGGTATGGGCTTGGTTGGTGCAAGGGAGGAGTCCTTCTGTGCCTTTTTGGACGATCCCTTTACTCTTCTACAGTGAGCTTGCATAGGCAGCGATGAAAATGTCTTGCCCTACAATGGTGCGAAAACACTTTTGCAGGAGCACAGGCAACCCATCAATTGCCGACTGGAAGCGCATGGCGGAGCAGTGGGCAAAACAACGCATGGAGCAGCAAGAGGCATCAAACCGTGCAGCCGCACGACGTACGCCAACAACTCGCGCGTCGCCGAGCCCCATGATCGAATCGACTCCAGCCGGGGACGCCACACCGCTCATAGACGAGCAGTAGTCAACTGCCTCAAAGCTGTTTTATATGCTGCTGTAACGGACTGCCTTCCTTTTTGGATGAACTGTGGATACTGTTTTCTCGTGACTTCATAGGTTCTTTTTTTTTTCTTTTCTTTTGGGATGATGCATTGGGGAAAACGAGGATGCCTGCCTGACAGCCAGGCTCGGCGGGCCCCTTTGCAAGCTGGATCGTGTCTAGCAACTAGGTCATCGTGGCACGCTTGCGTGCTTCTCGGAACGAAGTGCAAGCTTGGGAAAAAAACTGCATCATGTGAGAATTGAGAAGTGATTTTTACCAGCTTGCCATGTAAATACGTTTTTCACACTCAAGCAGTTATTTAAACTGTGTAACTTACCTTTCTCCGCATTTTATGCCTCAAGTGAAACTGGTACATGACGAATAAATATGCAATGCAAATTCTGTACCCAGGTGTCTGTTTCAGTCTTTGGCTTGAAAAGCCGTATGGGGCATCATGCTCACCTGAGGTGCTTGTGCCTATTGCAGTGGCCCTTATTGAAACAAAGAATAGTATGAAGTGAAGCTTTTATAACTGGCAGATTTCAGCGGCAGCAGCGTAAGCAAAAAAAAAAAAATCACGCCATGTCCACGAAGTGAATGATGATGAGTGGACGAAGCTCGATTGTTTTCATCCATGGCAGAAAGAGAATGTGTGGTCTGTAACGCGCTTATACTTCATGGTCATCAGCGTCATCGTCATTGTTATCACGTGTAGTGGGTACAATCCACTATACTGGAATGCGCTTATACTTCATCGTTATCACGTATGGTGGGTACATTCCACTATACTGTGTCATCGTCATCTTTATCACGTGTAGTGGGTACATTCCACTCTACTGGAACGCGCTTGTACTTCATCGTTATCACGTGTAGTGGGTACATTCCACTATACTGCGTCATCGTCATCTTTATCATGTGGAGTGGGTACATTCCACTACACGTGGCTACCTACCTACCTACTACTACTACTACGACTACAGAGGAGGGACAGACCCACACCCTAAGGAGCTTCGCCCCTAAAAACTGTGCCGGTGTGTGTAGCGAAATGCGGCCCTCGAAGGTGTGCTGGTCACATGTGTATTTGTATGTGCAGTTTTCCAGTAATCGATGCTGTCTCGATTGTGAATGTGTTGGTGATCAGCTGTTTCTGATATGGCAATCTGATCTTTCATCGACGTGACTTGTCATTTCATGTTGCCACATTTTGTTGTTGCCTGGATATGAATGCACAACCTTCCTTGTTGCCTGTAGGAACTGAAGTGCTACACTGCTAAGCACGTGAATGAAGGTTCTATTCCTGGCATGGAGGGAGTACATACTGCGCAATGCGAAAGAAAAGAACAAAAGCAAAAGTAGACATGCAGATGCAAAGCTTCGCTTGCATACATTTTCCTAATAGTGAGACAGCTCCTGCTTTAACTTTTCTAGCACCACTGACATTCGGTATGTTCTGGCATTATTGTACTGCAGTGCCACTGATGTACACTTCTACATTTTCCATTACCTCCATCCATTTGTGCATAGTAACATTAGGTTCGTGAGCTTTGATTTGGTTTCTCCATCTGTTGTATATAGTAAAACCTAGTTAATTCAACCCCCGATAATTCGGAAAATCTGATAATTCAGACGTGTTCCTTGGTGCCGGCCTGCATATATTTAATCACATCAAACACTCGTTTATTCGGTCATATTTGGCCACAACCCGGTTAATTCAGACGACCCTCGGAGCACGCCGAGCACGAACGGTTGTAAATGTGTGACCCAAAAGAGTGAAAACCAAGGTGAAAATGGCATTCACAGACAACGGAGACAAGGCGGTGCTTCAGCATCATTATCTTCATCAGTTAGTGACCACGGTTTTGTCCACACGTGGATCCGGCACTCGGCAGCTTCGTTTTAACTTGATGCAATGCTCACGCAATGTTGCAAACCCAAATGCCACAGTCGGCCTGCTGGCATAAAACTCGCTTGCTACATTGAGATAGATGAACTATCAGTTGCCGGCCATTTGACCTGCAAAGAAACTATCGTTGCGCGTTCGTGGTGGTGGTGGCAGTATGTAATAAGGGAGGTGTGCGCAGCACATTTTGGGCTAATTAAACACGGGAGTGTTGTGCCGTGGTTGCACAGAGAACGAAGTCGTAGGATGATGAAACTTGCGGCTTTTAGTTTGCTGTTATGCAAAATGAGTAGAGGATTTACGTATTCAGCAAGAAAATGAATGTGTGTTGATGTTATAGACATTTTTTACTGTTTTCTTGATGCTTTTGATAATTCGGCATGCCGTTAATTCGGCCATTTTTTTCCGTGCCTGTGAAATCCGAGCTAACGAGCTTTTACTGTATTTCTAGAAGTTTTTTTTCTGTCCCTCTATTTAATAATTCTAGGTTGCTTTTCTTTTTGCAGCTACTGAATGCACTCCATCGAAGGACAATGTGCATTGCATGACAGTATGTTTGTTAAAAAAAATTGCGCCATTTTCACTGGGCCCTTCTTGTTATGTGTAGGCATTCTACCTAGGAAATCGGTAACATAATGCTTGAGAGGTACTGATGGGCTAGTTGGTTGGTCGTCGTAGCTTGTGGCAGCACACATCAGAAACTAGGGCGACATAAAACATCATCAGCCTGTGTTATGTCCATTGCAGGACGAAGGCCCCTCCCAATCTCCAACCCACCCTGCCCTGCGCGAGCCGATTTCATTTGATGCCTGCAAATTTTTAAAATTTCCTCCCTTCACCTAATCCTTTGCTATCCAAGGCTGCGCTTCCTATCTCGTGGTACCCATTCTCTTGACATGACCTGGCCAGGTTCATTTTTTCTTTTTAATATCAACTAAGATATCGGCTATACCTCTTTGCTGTTTGATCCACTCTGTTGTCTTCCTTTCTGTTGGGGTTACCCCTGTCATCTTTCGTTCCATGAGTGGTTCTTAGCTTCTTTTTTAAGTTTTTGTGATTTCAATTTAACTTTAGCTTTATCATATTTTAATTTTATTTTAACTCGCCAAAGCTCTAGGTTTCTACCCCATGTTAGAACGTTAAAAAAATACAGTGGTTGTACAGTCACAAAAACATGCTTTTTTTTTCTAAAGGAATAGATAGGGATTCATGCTAAATACATAGTGATACATAAACATGCATATCAAATGATGCAAACTGATCGTGACTTGCTAAGTGTTCTGGGGCTCAAATCCTCAATCTGTTGAGCACATATGGTACCTAACGCCTGAGCTGCAAAGTTTACAGAAACTAAACCCGGATCGTTTCAAGTGCATAGGGTATGGAACCCTCGGCCTAGCTTGGAACATGAGTATGCAGGCCCTACATACTTCAAAGGTTCCGGTTTGGTCTCGGAAGTGCTTCTTGATGAGCACGAAAATAAATGCCAGCAAGGTGCAGACGCTCTGGGACTTGAAAACAGCAGTTGCTATATCTCACCTAGATGGCACTGGGAAGGTGCTCTGAAAAGTGGACCAACATACAGTGCTGGAAGAATTTTTACCATCTTGTTCAAGGTCGGTGCTACTAAGCATATTGGCCGACACAATAAAGCAGTTTACATTGCATGCGCTGTGCACTTCAATATGAAGGATACTTGGAAGACATCGAAGTAGCGAAGAGTTGCCCACTTGTTGCCATGTGTTAAGCCAACACTGCACAGCCTTTCACACTAGAATGCCAACTTAAAGTCATTAAAGGCCAACTGCAACGAAATCTGACTTGGGCAGAATTGGCTCGGAATGTGTAGTATATGTTGGGTAAGCAATGATAACGGCAGTGAAAAAAGCGCAATCGCGTATTTCATTTATAATCGGTGCTCTAATTGTCAACTAGCAGACGACGCGGAGCCCTAGCGGTGTGCCTGGGCAAATCGGACACAAACGGAAATGACGTCAATTGCAGCTCACCACCGCTCGTGAGCAGAACTCCCTGCTGCCGCATCCCTTCCTTTTCTGCGTGACGCCCCTTTACGAGCGGCTGATTCAGAAGATGTGCATTCTTTTGTAATGCGAAATGCGGAGCCGTAGGCTACTGGAACATATGTTCCGTAGGCTACTGGAACATAAACGACGCCCCGCGAAGCGCTGGACTAGCTGCGCCATCTAGGCGCGAGTAATGAAAGCTCCAAAAGCTGATCGGCCCGCTTCTCGTTGCGAGTAGTCACAGCAGTAAAGTTCGATAGAAATGTAGTCGTGCTCGGTTCAAAGCATTTCAAGCACGTAAACGTATATTAAAAAAAAACGATATTGTGCTACGTTAGTGGTTTAATGCAAAAGCTTCGGGCGCAGTCACACAAGTGTTTACAGAAATGCACGGACGTTTTCGTTAGACATGGGAGAGTGCCAAACCGAGCATCGGTATCGAAAACAACGCCGTCTTTCCATCCGTAGTCAATCAACGAAGCGAGAATACCCGAAGCGTAAACCAGCAGCATCATTTTTTGTAAACCAGCGAGTTCTCCAAGACAGCAGGACGAGACGGTAGGCGCAAAGCGGGCAGCAGTTATTTAGACAAACGCTTAAACGAACTTTTATTACTATGTATCCGTGTTTCCTTCCCTGTGCATGTTTTTGAATAGTTAATTTCTTCGTTACCATCTGAAGAGAAAACCCCGGGGCGCGGCTGCGAAGCGCATACATCGGAGCCATGTTCGGAGCGCAGAGCAGACGATTTGCCTGCATCGGTCGTTCTGTTGACTACGTCACTTCTGGCGAGCTGTAATGGCGTCGTTTTTTCTAGTTTCGGTATGAAAAATTGCGTTGTTGGCGAGCTTTTTTCTTAGGTAACCACTTGCATTTCGAAGGTGAAATTTGGCAGGTAGCATTATCTTCAGCTGGACTGCCTATAAATCGGCTTTTTGAGGTGTGCACAATTTGCGTTGCAGTTGGCCTTTAATGCCAATCAGATGCGCCTCTCTATATTGGTCTATACCAACATATATCCATCTATGCCTCTTGTGCAACATTTGCTTTACCCTGGCTTTTATTTGTACAGGTTTTGCAAATAAGACGCGTGCACATGCCCTGAAACACTCCCTGGTTTGGCACTTTTCAACCAACTGCTTGTTTTTCTTATAAGCCACATTTAGTGTGTTTATTGTAGGGGTGTGCGAAGATTCGAAATTCCGAATATTTTTCTAATAGTGCTTGCTATTCGATTTGATTCGCACTGGAATTTTACTATTTGAATCTATTCGAACTTCCCAAAGACAAATGCTTCACCTCATCACGCTCGTATTGCGGCAAAGCTGCCTTTCAGGCTCCACTACGGATGCAAATGTTTTGACTCAAGAAAACGCTTGTTCCAACATGGAGATGAAACCTAAATTCGGGCAGGAAGTCCGAAAAATCGGATGCCAAAGATTTTTAGCAATCAAAATTTCAAATGTTCTTATATACCGACGTCTACGAGGCAGATTTGGAACTTCGGACTTAAATGGAGCGCACCCTTGTCCGCCACATTAGTTGGGCTTCCACAAAAGTTGAAAGAGAAGGAGAGGCTGAAGAAGTAGCATCTTGGCCTTTCACGTGTAAAGTGTTCTTGGCAACACTTAGGGTTGCACCAAACCATATACATATATACAATTAGGTCTCGGCATTGCCTATGTCTATCAACTATAAAACCACCACCTCATCAGCGCTTCATCAACCTAGTGAAAAGAAACACTTTCATGTTGCTATTCATAATAATATGCTTAGGAATCCTCTCCAACTTTTTTTCTGCAATTTCGCTTCGAAGTATTAAAAAAATATTCTAGAAATATTTGAGAAATATTTGAAAAATATTCAATACGACTCGCACTCACACTTAAATATTCGAATTCACTTCGCACCCAAAATTTTGCTATTTGCACAGCTCTAGTTTATTGTATTCCTGGTCACTGCTGCTCTTTTGACTCCATACAATGCATAATTTACACACGCCTTCCATGATGAGTTTTTTTAACCTTAATTATTGTCAGACTGTGTAATAAATATCTCGCTTTAAAAAGGTGACCATGCAGCACATTCATTTTTCATGCATTGTAGATATCTCCGTTAAAATGGTAGCTCAGCTTAGGTATATACCAGTTAGCTTATTAAATGCACATTAATTATGCGGATACTCTGTGCTCACTGTGCATCTTTCTGTGTGAAACAAAACTTTTCAGCTTTTTCACATTAGCTCACGAGGATAATGTCTGGAATGTTCTGCTTGCACATAACGTTCTAGAGTATACATTGACTGCAGTAATTTAAAAAACACGAGTTCTAGGTTAGGGCTATGAGACTACCTACCAAGCGACTGCCTACAAGGTTTAAATGTGGTGCCATGAAAAGACCCAACGACAGTGACAACATAATTTACTGACATTTAGTGGCAGATAAATATTTGGGCAAGGTTAAACCTAAGGGTGCCTAATGAGTGTCCTGCCAGGAACAGAGAGTGACTTCTACAGCACCGGGAAAGTGGGTGACTGCTCTTGAGTTTTGCCTCTAGTGGGCGAGGAGTGACTTTCCGGTCATTTCAGCTGGTTGAGGAATCTTCATCAGGTCCAGAACAGTGGGAGCGACATCACAGAGAGCGGGGGTATGGTCGGGCTTGCAGAACTTGTAGCCACCTCCATTAATGCAGAAGGGCACTCTGTTTGTGGTGTGCTTGGTGACAGGCTTGTTGTCGGCCGTCATCATGACTTCGGCATTTCCATGGTCTGCAGTAACAAGCAATACATAGTTATTCATGGCACAGGCTTCCATGATGCGGCCAACTCCCACATCGGTGGCTGCCACAGCCTTTAAGGCCGCCTCGTAGACTCCAGTGTGACCGACCATGTCAGGGGGGAGCAAAGTTGCACATGACAAACGGGTACTTTTTTTCGTTAATGACTTCCACCATCTTGTCGGCCACTCCCTGGCTGCTCATTTCAGGCTGCAAGTCGTAAGTGGCCACCTTGGGCGATGGTACCAAGCAGCGGTCTTCCCCAGGGAAAGCCTTCTCCTGTCCTCCGTTGAAGAAGAAGGTCACGTGGGCATACTTCTCGGTCTCCGCGCAGTGGAACTGGGTCTTCCCCTTGGAAGCGAGCCATTCTGCGAGGACGTTCTTGGGTATGACTGGGGGGTAGAGAGCTGTAAACGGGAATTCCTTCTTGTACACGGTCATCGTGTATACCTTCAGATCCTTGGGGATAACGCTGGTCTGAAAGAGGGGCTTGATTCCCAGCGCCTCGGTGAGCTGGCGGGCTCGGTCGGCACGGAAGTTGCAGAAGAGCAGGGTGTCGCCGTCTTTGATGCGACCGTTGGGGTCGACGATGATGGGCTTGAGGAACTCGTCGGTCTGCCTCTTGTCGCCGGTAGCGTCGTAGAGGCCCTGAATGTGTTTGATGAGCTCGCCGGGCTCAACTTTGTCGCCAAGTCCCTGTACGAGGCCCTCGTAGGCGAGCTTCACGCGCTCCTCCCTCTTGTCTCGGTCCATGGCGTAGTAGCGGCCGATCAGAGTGGCCAGCGAGCCGTACTTGAGCTCAGCGATCTTGTCCATCACCTGCTGGGCGTACTTGACAGCACTCGTGGGGCTTGTGTCCCTGCCGTCGCCGAAGAACTGGATGAAGGTGTGAGGCACGCCATGCTTTTTGGCGCCTCCCAGTAGGGCGAGGATGTGCTTGATGTGCGCGTGGACTCCACCGTCGCTGCAGAGACCGAGAAGATGTAAGCGGCCGTTTTTGGATTTGGCGCGGTCGCAGGCCTCCACGAAATGCTTGTTGTCCACGAAGGCTCCGGTATCCATGTCATGGTTGATCCGAACGATCTCTTGCAGAACGACCCGTCCGGCGCCGATGTTGAGATGCCCCACCTCGCTGTTGCCCATCAGACCGGCGGGCAAGCCGACCGCAAGGCCGGACGCTTCCAAGGGGATGAACTGACCTTCAGTTTTGCTGAGGGCGTCCATCACGGGCGTATAACCGTTGAGAACGGCATTACCGTGAGCGTTAGCCGAAAGTCCCCAGCCGTCCATGACGATCAAGCACACGTGAGCCATTTTGCGGAGGGGCGGACGACTGAAGCCCTTGTTGGCGAAAATCAACCGACCCCAGCTGAGGGCACCGTTCGTACCCTTGAACACCCTTGACACCGCGACCCCAGCCAGAGAAGTGACGAAGCCGACGATCGCCGGAACCAGTGATGTTCCAAGCGTGGCTTGCAATGAAGCGCCTTTTCCTGTTTTGACACCACCTTGGGTGGGGCGCCACAATACAGTTCAAAAGACGAGTGAATAACCTCGTAGAGTCTACCTTTGCCTTTGGTGCAGTGGCTACCACCAGTCGGAGTAGTAGTGGGTGCTTGCGTTCATTTGTCTACATAAGGCCAAGTTTTTCCACATTTGTTGGGCCACGTGACGCAGCGCGCGGTCATGTTGGTCGCATTGGTCGTGTGGGTTGCGTGTTTTCAACGCGGTGCGTGATTGTGACCACGTTCCGTTGACTGCTCCAAACAGATATGAAAGTGTTGCAAGCGATGTGACAAATCAGCCTGTGCGTTGTACCATCAGTTCTTATCGCGCTTCATTTGCGGTGATGAGTGTGCGGTGCTCTCTGTGACCTGAAAGTTAACTCATCTTGTCGCCAACATGGAACGAAAGCGGCATAGGATATGGTAAATAATCTGGTCTGCCGGAGTCTTCCGCTGGAAAATTTGTTATTTTATTGAATGTAACGTTCTCACTATCCTCAATTTCTTGCAGCATGGTCTCGGACTTCTTCTATCCTAACACGGGTGGTGTAGAAAGTCACATCTACCAGCTCTCGCAGTGTCTTTTAGCACTGGGACACAAAGTTTGTGTCATCACGCACGCTTATGGGGACAGGAAAGGGGTTAGATACATGACGTCTGGGCTCAAGGTAGGCCTGTTTACTTCGGTTTCTTTCGAAGCCCTCACCCGTAGCCTCCACCTTTTATGTCTTCTTTTCTTTCTTCCAGGTTTACTACCTTCCTTTCCTTGTTATATACAACCAATGCACTCTACCAACCATCATGATTTCCTTTCCGCTGATAAGGAACATTCTCATAAGAGAAGAAATCACGGTTGTTCATGCACATTCCGTAAGCGTGTCCCTCTGCTAACTTTTTTGTTGAAGAAATTTAGTGCGTATTATTCTGAGCATAAAATAGCCTGCTGTTTCAGATCTATAATTATGTATATGTAACCTTCATAGAATGCACATGTATCTGTTATATATAGTGAACTATAGACACAGCCTAATGAAACCAACAGACAATGATGCCATAGGAAAGCATAGTGCACATTATTGTTAGTCTTTAACTGTAGTGCTGTAATAATTGCATAAACGGAAAGGAATTAAATGGAATGAAAAAGCAGCTTTGCCGCCAGTAGAGATCGGACCTAGAACCTCTGGATAACGTGTCCGACGCTCTACCGTTTTTCGTCCGCTTTAATTCCTTTACATTTAAATGTCATAATTATGTCATTACAGTAAATGACTGCAAATAATGTCCCTTATACTTGTTGGCTTCATTGTCCGTTTGTTTCATCAAAATGAAGAAGAAATATGTATAAGCATTAAGAAGCGTGCGAACTTGAGCTTGTTGGTACACATACATCGTAAAAAACAGCGCGAAAACAAGGACGCGCTAGTCCTGTTTCTTCTGTCTCGTCCTTGTTTTCGCGCTGTTTTTTACGATATAAGCATTAGTATTACAAGAGCACTAACATGCGTCATGAGTGCCATAACTGTATCTAAACACTGCATTTAGAGAGGTCCTGAACCACTTGTCCTAATAATCATAGATTGACCACATTATCAGATTTTGCAGCCCCCAATTTCCACAAAAAGTTTTTGCATCCTTCAAGAACGAATGGAGTTATTGGGATTTGTCACATGATTTAAGTGCTTTCTCCCTTCCTTTGTCCCGATGAGCGCACCAGGAACTAAGCAGAGAGGGATGACACAAGAGAAAGAAGCTACGTGATGTGTGTGTCACGATCTTGAGCACGCATCAATGAAATGCGATCGCTATCTCCAGGTGTGATTCAGGAGCTGCCGTAAAATCCCGAGCACCCCCCCCCCCCCCCACGGTGAAGGATAACCCAAAAAGATTCGGAGGGGGTGCCCTTGCTTGGTCATGGATCAAAATCAAACATGGCGGCTGAAGAGCGGCTAAAAATAAAGAATGCACACCCGTGCTTCTAATGCGATGCTTTATTAAATACACATGCATTCACTGTTTTCATTTGCCCTCATCAGGTGAATTATAAGCAGTTAATGAAACAGCAAAAATGGTGGGAGGGGGAGAAGGGGGCGCATATTTGAAATCTGGAAGGGGGGCAGTCTTGCTCGGGTAGGGGCGCTTGCTCGGAATTTTACGGTATGTAATCTTAGTAGACTATGAATCCCGGTTCCTGACACTTGGTGGCACCCCATGGCCAGAAGCTCATCTGTGCCCAATGCCGCTCTTGGTTTATGCCAGATATTGACCAATAGCATCAATACATTGTGATGAAAAATCTGCTGTTTGAAGTGAGGGTGCTCGAGAAAGTGGCAACTTCGCGCTCCGCTTGTGAACCCTCCTTGCTGAGCTGGTCACAGCGGTGCCTGCTTTCTGCAGGATGGGGGTTTTCGCTGAGCACAAGGGGCGATTCAGGACCCCTTTAAAGCATTAGTTGTGAATTCTGAGATCCATTATGAATCCTATTCATTTGGTAATTCATCTTTTGAACTTATTAACGCTTTGCTACTGTACCAGAGGCAATTGAGTAGTTTCTAATTCATTTGCATTGATTATAATTTCCATTCTCTTGTAAAGGCATTCTCCTCATTGGCATTGGAAGTCATGCTGCATGCTTCCACTCTGGGTCTTCGAGCCGTCTTTACAGACCATTCACTGTTTGGCTTTGCTGATGCCAGCGCAATCATCACAAACAAATTGCTCAGCATGTCTCTGTCCTTTGCCAACCACGTCATATGTGTGTCACACACTGGGTAATTATAAAAGCCATTCTTTCTTCTTTGCCTCACTTAAATTTATCTCCGAGGGCAGTTGCCTAGATCTGTGCACATTCTGTATTGTAGAGTAGATCTGCGAGCTGGTGTCAGTTGCAGAGTGTTTGCTCTTCACATTTTTTATTGCATGAATTTTCATGCGAAATAATGTACTTAAGTAAACATTCCCAAGCCTTTCCATTTGCAACTAGGCACAAGTGCCTAGTTGAATTGAAAATCACAGTATGTCAACACGTTTTGGGCTAATGTTCGAAAAAGTATTTCAATCATCCACCAACATACACATGCCATGCGCCTATGTTTTTTGTTCTCCTTTACATTGGCACACGTTATTCTAACATCTCCTCTACCGTAACATTTCGTTATCTTCTTGCTTACCACTGTTGTCATACAGGAGATGCATTAAAATGGCCTGAAAGCACTGCGGAAATCTGCCTGTCTTTTCAGAAACTTTAGTTCTATATGTACTGTTTCTGGGATGCCAAGATGTTCTTGACAGAGAACAATAAACTCAACCACTAAAACAGAAAAAAAATAAGTAGAGGGGGACTTCAGCTTACAGAGAAGCTATTTTTTTATGACACAAATTGCTAGTGTATTGTGCATGTTATGCTGATGACCAAGCCGGCTGTTACTTTGCAGCAGGCTTGATTGCTATCACTAATTCTTGCATCTCCAGTTCTAAAAAATATATTCACTGCCTTCATGCAATAGTGTGGCCTGAAATTTTTTCCATGGAGGAGAGCACTCATAAGGGTGTGCTCTTTCCCTTAAATAAAGATAAGGGGGGGAAGGCTGGTTGGGCAGATGTAGTAGTGCATTGCTTTATGCCGTCTAACCTATGGTACACTGAAACTTAGCCAGGTAGGAGGGGAGGGAGGCAGCATATGCTCAGTTTGCCCCTGCATGGCCTACCCTCGTGTTTGCAGGTCCATGCCAGAAAAAAGAAACTTGCCTTTCTCATGTTGTTTCACTTTGTTGCTGCAAATAAGAGCCTCCCCTGTCTAACTCACCTTTGTGATAGGTTTGGTGAATGATCTCTTCTCTTCAGAAAGGAGAACACTGTGCTGAGGGCAAATGTGCCGCCTGCCAGGGTGTCCGTCATACCGAATGCTGTAGAGACAGCAGTATTCTTCCCCTGACCTGAACAAGAAGCCCTCGAGCAAAGGTGAAAGACTGCTTTTTTTTTTCTGGTGTGAGTGTGAGAGAGAGAGAAATATTTTAATGAATAGCTGGAGATGTTTGTCTGGCTTTTCACCTTACATGCTACTCCAGGGGCTGGGTGATGATTATGATATATACACTGGTAAACACATACAGCCACACCCACGTAGACTACACTATTTACAAAGTTTCATTCAGGCTCGTGGCCCGCAAGAAAGTCAGCAGGCTTTCGTGGCGCATAACGCACTGGAGCTGGTGTGAGTGTGAATAATGGCAATTCCGGCAGCCATCAAATACAGCTTGAGCTTCTCACTGGTGTTTGCTGCCATCTCACTCACTGATGGAGCTACAACACTCTGCTCTTGAGTACTAGGTTGTGGGTTCGATGCCTGGCCACAGCAACCACCTTCCAATTGCGGTTAAGGTGCAGGAACGTTCGTATATTGAGAACCTATGTGCATCTATGTGCATGAAAAAAAAAAGAAAGTGTCGGGTGGTCCATATGAAGCCTCTTACTGGGATGTTTCCCAGCACCGCAATGTTGCTTTGAAAGGGTAGATCATCCCTCACTCGCTAGCTCAATCAATCAATCAATCAATCAATCAATCAATCAATCAATCAATCAATCAATCAATCAATCAATCAATCAATCAATCAATCAATCAATCAATCAATCAATCAATCAATCAATCAATCAATTAATAAAACATTTTTGGGGGGTGCAGATGTGCAGATGTTGAAATTCAACTGTTCACATTGTGTGTTTTGATTGCTGACAATTTGCAGAGAAGTAGTCCACTTTGTCGCATCTGTGCCAGAGTGTCACATATTTCTTGTTTTCAGTTACTATCATCGTGGTCAGTCGTCTGGTATACCGCAAGGGCGTTGACCTGATGGCAGGTGTCATTCCAGTGATTTGCAACAGGCACCCTGATGTGCAGTTCATCATAGGTGAGTGTGCAGTCCAGTAAGCCAGAGCTGCACATTTGTAGCATCCTTAAATTGTCACTTTGCATTTAGCTGGCCCATATTCACATTTCATTACAGTTTTTTACTCATCTTATCCTGGTTTAACATGGCCATTTCCAAGTGCAGTTGAGCCCAGTCTGTATCAAATTTCTTGACTGCTATTGGCTCCTCTCTGCAGCGTATGCAAACTAGGCAATTGCTGCCAAAAAAGTTTAAGCTCAGTTAGGCTCAATTCACTATCCCAAAGTGTTCCATATGGCAACGTTAACAAGATGGTAAGTTGGATGAGTTGGTCGAAGTTCATTTTTGATGAAACAGCGCATAACTAAACGAAGGAGTCCTTCGTTTAGTTACGCGCTGTTTCATAAAAAATTAAAGATAACAAATCTTTCGACTAATAAAATGGGGGGGGGGGGGGGGGGGGAGGAGGGGGCAAGCAAAAGTGCCATAGTGCGAATACATGAAGTGCACAATCCTTAATTACCCAAGAAGGACATGGATCACTAACGAATTTTTAGAATAGACATAGCTTGTCTTACTTAGCATGATGGTAAATTTTATGAGGCCAGTTTCGCAGTTTAATGTGCATTTCTAAAGATAATATTGGAACATTTGGCTGAACGTTCATTGAAGCCATAGCACTGATAAGACGGGGACCACAGAAAGAGGACGGGACGTGCGCTACTCACAACTGTATCTTTATTTCGGAAACATGTACTTATACAGCAATGAAAACAGCAAACATTACCAAAAAACCGTATCAGAAGCGCAAGCATGCATCATTCAGATACGCGATTTCCTTTGCACTTAGAGTAGTCGAGGGCGCGCTGACACAATTGGCATTTTCTCTAGCAATCAACCAGGCCTCGACAATCTCTCGCGTATCCTTATCACATTTCCTGTACAGAACTACACACTCATTGAACAGAGGTCAGCAGCCGCAGTCATTACAATGCACTGATACGTGTCCGTCGCGGTAACATTTAAGCTTCTGTTTGCACTCTCTGAGCCTATCATTCAGGCATCTGCCTGTCTGCCCAATATACACTTTGCCGCACAAGAATGGGAATCGATAAACAACACTTTGTGCACAGGCCACAAAAGGCCACTTGTGCTTCTTCCGCGCATCCTCAGCGTTTCTTGTGAAAAGGGTCAGTAACCTTACAACAGCTCATAAAGAAGACTGATTTGGAGAACCTTTCCTGAAGAGTGATGTGGAGAACCTTCCAGCTGTTGTAAATTCGTAGATATATGTATGATGGACCGCTTTACAGGAATTTGATGTAATTAATAACTAGACTGGCAGGAGCGATTATATTGGGCAACGTCTAACAAATATGTATGCATAAGAGTGCTCACTCATAGTCATTGCAGTCCTGTAGTTTTTCATACAGTACTAGAGTATTTTTTCTAAACCGTGTCATTTTGCAATCAGTTGTACCACCGGAAGCATTTCCCGCTCACACATAGTTTGGGCACCCGTGATGGTGGCTTAGAGCATACGGCGTTGCACTAAGCCACAATCATGATGTGGGTTAACTTCTTGACGCTGGCAGCTGCATCTCAGTGGATCTGTAAATGCAAAACACTCGTGTATTTAGCTTCAGGGGCATGTTAAAGAACCTCAGGTGTTCACAGTTAATCCTATGTCAATGTACAAATCGATAAAGAAAAAAAAAATTTTTAAATCAGTTAGGTGCAGTTGCTGTGCGCATGTCCCATTCCTCAATTACTCTTGGTTAAAGTAGCACTTCAGTGGCACTTGATACATTCTTATTTACAGCGAATACACAAAAGAGCACTTAATTGAGCTTTTGGAGGCCTTTGATGGTGCTGTGAGAAGGCTTAGGTCTTTTGTTTCTAAACTTTAGGTCTCTTCTTTAAGATTGTTTCAATGGTATATACAGTTGAAACTCGATATAATAAAGTGATGGTCATGCTCAAATTATTTTGTTAAATCAGGAAGTTCATAAAATTGGGAAATGAATGTTTTGGTCTTTAGAAGTCTAAAGTTGTAACATAGCTATACCCAAAAGCTACCTTGTGCCTGCACGTGTGAAAGGTCCTGGAGGGTGACCCAGACAAAGAGTCTACCATGTCCAGGTGGCCTAGACCATATAGACGGTCACAATAAGTTGTGACAGGCTGCCCAGTGCCAACAAACAGAACACAAGCAACGAATGTGTGAGCAGGCCGACAAGCAAGAAATTTGCGAGAACATGATCAGTGTCATCTGTCGCATAAAACATCAAATAACGTGTGGCGGCTGGAGATGAGGCCACCGCTCTCGGAACACACTGAGACAATTACGTAGTCATGCAAACCAAACAAGTGTACATTTATTAAAGGGACCCTGAAACGGTTTTGACGATTTTGTACAAACACATTGGGCCAGTAGACCAAGTCCTAAGGCTCATTTACAGACTAATTTAAGCTCTCTGCTTACAGTGTGTAATTTATTACAACGCTATAAAGCTGCGAATCGCTGCAGATCACTGCGGCTCAGCCCAACGCGTTTTCAACCGCCCCTTGCGAGTACGACATGCAGTGTGGGCACGACGTCATTGGGGCTGCTGGCGACGTCACTGGGGCTGCGGTGTGCGCGCACGAAAAATTGGCTGGCAGGGTGGCGGCACCTGTAGGAGCAGATTTCAACCACTCCGCGATGCCTTTGTTGCCAGACGGCGTGCGTGCTGCCGGGCGCACTTGGCTATGGTCTCCGAGATGCACGCAACCTGTCGACGTGCAATCTCGGAGGTGATCACTGGGCGAAGCTCAAATCGTCGAGTGTGCTCACGTGAGCTCTGTGATCGCCAGCGATGCCAGCGTGTCTCATGAGTTGAGGAGGCAAGGCAGGGGTGAGAAGGAGGGTATGATATAATTGTCCTTAGCCGCCTTGGTACACGGCGTGCCGCTAAATTTGTGGTGCCAATGGTTCGATGATGCTCTAGTCTAAACGCTGACAAAGCTTCAAATAACCGTTTCAGGGTCCCTTTAAGGGACGCGACGCTCTCCACTGCCGTCGCGCACAAAGACGCTACGGCCGGGTTCGTCGACTCACCGACACGGCGCAGAGAAGGCACTCGAGGCAGGTCGTCGACAAACACGGGTTTATTAACCCAAGATACAGCACAGTGCGACAATCACGGGATTGCGGGCCATTAGGGTAACTCCGCAAAACCGACCGAGTGAACGCTTGCCGGCAGGCGCTACGGCTATCACACAAAGGGCAGCAGCCGAGCGCACGTACGAGAAGCCGCCTGCTGAAGCAGTGCGTCTACCTCTCGTGTAGGCCGGTGAGCATCTGCCACGGCGTGCGAGTGCTGGGTGGAAGCAAGCTCAGGGGAGAGGGGGCTGTCACGGGCGGCCAATGACGATCAGCGAAGCACCGTCACGTGTGCTAGCGCGATGCGAGGGGAAGGCATTGTCTGGGCATGTTCGGACAGCGTGTCTCTGCACAGGGAAGACCGACGCGTGGCTTGCACCAGACAAAAAGGCCTGGCAGCGAAACCACGGTGGCCATGTTCCCGGCGCTCGAGGAGCACGGGGCCAGCACTCGCGCTAGCTGGGGAACGAGGCGCCCAAGGGGAGGGCGCGCTCGATTCCCACAGTGGCCACATGCCGCCAACCCCAAAGAGCGTCACTGCTGTTTCCGGTGCGGCCACCTAGCCTCGCCGTCAGGCGGCGCTGCTGGCGCTGCCGGCCAACCCTAGCCCGCACGAGCACAGCGCCACCGCTCACTCGGTGGCAGTTAAACCTAACTGTGGCTAAACCGCGAGACGCGCGTGCGCCATGATGCACAAACGACCTTACAGGGCACAAACGAAGGCGCCCACCGTAGAATGTTCCTGTGGGAGAATTTATAGGGAAAATAAAGCAACCTTGCTCCATGTACCATCTGGTACGAAACAGCTATACAGACTGTTCAGTCCAAAGTTTCATGCACGGGTGCGACTTCAGCTTTTTCAAAATAAAGCTACGATCATGACTAGGGCGGCTACACATGACGAGGGCGGCTACAACTCGACAGCGTTTAGAGAGCACGCTTGAAGAAAAACTTGTGTTGTCTCAAAATTAGAAAGAAATCACCACATTTCTGTTCACTTATTTCAGGAAAAGCTTCGTTAAGTTGGGTTTGGAGTAAAGTTAGTTTCTTTAATTTGGGTGATGACTGCAACATTGAACCCTATGCTGGGGAATGGAAATTTCTTCGTTTGATGGGGAAGCTTGTAAAATTGAGTTTTAACTGTACTACTAATTTATAGCCCTTCTTTAAGAAAAAAATTCTGTTTCAGTTGGTCTATGCAGGCCAAATGATGTGCTCTGCAATGCTTTAGTGTCTCGCGTCATCCATGTCACCGCTTTATCCTTAGGTGGTGATGGACCGAAAAGACTTGTGATTGAAGAAGTCCGAGAACGGCATCGGCTCCAGGAGAGAATTACAATGCTGGGGGGCCATTGAGCATGACTCTGTGAGAGATGTAAGTGGCGGGAAAATCTTCCCAATATCTGCAGCTTGAGATAGTTTTGCGCAAAAAAAAAAGGGGGGGGGGGGGGATGAGTGCAAATAGATGTAGGGCTTCCTTTTGCGTCTAATTTACTCATATTGGGTCTCATTCTGGGTCTACTGCATGTGTTGTTATGTACTGCATATAAGTATGATTACGGACACATACTCGTCGAGATTTTGTCCTAGGATCCTTATTTATGGCAGGGCGAGTTGATATTGATCAAACTTCAGTAGGTGTGAATGTATAATGGAGGGAACATTTTAGGCACTGGTCAAGGCAGATTTTTGTGCACTAATAAATGTAAGCTTTGCATGAAAATGTGCAGCTGTCTTTTGCATTCTTTTGGCTTAACAATATAATGTTCTGCCTGACCTCATGGGCTTTCGTAAGCAGTTACTCTTAGGAAATAAACACTGGTGCCTCATTGCAATGCTGAAATTTATTTCCTGCCCAAAAACACAGCTCTTCCAGTGCATTTCTTTATGTTATGCACAAAAGGTTTACATTGTTGCGTTGCCTATTTCTAGGTGATGGTTCAAGGGGACATCTTCCTCAATGCTTCGTTAACAGAGGCGTTCTGCATGGCTATTGTAGAAGCCTGTGCCTGCGGGTGAGTTCAGCTTTGCAAATGCAGCTATTGAAGGGGGGAAAAAATTAAGAAGAGCAATGAAAAATTTATTACCTTTTCATGCAGTATCATGCCTCGGGAGCCTCCTGCTGTGGAGGTTATTGAATTCCTAATGCCTCAGCTTTAACACTTTTATTGCAAAAGAAAGGAAGAAAATGATTTGGTGCTTAGAGCACCAACATATTGTCTAACTGTGCAGGCCACTTCAAATGATAAGGACAAAGTCATATGTTGGTATTTGTAGGTGATGGATCATCAGACTGAGTGATAATCTGGCAAAAAAATGTTACTGCCAAAAAAGTAGAACAATGTACACGTGACAATATGGTTTGCTTTTAGTACCAAGATCTAATGGTACAGCTGGTAGCATGTGGTCTTGGTAATTCCAAGGCTATCTGCACTGCATATTTTTTGATGGCATGGGATTTTCGGAAAGCACGATTCCTTGACTTTGCTCGCAGTACAGTATTTTTGGCCATGTTCCTGCCCATTCGTTAAGCGGGTTAATACAGGTTGTTTTGATAAAGAGAGAGAGTGAGAACAAAAATTAAGTCATACTTTGCAGGTGTGTGCCAATCTGAGCAGCTTATGAACCAAAGTCAGTGATGTGCATAATTTCTCATGCCTTTGTGGAATCTGGGACGTACCGGGCGAGCAGCATTAGGAAAAGGAAAGGCACGCGAGACTGTTGACGATTATTGTTTGAGAAGAAGATGAGCTCTAAATCGACTAATTTTATGTGCCTTGTGCACAACCAGGCTTATGCGTATATCAATTTTTTGGCTTGAAGCCAGGTCGAAACAAGTAGTTCGAATCATGGGAATTGCGTAAAACCTTGGTACAAGTGCCTGATGTTGACATATTTTAAAAACACTTGGTTCAACAAGAGAAAACAGATTAATCTATGGAGTCGGGCTTGACTTCTGATCCTGCTGGTGCGACATATCTTTTGCAGCATTCATAGCAGAAACTTTATGCAGAATGACACAAGAAGGAACACACATGTGCATTGTTTCTGTAAAGAGTTTCTGCACTAAATACTCTAACTCCAAACGCTGTGACTGCATAGAACTATATAGTCACTTTATTTTCACAATTTTGTTAAGTTACATTTCTTAATGAGATGAATAACTGTATGCTGTTCTACCCGAGAATTTTCCTCCTGCTTTACTTTCAATTGGGGGTGAGGGTTATAAGCGGTAAAATACGATGCATTTTATTAAGTTACCAAAGTTCGTGTGGGTTTAATTCACTTCAAAAGCTTTGAAAGACTTAATTAGAGTTGTGGGAAACGTGCAAGCTTTCTTTTGAGGTCTGGCTTCATGGCAGAGCCAAGTTGCGCCTGATAAAGTAGTTTAATGACACTGTGCATAGCACTGGACGTGAAACCACCTGTTTCAAGCGAATCGTGCACGGGACAGTGCGTATACATTTGATTCGTGAACTTTGCATACTAAAACTTGAGCCAAAATGAATATTATTCAAATGGATGGATATTAGAACACGTAGAATATTCATCCAAGCCTAAACTATAGGCATTTTTTTCAAGACCTGTGGTGTACTGAAACTCATCTTGCGAGGTCTTGCAATAAATGGGCCCAATTTCCTAACAGCACTGCCAGGAAAAACTTTTCGACATTTTACAGGGTGCGTAATCATTACAGCGGGCTGTTGCCAAAAAGAGAAAAAGAAAAAAAAGGTTTGCATTGTCATTTTATTTGCTAGAAGTCTGCCTTTCTGAAAAGTTATCATTTTTAAACCCTTTTTTTCAGCAAGTGAATTAATTTCTTAAGCAGAGCACCGTCCAATTAATGGCCTATCCCCCCAAAGTGCGTTGCGCCAAGTGTCTGAGGAACAAAAACAACACTCGCCAACTGCTCTAAGAGAATAACATGCCACTGTGTTGTGCCACTTTAGTTCTTGCACTTTTTGTTCTACTGTTGTACTTAAATGTGCAAGTAAATTAATGGAAAAATAATTACAGTTAAATTCCACTGTTTCACAGTAAAAGATCTGTAACATATTAAGCATCAATCAGTGTGCAAGGTAAATAGCTAATTACCGTCATGGCATGGTCTAGGAAATCGGGAGACGGTTGCATACATTG
This sequence comes from Rhipicephalus appendiculatus, assembly GCA_030522465.1. Classification (NCBI taxonomy): domain Eukaryota; kingdom Metazoa; phylum Arthropoda; class Arachnida; order Ixodida; family Ixodidae; genus Rhipicephalus; species Rhipicephalus appendiculatus. Next base: position 18,606,787 of record JALIZH010032945.1, on the reverse strand, counting down.
TTGGCTACCGAAAGAAAGGTCAGGATGATCGCTTTCTATAGGTAATGCCGTTCATGTTCAACACCCTTGTGAGATATAGCAAGCCTACAGCTACACCCCCGAGAGCTTTTAACTGGTATCAGGCAAGTTAAGGCGGGCAAACTTCTCCAGGATGAGAGGTAGACATGTTACTGCCTTGCTTAGCGTGCTGTTATGTGTTTAGGCTGCACTGATTGTCTGTGCGGTTGCCACTGAAGTTTGCAGGTCGTGAGCACCAGAGTTGGAGGCGTGCCTGAGGTGCTTCCGCCTGACCTGATCCTTCTCTGTGACCCTAGTGTGCGAGGCAAGTAGACCTTGGCTTGAGCTGTTTGCTTTGCTTAGATACAGTCGATGTGTTTTCCGAGCAGAATGAGAAAAGGTCTACCTAACGTTTGTTTCTTGGTCCAATCTTCCTCCTGCGAAGTCTGGGGCCGAGTGAGGGAGTTTTATGGAGTAATGTGTCACATATTGGCCAAGCATTAAGCCTACAGTTGAGAACGAGAAGCCACGATGCTTGCCAAGTGTCATCTAGGTTATTTTAGTAGAACTTCTTGCTGGGCAAATTGGTACATGTCTTATGTATAGGCTTGTGCGAATATTCGAACGAATATTGCAGTATTCGAATTCGCTTCGACCCGAATTTAAATTATTGAAAATTACGAAGTATTCGAAAGAAACGAATAGATGCATACTAGTCCGCATGTAACCCCCTGTAAAGGTGGTTTCACTGCAATAGAGGGGTGCTAAGCCGTGAAAGCACCTATCCAGGTGCATATTAGTTCGCATGTAATCCCCTGTAAAGGTGGTTTCACTGCAGTGAAGTGGTGCTAGGCCGTGAAAGCACGTATCCAGGGCAAATCCGCGCTGCCGCGAAGCCCCACTTCACGGTTAAATGAAGAGATTATCCTCACATCAATTCATTTTTTAAATTTTGAAGCTTCTTATACCGGCTTATATGCTCCAAGTATAGTAAATTTTAAAACGTAACATATTTTACAGGTTATCGCTTGCATTTTACCAAAGGTCAGATCCTGCTACTATTCGAAGTTGTTTCCATTTCCTTTGAAGCAAAAAAAATGGCATTTGCACAGGCCTTGTTTCAATTTTTTTAAAATATTGTGCAGGTTAGTTAGGTGATGACAAATATGACCATTTTTCTTTTTAATATGTGATATATGCTATTCGAATTCGATTTGAAATTATTCGACCAAAATCACTATTCGCTTCGAATTCGCTTAGAACCTAAAATTCACTATTCGCACAAGCCTACTTATGTAGGATGTGTCACGCAAAGAACGCACAAACATAGGAAAAAGACGGTGTAGACAGAAAGAGCGCAATGCAAGATTCCAGTCATCTGTGAAGCAAGTCTTCTAGCAGGCTCATAGGTTGGTCTCTGCTTCCCAAACCTCACTGTTAGCTGAACATGCCGCGCCAGGTACAGTCGCGCTCAATATGAGTTGCAACACGCTGTCTGTACTCAAAATCGCGCCAACACTGCAAAATGGCACCTACGTAGAAAAAAAATTGGTGAATTAAACTCTCTCAATTAGCGGCACTTTCTGAACCAATTTAACGTTTGTCGGTGTCATTGTTCACGCTTGGGGTCACTTTAACCACAGCCCGCGTGTTGAAAACTCATATTGAGGCGGGACTGTACATTGCCTTCTACCTGTGAAAGAGGAATGATACAGGAAGATGTAAGTGCAATGTTTGGTTTTCTCAAACTGCGTGTGGGACTTTTGAGGGGTATTTGTAAATTCTGAAGAGCGGAACTGTGGTGCCAATGCGTAGGATACAAGATCTATTGTGGATGATTCACCATCGGAATTGGTCTGGGAAGCCGAGATCTGCCTACGTGCTATTAGAAAGGCTTGCCGCACAGGTGACTGGATTTTAATATGCGCTCTTTTTACTCTGTTTGTCCATCCTTTACTCAACATAACCTAGGTTATCTTATGCTGATGACCTATTGGAACTGATGTGCTGTGAAGAATGAAAGTGCCTTCCGTGGGAGGCATCGCATCACCCACTTTCTTGGAGCACTGTGATGCCGCGACTTGCGAGTGGTAGAATAATGGTGTCTTCATGTCTCGAGGCATTCAATTGAACCATATCCTTACAATATGAGGCACTATAGATGTACGTGTACCAAATACAACACACACGTCCACGCCTGTTAGGCTCATCAAAATGCGCTGATGCTGTGCAGTTGTGTAGCCTCTTGCAAATGCCTGATGTTTTCTTTCCACTTCCTGATACAAGTTATAACGTACCATGTGTTAATTCAGGCGGCAGTACTTCCAGTATGACATTGGACAAAATGACATGCGGTACTATACCCACGTAGATAATATTCGTGTCATTAACCGTAATGCACTTCATGAGGTGGGTTTGCCTGGCTGTCGCTTTGGTGTAAGGTGTAGGGTTGTGTTGGTGATAGACTGTCTATTAGAGCTGGCCTTTGTTCCGCTCTATGGCATGTTTCAAGCTTTTAATGAAAGTGTTATTTTGACTCTGAAACTACAGTTGAAGTACTTGATACTGTTGCATAGCAGAGGCTTTGTGAGACCGATGCTACTGTGTGAGACCACACATTATCAGTAAAACCATGGATAACTTTGTTCTGCAGGTCTTCTGGAAGGATTGGAATGTGCCATAGAGCGACATCGACGAGGTGATGTTGTGCCAGCTGCGGAAGCGCATGCACGAGTAAGCAGGATGTACCGCTGGGAAAAAGTGGCCAAGCGAACACAACGCGTCTACGATGCCATTGAGCATGAACCTCCGGTTTCACTTCGTCAGAGGCTAGACAGGTAACCACCTTGAGCAGAATTCTGTCTTGCAAAAAAGCAAAAAAAAACCTAGAAATTGCCTTGTTGGTGTGGAATAATCATCATGTGTCGCCCTGTGAAATATTTCAATGCCACTATATCAAGGAAACAAGGCGTGCAACTTTGTGCTGGGTAGTGGTACTAACGGAGGGGTGAATGCTTAGCTTTGAACTGGCAGTATTCCAGAGACTTGGATTGATTCCAATTAAAGTGAGGAAAACTATGAAAAGAAGCAGCCTGATACAAGATGAATTATTTTAGACTGCAAGCTTTTCTACAAACATTGCCGACGTTTTCTTTGTAACCATGCTTGGTGGGCCCTTGTCCAGTGTACTTCACGAAGAGTAGTCTAGTGTACAGGCTCATCCACTCTTAGGGTGAACACTGCTCAGTGTGGCAGCACTCCGTAGAGCATCAGTACATCCGGTGTGGCCATGCAAAAGCTAAGCAGCGCAGGTGCACATGGGTGTGCTGCTCTTGCTGTAATACAGCAGAGCCACAGTGGTGCACTCTGTGTAGCAGACAATGCAAAGTACCTCCCGTGGGTCCTTGCGCTCCTGCGCTGCTCTGCTTCGATGCATGGCCTCGGTGGATTTACTCGCATTCTGCGGCCACGCTGAGCCGTGTTCACCCTAAGAGTGGACGAGCCTGTACATCAAAGAGGCCAAGGACGATCCTGTGTACATTAGTTTCCTTAAAATTTGTAGTGCTTTGAAGTGTGAGATCTTTATCAAAGGTTTCACTGATGATAGCCAGCAGACTTCAAAGAATAAGGTAGGACCTCTGTGTTAATGCTGATGCCTTGTTGGCATCAGCTAGCTTCTCCACAAAGGCAAATGTTAATTAATTATTTTTTCATTAAAATCTGAGCAAGTTTTAGTGCTGAGTGTTAAATCGAGTGATAAGAACCGCCTGACTGCTATTTTCTAAGCTGTCCATCATATAGATGAGTTGCTGAGGACATGTCAAGGTGAAAACATCATGCTGTCGACTTGTGTAATGCCTTGCCGCCTACATTTCACTTTTTATTTTGCATACAGGTCTTTTTAAACAAAGATTTTTGTGGAGTTGCCTGTTTCCTCACAGTGTGACCAATGGTATTTTTGAACAGGGCGAAACGCTGCGGCTTTGTCTTTGCTCAAGTCTTCTGGCTAGTCGTTCTAATCCTCCATGTCACCCACCTTGTGCTCTCTTACATCAGGCCCAATTCAGTAAGTAGTCTGCTATTGCGTGAATGTCATTACCATAACAAATTTTGCCCACCCAACATTTATACAGACGTTTTGTCACCTCTGCAAGCTTCAGCATATTTTCTCCTTGCTCTCGCATGAGGTATTGGGAAGCACATGTTAGTGTTTTGAAACTTACTTTAATATGCAGATGAATATAACAGGAGTCACAGTTTTAGTTAGAGGCGCGAGCCTTGTGTGTTTTCTTTTCGATGATAGTACTTCCACGTTTGCGGGCAATTGTATACAGTGGATGAGAAACTAACGCACAATGAAGGCAACAAAATAAAAGAAAAGTTAGCAGCTGTTTCAAAAGTGTTGCTTTCTCTTCTGAAACATGTAGAAACCAGGCCCATAGCCAGGGGGGGGGGGGGGGCTAGAGGCCTGCCCCCCCCCCGAAATTCGGATGAAAGGGGGTGTTTTATTGAGGAAAAATAATAGGGTGTTTTTCAAGGCTTTCAACAAGTGCCCCCCCCCCCCCCCGAAAAAAATTCCTGGCTACGGGCCTGGTAGACACCCTCCAGGAATGGCTGCTCCTTGTAACTGCTGGTATGCAGTACGGAAGTTTATGCTAATGCCTTGTTGGTATCAGCTAGCTTCTTCACGAAGGCAACTGTTAATTATTTTTTCATTAAAATCTAAGCAAGTAATACACTCAAACCTCGATATAACGAACCCGGATATAACGAAATATCGGTTATAACGAAGTAAATCAAGAATAGTCTTGCAATATATACAGTGTTAGGACTATACCTTTATAACGACTTTTCGGGTACAACGAACTTATTTTTCGTGTAAGATGGAACTTCGTTATAAAGAGGTTTGAGTGTAGTGCTGAGGATTACATTGAATGATAAAGGACCACAATGCATAATCTTTCTGTGAAATCTGAGCAAGAACAGAGCAGCGGTAAGTACAAGAATATTTTTTTTATGATGCTAATTGAAATATGCGTGGTCCTGTAGTTTACTTTTCAGCATTTTGCTTTAATTACCTACGGTTTGTTAACATTGGCTCCAGGCCAAGTATAAACTCTGGAGAAAGGTGAGGGAAGGTTAGACGGTACCAGCCACCACTTTGCTTCGACAGGATGCTCATTAAACCCATCCATCCTTTTACAAACGCAAGGTTCAAGCAACGGTCTCATCTTGGGCACCTTCAGAAATTGCAAATGCAGCTCAAGGATTGAGACATTTTCCGTGTTTCCTTCAGAGCACTGTGCAGAACCAAAGCCATCAGTGAAACTATGCTTTCATGTCTCAAGCTTGCGTTAATGTTTTCTCTTTGGGCATCAGGACTGTGTTGTTCCAGTGAGACAAGCTAGCTCTAAACTTTGCTGGTCCTTTTTGCGCATGTTGCAAAATTGTGCATTTGTTTGCTCTCTTTTGCCTCCAGCTGATTGACAAAGCAGTGGACTACCCGACCCCCAAGACAAGAGAAAAATGTTTGCACCGGTCCACGAAAAGCACAAGTTGATAATCTGGGCTTCAGGCACAGCGTGCGTCAGATTTGTTGACAATACTTCATTGATAGAATCATCCCGCGTGAATAAAGATCTTGAAAATACACAGCAGTTTTGTCTTCCTACGGGTGTATATGCAGTGAAAATAGCAAGTTTTATGAAGATACTGCATATACGTGTGTTGTACAGCCAACGATACTGGACGGTTGCATTGAATGCAATTGTTTGAAGCATTAATGTCCAACGTGAAAAGAGAGAGAGGTACGGAGAAGGGATATTCTGCCTTTGCATCCTTTGCAGCAGATGTTTTCAGCTTCTTTAAGGGTTTGCAGCGGGTAACGCTCAAGTGCGCGAGCATGCGCCGATAGTTGGTGCGTGGTTTTCGTCACAAAATTACGTCAGGCGGGGTGGAGGGAGGTCAGGTTAAACCCTGGCAGCGCCCACGTCTTGGCATGTGCCTTTTAGTATCGTAGTATGTAACCGTACGTGCGTGTGAATAAAAAGAAACGCGGTTTACGTTAATTCTACTGTTATTTTAACGGGCTGCCACGACAGCATTGCTGAAGCCCAACGTAAACACACGTGCATGACTTATTGACATGGTCAGGACGTGTGGCCCGTGCCATCTCGATGAGCTGAGCGCTACAGTAGGCCCGATTCTTCTGGCAGGCCAACAGCATTAGGTACGGGCCTATCTAGTTCCTCAAAGCCTGCCCATTATTTGTCAAAACATTCCGGGTTTAGCGCACGTAACCTTCAAAACGTCGGAGCGGGCGGGACATTTTGCGGATACCCACTGTCATCACTTTACATCGCACGATACAAATGCATTCGATAACCATCACGGAACCCGCAGCTCGATGGCATGGTGATAAGCGGTGGTTAGGTTCTAGTTCACTATAGCGGTGGTAAAGACTGGTTAGTACTGAACCGCCTGCTCGGCCGGTGCGGCAGCCATTACGGCTTAAGTGGGCGGCGCCATTTTCGTCACTCGCTGCACGTGGTTGGTGAAGGCAAATATAATTTATTGAATTCAATAACTTTAAGTGCACATTATTAAATTATTCGTAAAAATTAAGCAATCGCGTTACTCCACATATTTAAGAATTGAGGTCTGCGAAATACTCGACCAGCAGCTTTTGTATCGTATCATGGCGGACAGGTATGATGGGGACTTCGGGTCTAGGTAAGCAAAAAATCGCCGTTTTTGCGTAATTACAGCTGATTTAGCGTCGTCATCGCAGCGGTGTGACGCCGCGGTCTCCCGTAAATTCGGAAAAATACGGGGGTTCAGCGGCCGATGCGTTTCAAGCTACGCATGTCGGTGCATGCGGCATTAGCATGGAGAAAAGCTCCCTCCTCAACAGCAACACGTTTGGCTTAAACGCACTTCGTGTTCGTGACAGCATGTGAACTCCGAACGCTGTCCGCCGTTCGCGCATGAGCGTGAAGATTTAGCGGCGTGCTTATGACCGGTTGACAAGAGAGCGACAGTGAAACGCGGTGCTTGAGGCTCGCTCTCTCTCTTGGAAGAGGTGGGTCGTGATCACCGCCGAAAAAAAATAATATAAAAAAAGCGCGTCCCGGTGATGTAAACGTTACGTTTCATTTCACCTGCCCGGGCTAGAGCCACAGCAGTTTCGACTCGCGGACATTTCGGCTAAGGATTCTCCGATTCGGAGGCTCTCTCGCGGCATCGTGTTCCACGAAGGCAAAGCGGCGACTCTGCCATGCAGCATCTTCGCGCCGGCTGCTTGCTCGAACTACTACGCTCCTTCCACGATGGCCCATTGCCAGAAAAGTGTGGCGTTGTGTCGAACACTGTGCCGTTTTAAAAGGCCGGTTAACACATCCGTAGCAATTCTGTGACAGCATTGGCTCGCTTCGCTGTTGGATGCGACGCGTCGGAAGCACGCATCCTGTCGCGCGGAGCGGCGTGAGACGCAGCGCAGCCGTGCAACTTTCGCATAGTGGCGCCAGATTTCATGGACACTAAATACCAAAATCACCCAGAAGCGATATATTCGGTGCCGCCGACATTACAAGCGGGCGAGTTTTCGGCGATCTTTGAACATGCTTGATATGTGACTCCTTGTTGACGCCATATGCAGGCGCGAGCGCCGTGATACGGGTGATAAACAGCTCGCAGTGTGATAATGTCGACGTCAAAGAGCAGCCTTTGTCACATTCGACCCATTCATGTTCTATCTGCAGCCAAATACCCATTGACAACCACATTAGCGAACTTATACGTAGCGTGTTGAGCGCACTGTTTCCATGTTTACCCAAGTGGTATGATTTTGTGTTCATATGCACTGATGCCAAGGATTTGTGTGATAAGCATTGTGGCTCTGTAGAAGTTCTTGCATGTAAAACGAAGTGTTATTGAAGAAACAACTTGTGTGTGTTTTCTAGATTTGGAGGCCATCGAGATCACTATGGCAAGCAATCTAGGCCAATGCCCACAGAGCCTCCTTTCACAGCATTCGTAGGGAACCTCCCAGATGGCGTTGTGCAGAGCGACATCGATGAAATCTTCCATGGCATCAGGGTAAGAAGGCATTGGCACATGCTGACATTTTCACTGCTTTGAGGTGCTCCGTATGTGTTGTGCTTGACGTCACAATATTGGCGTACCTTGCTGCGAAGCCGTCACAAACTTATCCTTGGAGCTGCTCTTCCTTAAGGTGGATTCACATGATAGAATCTCTGTGCTCACAGGTGGTGCGATGTGGAGGAGTGGTATTGTGTCACAAGTAGCCAATTGACAGTGGCCTTTCCTTGCCTTGTGATTTGAGGCTGCTGAGCTACATGACGCTTTTTATCCGTGACCTGAATCAATTGCCTAGTCTGTTGTGTGAATCACATTAAGGCACGCACCTGTGGCAATAGCACGGCTACATGTGTACCACATTGTGTTTGCGCAAGTAAACGAAATATTTGCAGTGGAAGGCGACTAAGTTGCTACGCGGATATCTGAAAGAGACAAGCATGTACATTTTAAAAAGTCACAGTTACGCCTCAGTGGCGAAGCAATGAATGCGATAGCAAGAAGTTGGAATGTCACAGGAAAAACTGCAAGCAGCTAAAACTTTCTGCGCGCTGCTCAAGCACAAAGGACACAGGAAAAGTACACATACAGGGCGAGGGCAAACTAACTGTCACACTTGGCAGCGCGCTATTCAAATGCAAAGAAGGAGGCATGAAAAAAATGCTCAGGTATAGACAGGATGAGCACGAACTAACTGTCACAGTTGTTCCTTCAACTAGCCCCTACTTTGGCTCTACTAGCTAGCAGTTCACTTCTTTGGTAAGCACAGCCGCTCCGGCGAGAAAAGTGACCTTCGTGCATTCTGTAGCTTCAGCGCAAACTTTGCATTGAAAGCACTAGACATACGAAACACCCCCCCTCAAGAGAGAAGCGTGTGAACACGGGCAACCACACCCTGTATATCAAAGTACAAGTCGGAGGCGCACATCCCAACTCTGGCGAAACACTATAGAGTGTGGGGACCCAAGGAGCTAGGAGACCCAAGAAATTTGCGAGGGGCGCATGCGCAGAATGCAAGCCATTCTCGGACTCCTGCACTTGCGTTGTCCCAAGACCCTGTAGCACCCTTCTTTGGGTGGCAAACAAAACCTGAAGAGCGCGTGACGTCTCGTGAATAAAATAAAGATGGCCCTTGGCAGTGGCACGTGAAGCCATAGCTTGTGTTCCCTGCTGGTCTTGATTCTGGTCACAATGTAAGATATATACATACTGTGATTCTGGTTCAGCCTACGAGAGCCCACGTACTCGTGCCGCCATGGGGCACTCTTCTTTTGTTCTGGCCGACTGGACCACGAATGGTGTGCCGCTACAACCCAAAAATTGAAAACAGTGTGGGTGGCCAGAAATGCAAAGCAACTGGAGCGCAGGCAATGTGCAACATGGCCCGCATCTTGCATAATTTTAATTTTGTTGCGTGTGGCATCCCGGGCATTTCATGCAACGCCGCGTGCCGTTAGTATCCTGGAGAACAAATAGCACATCGCATAATTGTCTAAGACAGCACGCTGTGGAGCGAGGTGTAGCAGGTTCAATTCCCCGGTCGTGCTTTTCGAAAAAATTTTTCTTCTGAATTATTTTTGTTTGTGGCTTTTATGTATATATATATATATATATATATACACATATACATATACAATGCATGATGGCAACAGCAAAAACCTGCCTAGAGTGTCCATATAATTGCTATCATAATAATATACATGCAAGCATTGCTTGAATAATGGAACCGTTGCTTGCAAGACAACCTTATAGGCATTCTGTGTTATTTTAAAGGACCACTCACAGCCAAATGTTGCTTTGCAACTTTTACACTTCGATGAATACGCCTATGTCTTATAATCCGGAGATTGAATTGTAAATGCTCAAATGTAAAGTACTATAACTAATGATAGCATCATTAATTAGGGTAAATTATTTTCAAAGCACACTCCCAAAATCAAAATACTTGCGCCCCACCACAGTGGAGCGCCATAATGTCAAGTGAAGTCAAATTTAGCTGATTTTCGGAGCACACTTTTTAAATTGAGGCACCGTGTGTGGGAAGGAATGAAATTATGGTGGGTGCTGTACTAGCCAGGGTGTGAGACACAAGGCACATTGTCCTGCCTAAATTTTTGTCCAACATTGAACACCAACCATAAGAATGACACACAACACGTCTGCCTACCCAGCCCCCCACACATGGTCAATAGTTTGCCCCCCCCTACAAAAAGAAATTCTCATTTCACCACTTAAACCATCGCTGGCTTCAGCAGCCCTACGACAGAGCAAGGGAAGAGAGGAAATGAAGGTCTCTGTTGTACATCATTGGAGGTGGTGTTGCGTGAGCCCCACAAGCTTGCCTGTTCGTGACGTCGATAATACTTGCGGAACGAGGGAAACATCCTCGGGAGCCTGAGCAGCTACAAATTTCGACATATTGAGGACAATGTTGCGAGGTGCTGCCAACTCAGATGAGCGTCTTCTTTTACATTAAAGCCGTATTGATAATGTTCAAGGCAACACCTGCCACTGATACTCTAATCAGAAATGCTTATGTATGCAGGAGAATGGAACTGCATGAACATCTAAACCTTGAAATTTTGACGTCAATGGTCCTTAATGGTGACATCGCTTAAAACATGAACTCGTGAAACCAGGAAATGTGCCTCACTGATGAAATGCTTTTGTAAGGAGTTAGATTTCTAGCAGCACATTACTAGAAAAAAAAAAGAAGAAGAAGAAGTCCAAGGCTTTAAAGTTCTCTGCATTTCAGTACCTTGTACTCGGCTACTAGAAACGTGCCAGCAACTGTCCTGTATGACGTTTCCCAAAAGTCACTTAGGGTGTGATAGTCATCGAAAGATGGACTCCCTTGCTTTTAAAGAGCCAACTTGTTTTCACTGTCTGTAGAGAATGCTGCAACACATTGTCACTGATGCTCATGGGAAGCCAAGCATATGCCTCTTCAAGTGGTACTTATTTATCCCCACTTTTATCATTTGCATCACTTGACTAGTTGACTAAAGCTTCAGCTTGACTGGCTAGATGTTTTTTTTTTCCCCTCCAGAATTAACACTGCATGGATGACTTGCGTTGGTTTCTTTTTCCTCTGGGTCATCCATTTCGTGGACTGAAATAAGTTATTTTCTCATTTACAGTTTTCAAGAAATTGTGTTGGAGAAAGGTCCTGCTTTGATATGTTAAACTACCCTACGTAAACAAGATAAACATTTAAAAAACACTTTGTAAGAGGTATTTGTTGTTGTGTAATGTTTTATATTTCTATCAAGTGTAGCAAAAGAAAATATACGGCATAAGTTGAGGATTTGCTCCCCTAGCAGATACTGGAAATTAAAAACACTTCCTTTCAGAGACAAGGAAATTGGTTCGCTGTGGCTAATTCCTCATGCAATGGGAACATATCTGCTTCTCCTGCATGTTTGACTAGGATGGGCGTGTGTGGGCTTGAAGTTTAAGTTATTGCAATTGTCCCGTTTGATGTTCCTCTGCATGTACTATATTCAAGGAATAAAATGTCAGTTTTAGGTCTAACCAATACTTATACGTTAATTTCCAGCTTTTTAAGTTTGTGTAGCATCAGTGTAATCTTGAGCTTGACTAGGAGTTCTCATGGGTTTGGTGACTAGATGAATAACGACGTGACGTAGTGCTCTCAAGTGACTGTGCTTTGCTTAATGAGTGGTTCTACTTAAATGTCTTGTGTTTTGTTCCATGACTAATATGTAGGAGCATAGCTGTGGCTTTTTTACTTTGTGCATCATGACAGCCATGTGCGTTTACTTGGTTATGGTTGTGTGCAAGTCAGTCAGGCAGGCCACAGTATACTGGGATACATGCCAGCATGGCCTATTACTACCCACATTGAAAGAATAGCTACCATTGAACTACAGCCAGTGTAGCACCTACCTTTCTAAGAAAGCTCTGTCCTCCCACGTATTTTCGTGGTGTTCATTACAAAAAAGAGTTGATTGTTGAAATTAATGCTTGTTTCATGACTTCATTGTGCAGTGGCAACATGTGCTGTTTGACCCTCGTGAATAAGGCTTGTGCGTCTTGTTGTTACAGATCAAGAGCACCCGCCTTGTGAGAGACAAGGAGACTGACAAATTCAAAGGTGTGCGAGCTTTTTGCTAGCTAAAGCAGTGACAGACTTATATTGTTGTGCTGCGTTTTCATTCCAGCAGAAGCAAGAATGCTTATTTGGTATATCTTCCCTCTAAAAAAAAAATGTGGGAACATATGTGCTTTATTCTTTTAAAGCTAAACATTCTGAACATGCGGTTAGCACTGAGGGGACCAGTTCGACCGTTAAAGTTTGAAAAGCAAGGTAACAGTTGCAGTGACTTGTGTTGATGGAACACTTGCAATTGGCAAAAGGTTGTGGGGTCGATTTCTTGGCTGAGGGTCAATTCTTTGGCTGATAGAAACTACCTAACAAGAGGTGGGGAGGGGGAGGGAGGATGGGATCCGAAGACATTCACTATGGTACCTCTCATAGCTGCTGTGAGACGTTAATAGGGCAGTAGGAAAATGGCACACATAAAAAAAAAAAAGGCACGAAGACAAACACGGCACCACAGTGTTGTAACTTGTGCCTATCACACTATTATACAGTCAAACCTGAGTATTATCAAAGTCGTGTGCATTGAATTGTCCCTTACATTGAACAATCTAAACAATATAATGCTGTAATGAGAATATATAGCAAACGTAAACGGTTACATCTAAAAAGTATAGCAGGGACTCTCGATATATTGAACTTCAAGCAGGTTATAAGGGCCCCAGAAGAGGGCTTTCCAGTGAGGCAACTGTAGAGCGGCCTTAGCGGCGAAGCAGATTTTCGAGGTGGCGAGTGTGCTTGCCTGTTCGGATGGCACAGCTTGCCTGGCTGCCTGCACCGCCACGGAGGTGGGGCATCTCACACACACTCTTCTGGACATGTCGCCATCACGTGGCACTGCTTGTGCACTATATCTCCGGAGGGCCACTGTACCCGAGCCGCCTGCACAGATCTCGTGCCATTTCCGGGTCTCAGCTGCTTCGCGCATTCATGCCTGTCAAATGTGGTCAGCTCGGACTAGGAAGACCATATACCGTATTTACTCGAATCTAGGCCGCCCTCGATTGCAGGCCGACCCCCGAAATTCGCAAGGCCAGGAAAAAAAAAAAAGTTTACCTCGAATGCAGGCCGAATGAAAGAAATGCCGTTTCATCGGCAGAAAACCCAGCATTTTTATTGCATAAGCGCGCACTCCGTAGCGCACATTCTTTTCGAGCACGCCAAACTCGTGCTGCGCTTGCAGGTTTGAAGTTTTCTCCGCGTGCAAAACGACGCTGCAGTGGCACCACTTGATTGGTGCCATCGCTTCAAAAGCACATGTGGTGCAAGCGTTTCACGAGCACGTGGTTAAGGCGCAACACTTCCAGAACTCTACCAATGCGACTGCACTAAACGTCAGAAAACGGCGAACTCTGCGCCCCGCGCCCGTTGACTATGCCCGCGCAGGCCCGCGCGCGCAGGATGTCGCGAAAATGCCACAGGATGTCGCGAAAATGCCTCGGACGCGCATGCATAACCGCCTGTACACGGCAGCCCGAGATGGGCACGTGGCGAGCTGTCATGCCGCTAGCGTGGCCGGGCCTTTACGTACTGTCGGCCGTAAAAGTTTGCGGGATCCGCAGCGCGTGGCGGAGCGACGAAAAACTGCATCGCTGCGTCACCTACCGTGACGCGGCGGGTGTTCAGGATATCGGCCGCGGCCTCTGCGATAAGATCCGGCAAAGTCGCGTTATCTAAACGCGCTGTCGCTAATCGCTGAGGCCGATAGCCTCGAAAACCGTCACGGTAGGTGACGCAGCGCTGCAGTTTTATGTCGCTCCGACACGCGCTGCAGATCCCGTAAACTTTGCGGCCGACAGTATGTGGTGGCCGCGGTCAAACCATGGTACTCGAATCTAAGCCGACCCCCCCCACTTTCGCACATCCTTTTTTTTGAAAAAAAAACATCGGCCTAGATTCGAGTAAATACGGTACTTGATGTTCTAATGGTCGCTTCCTTAGTGGCATGTCAAGAACAACTGAAAGCTCGTGAAAAGTCGCACCTCCAACATTGCCCGCCTTGCAACAAGGAGCGACGTCCATTGGCAACAACAAGAGCGCCGTTATGAATGGCTGCAGCAAAGCGAAGACCTTTGGCAGGCGGAACAAATCGGTCCCCGAGCGATCCAGCCTCATTTTCTACCTGCATCAGCCACCTGGCTCAAGCAGGTGGAGAACGAAGACAAGGCTTTCCCGCTCGTCCGTTCCTCCTTTGGTGTGAACTAGCCTTGAAAGAGGTGGTTTAGTTCTTTACCACATCAGCGCCCTGGCCAGGCGAGTTGCCAACACCACCCTGCAAAAAATCATCCCACTCCGAAGCTTACGTGCTTGCAAGCTCCTGTTGCACTCTAATTTGCCACTACGTTGCAGCTATTGCTGGCACGAAGCAGAATTATATTTGCTGTTTGTTGCAAAGCTGGTAACAGTCAATCAAGTCAAGTGAGAAGTTTTCACATAGCTGCATGCGTACGAAATTGTAAGGAGCACCTTAAGAATAAATCATGCACAGGAGGCCTTGTGTCCATGGCGCTTGGGGACATATGCCCTGCCATGTACCAATGATTAGTTGACTTTTCGGGCGCTCTATTACTTGTGCGTGCTTTGCCTCCATACCTTTTCCTATGCTGCCACAGCAATCTCTTTGCGATAGTAGCTAGGGCTGTATTGTCGCTTTGACGACAGGCTACTACGTAAGAAAAGTTTCCTTTGGAATTTTTTGTCATCAGGATTTAGTTTTGTACACAAACCTTTGGCCCATAACAGTTGGCAAGATTCCTTAAGAGAGTAACTCTTCACATATTGCGAGCAGGGGCGTAAATCCATAAAGACCTCAAGGGAGGACACACATTTTCCAACGGTGGCCATTTTGTTTTTACAAATATGCTTTATTTTTAATTATACAAAATTAATATTATTATATTCACAAATAATAATAATAATAATAACAAAACGAGCATGAGCGTCGGCACCCGGTGACAAAAAATAGCACTGGGCATCCAAGCGGCTTCACATGGTGAAGTTAGTTTCTAATACCAACTCGTGGGCAGGCGCTAGCATCTCTGCAGCTGCATAAGTCCAGGTTAAAGTACGCAATAAAAATGGAAAATGGTAGCACTTTTTGTGCTAACGCATAAAGGTATTTCCCATCGTGTATACCGGCTAGAAGTACTTTGTTTCTGTTCATTGAAGGTGCTTCAGATTTCAGGGATAGTTTTTCCGAAAGCTTGTTGTCCTTGACTGTCAAGAAATTGAAATGTGACGTTTGGAAGATAAATCACAAGGGGGGGACACTTGCAAGAGGTGTCCCCCCCCCAGCCTGAGTGCAGGGGGGGTCAGGACCCCCCCTGACCCCCCCCCCCCCCCCCATGATTTACGCCACTGGTTGCGAGTGTGTTGTTGCAGTCACATGGGGTGCCGTTGTGCTTGTGCTTACTGCTAAGCTTGACTCTTGGCTGATGATTCCTTGGCTTATTGTTTATTATTGCTCGTGCTTAAGTGTCTTGCATTCTCTCTGCCACATAGCATTTTGTGCTTACGAGTCATTGGACTTTTTTTTCCAGGCTATTGCTATGTGGAGTTCTTTGACCTTGAGTCCCTGAAAGAGGCGTTGGAGTTTGACTCAGCTGTGAGTAGAGCATTTATCTGATCACTCTCATTATTGCTGTGAAACTTTTTTGGAATACTACAATTAACTATTGTTAATTTGTCATGTTGGGGAGTGGCATAATTAATTAAATTGTCCCGTGGGTTGAACTACAACAGGCAGAAAATAAGCATGTTAAGACGCTGCTCCTTTATTTAGTAGAATTT
The DNA here is from genome assembly GCA_030522465.1 of Rhipicephalus appendiculatus. Lineage (NCBI taxonomy): Eukaryota > Metazoa > Arthropoda > Arachnida > Ixodida > Ixodidae > Rhipicephalus > Rhipicephalus appendiculatus. Next base: position 18,590,781 of record JALIZH010032945.1, on the reverse strand, counting down.
GCCAGTATAGTACAAGGGATTCAGGAATGTAACGCACTCCCAGCATTTATGGATTCAAAAAGTAAAGATCAGTGCACATGCTAATCTAATGCACAATCTATTTTGTGACAAGAAAAATGTAGCATACCCCCAGTTCTAATGATTACAGGAAATGTGGTATACCTTCTCAAAAAAGAAAATTTATTTTCATTGCCAACACCTTCGGACAGTTCTTTATCATCAGGGGCCTCAGCATGCCATACTCTGCGTGATTAAGATAAACTATGATATCCTGCATTTCTCGAATGAATGTGCACCGGTTTGGGTGCTAATTCTAGACAAAACTTTTGCAATTCGCAGTTCATTATGCAGTGCAGACTCGGACATACTGTAAATGAAAATAGGATACAGTTTCAATCAGCTGTTGCTCTGATGTGCGTTTCCATACCCTAAAGAGTGCAGCAACGGAGCTTTTGGGGCCGTCACATGTGGGAGTCGTGTGATCTGAGAAGAAATGTCACATATGACGTCAACTGCTGTCAAAATTTGAATGAAAGGGAAAGGTTCTGCACAGCATTTCAAAAGTATAGCTATTTTGCCAGCGTCACCTTCGGGCCAGTAACCTACGGCATGCTGTTTCGCATGCCTCACTACTTTGCCAGCATCACGGCTGCCAGAACCAGAGTTGGCAGTGACATGCCACTCTACAAATTACGTCATGTGTGACGTTTCTGCTCAAATCACGTGACTGTCACACATGTGACAGTGAACGGAATTTCTACTGCTGTGCTTATTAGCGCACAGAAACGCGCCACTCCAATGCCAGTCGACCAGCAAAACGGTCTGCAAGCACAGACCCACGCGGCCAAACTGTCAAGTGTCACTACAGCATTCTGTTCATGACAACTGCAGAAAATACTGGCCCTCAGGCTGCACAAGCATCTCTTGCTGGAAAACCTTAATCAGGAACAATTCACGGGCAGTTCTGTGTACCTCGCTTTGCTTTGCTTGCAAAATGCAGTGATTCCACTCCTGCGCCAACTGCGCCAAAGTGCGCCAAATCAGATTTGCTGCGCCATCCTGATAATATCAACGGAAATTGCGCCAAACTGCGCCAAAGTCTCGGATTTGGGAAGGGGGGGTATATCACCAGCAATAGCCACGCCGGCGCGTAAAAACATGTGCAGCGTGTTCTCGGGGCGGCCAAAGTCACAACCACGTACTAAGAATTATTCCGCTGAATAAACAGTGGTCGCGCGTGCGTCCCAAGTAAATCACGATCCTATGCGCGGTGCCGATGCAGCTTCTGTCGTGCAAGTCGGCCCAACGGCAAAACATGCTCTCCGCAGTGGCTCGTGACGTTTTGACGAATCGGTAGCGTGTAAGTGTGGCGGCGATTCATCGGCGGACGTTGTCCTTTCCAGAAACGCTGCTGATAGCTCGTTTCCAGAGTCGCACTGCACGTAAATAAAGCAATTTTCACTAATAACTGCACGCGTGCCGCCAGAATGTTTGTCACGTCTATTTCTGGACATCGCGGAATGAAATCTGGGAACACCATAGGAATAGATACAATGTTACACCTCCGCCCCTCGCTTTCCAGGATCAATAGCTGATGGTTAAAAAAAAAAAAATAAATAAAATCACGGTATCGCATTCACAGTAAAAGAACTCGTTGTTGGGCTAGTTGGTTGGCGATTTCCAAAAAAAATAATTGGAGCACAAACACACGGCACATTCACACACGCTCACACACCCAGGTGCGTGTTTGGTGCCTGCGTGTGTGCGTGTGTGAATGTGCCGGGTGTTCGCGCTGTAATTATTTTTTTTGGAAATCGCATTCATTGCTTCGTTCTGGGGGGGCGGTAGGCTGTGTCTCTCGAAGGGCGCAGTCGCTGGCGCGCGCTATCTCGAGGCATGGTGAGACTGCTCGTAATCTTGCTGTGCTCTCTACGCTTACTTCGTGTTTAAAGAACTGACAACATGAAAACCGCTTCGGCACCTGGAGTGGCCATATTCCCATTAACCAGCGTTCTGTTTAGTTACGCGAGATCGGGTCCAAAAGAGCTGCTGGCCTTACTTCGTCTAACAATACAATTTGTTAGTTTCGCTTAAGCTCGAAGCAGTGAATGCGATACCAACAAATTGTATTGTTATACGAAGTAAGGCTTGACGTCATCCGCGAGAAGCGCTAGCGGCGGGGTCGCCATTTTGAAGGTCCGCGCACTCGCCGCATGCGCGAAAAACTTTCTGCACGCGCTGTGTTCGAGACCCGTACGGCGACTTGGATGACTAGAGACCTCCGGAACACCTCTTGCACGCCGATGTACGTGCAGCACGAACGGCGCGTATGAACGGACCTCCAAAATGGCGCGGCGATGGTATTGCCGCCTTGCGGATCAAGGATCAGTGGCCGCTCCAGGGAGAGAAGCGTTTTCGCACAGTCTGTACGCGTTGAGAGCACAACACGTAGACGGGTATACGAGCCGTCTGTGATGCCTGCCGAAACAGCGCGCGCCAGCGATCGCGACCGCGCCCTTAAAGTCAAAGTTCAGTGTTGCAGCTCTAGCGACACAACACCCCCCCCCACCGCCCCTCCCTTTGCGTTATTTCATGCTCTTTGAAGACGGGTGGGGCGTTCCTGTCTGCTTGAGTAGCAATCGATGGCAGGCCTGGCGCGCGCGGTGATGTTATCGGATGCGGCCTCCGTGCAACGGAGATAGGCCGGCTCTCTTTATCTCTGCTTCAGCCGCGTTCGTCGCCCCCGCTCGCGCGCTTTTACCCGAGTGTAAAACATACGATGCGCGGGGGGATGTCATCGATTTGGACATTACACAAAACATGACGCGGCGGCAAAAGTCGAGAATGTCCATATAATTGCTGTCGCAATAAAAACAAAATGGCTCTCGCCTTCGAGTCGTCTTAGGTGAATGGACCTTCCCTGTGAGTTTTTTTTCCCCTGTTTTCTAGAGGGCACTACAGGGGGTTTTCGGTGTACAAACAGAATTCCCTAGCCATATACAACTTCACTGCAAAAGGACAACGAAGTTTGTTAAATCATGCAGTCCACCGTTGAACGAACTTTCTGACACTTTCGCGGAAGCTCGATTGAAGCGGATCTCCATATCCGGGCAATCCTGCGCATGTGTAAACGATAGTCCAGAAGCACTGTGAGAATGCTCTTGCTCCAGGCCTCAGAGAGAGGGAAAGGAGTGTCGGAGGAGGTTGGCTTTATGAGGCTAGCTAAGTGACATCATGTTACGCCCAGCAATATAATCGATCGTGAAGAAAAAGAACCTCTTTCTGCTTGGAGTCGTCTTAGGGCAATGCATTTGGGACAGTGTGAGTCTTTAGCGTTGAGGCATTGTTGTACGTCGCAGCCTGGCCCGTAGCCAGGGGGGGGGGGGGAGAGCTAGGCCTCCCCCGAATTTCGAATGGTGGGGGTGTTTTACCGAGAATGCATGATGAAAATAGGTGTTTTTCGGGGTTTTCAACAGGTGCCCCCCCCCCCCCCCGAAAAAAATTCCTGGCTACGGGCCTGGTCGCAGCGATTGTCTACAATGTCTGCTGATTACCACATACATGTATTTAGAATGTTATTTCATAAAGTACGATTTTATTGAACCGGTATTGTGTTTATATGCTACGAAAATAATCGCTGAACAAGTTGTCCCAAAATGCTCAACCGCATGACGCCCTCATTTCTGCATCATCGAGTGAAATAGAGAGTGTTCCTGAGATGATTGGTTCCTTGAGATTTGCAATGAATCGAAATATTTCTAGCTCTGCACAAGAGCCCCAAAATAATTATTCAGGTCCTTGAATGTAAATGCAACTTGCTTCTCCAGTCTACTCTAGGATGTTAGTTGCTCCAGAGTGCTCCCAGATGCTAAATTACCTGCTCCAAAGTGCTCCAAAATGGAAATTTTGCTGCTCCAAAGTGCTCCAAAATGAAACTTTTGCTGCTCCAAAAATTGCTCCAAATCAGAAGACCTCGGTAGCATCACTGAAAATGTGCGAAAATAATGTATTAGTGGTTTATTACTTAATGTATTAGTGGTTATTTTAACAAGTGTTGACTACCGTATAGAGTCATTTGTCATTTCTCCTCAAGTGATATTTTTAGAGAAAGGCAGAAGTTCAGGGGAAGGTGGAAAATTGAAGAGATGAAAAAATTCGGGGGACATGGAGTGTCGCCGGAGCCGACATTTCGAAAAGTGGAATTGTCGAGTTCAAGGCTGCAGCCTTGAAAAAAACAAGTTCGACTCCCTGTGGTCACGAATTTTTCATTTTTAAAGAGAAAGTGCTCAAAAAACGGAATGTACCGCTATGTGCCTCCTTGTCTTCCTTATGCCTAGGGCCCCTAACTTCATGCGGTGGAAAATTTGGAATTCTGCAATTCCAGATAGAGAAATCTGCGAAATTCCGCGGCAACCCTAAACATGCAAAATTCTGCGGCAATATTGAGCAAATGCAAGAAGGCACATCCATGAATTTCATCCATGAATTTCACAAAACTAGTTTCGGTTGTAAAGTCTTTCTGAAAATGATCCCCGCGTATTGCCGCGAAGCTAGTTTTCCTGCACAGCTTTCAAGCACTGCCGTGAAGCCACCTTGGCAGACCAGAATTCGACCTTGTTTCCTTCAAAGACATCGTAAATAAATTTTTTTTATGAAATGTGCTCGAGCTCTTTTTTCTTACTTGGCCGTGCGATATTGGGGGGGTCGACCTACATTCGAGTCGACTTACAATCGTGTAAATACGGTACTAAAAACTTTTCGCGTTCCCGCGAAGGAAAAAAAAAAAACGTAAATTCCGTGACTTTTCACAGAATCGACCTGTTTTTCACATTTCCGCGAAAAAACATAAATTCCGTGATTTTCCGCGGAATCGCGGAATCGCGGAAAGCTAGGGGCCTTACTTATGCCAGTCTCTTGCTCCAGTAAAACTGATTGTTGGGCTTGTTGGTCTGGCATTATCACTTCGGTGGTTCAGCTCAAACAAGATACACTTGAACCCCTTTATAAGAGACATGCACCGGGCAGCAATTCTTGTCTCTTATATCAGGTGTCTCTTATAAGTAGGGACCCTAACTTCATGCGGTGGAAAATTTGGAATTCTGCAATTCCAGATAGAGAAATCTGCGAAATTCCGCGGCAACCCTAAACATGCAAAATTCTGCGGCAATATTGAACAAATGCAAGAAGGCACATCCATGAATTTCATCCATGAATTTCACAAAACTAGTTTCGGTTGTAAAGTCTTTCTGAAAATGATCCCCGCGTATTGCCGCGAAGCTAGTTTTCCTGCACAGCTTTCAAGCACTGCCGTGAAGCCACCTTGGCAGACCAGAATTCGACCTTGTTTCCTTCAAAGACATCGTAAATAAATTTTTTTTATGAAATGTGCTCGAGCTCTTTTTTCTTATTTTGCCGTGCGATATTAGGGGGGTCGACCTACATTCGAGTCGACTTACAATCGTGTAAATACGGTACTAAAAACTTTTCGCGTTCCCGCGAAGGAAAAAAAAAAAAACGTAAATTCCGTGATTTTTCACAGAATCGACCTGTTTTTCACATTTCCGCGAAAAAACATAAATTCCGTGATTTTCCGCGGAATCGCGGAAAGCTAGGGGCCTTATACCCGTGCCACACGGGCACAGAAAATGGCATTTACTCCCTAATGCCTTCAGATTTAATGCCATTTGCGTGGTGCCACACGGAGAAACGAAATGACATTCGTCCAAATGCCATTCGTCACCAAATGCCATCGCTAGAACTCATTTGACTGAGAAATGCATACTCTCGACGGCGCAGCTGACGAAGTGTGATATACCTACATTGTATAAAATGACATCCTGTTCAGCTGGAAACAAACTTTTCGCCTCTTTTATTTACCCTAATCACTCGACGAACATCTTCAGCTGGTAGATGCTGTATTTTGAATGCGACAGGCGCCATTTTCTTTTTACGCTGTGGATCTGAGTAGTTTGCTACGGTCGTTTGCAACGCCGTGAAACAAAGCAACGAGCAAAAGCTAACGGCAGCATAATATGCTTATTTCTACATTTAATTATTCTCGGAGGTATATCAAGCTTGTAAACGCGTGTTTACAAGCTTGATGTGAAGAAAATGTGATCGACATCATCAAGCCAAATGTCATTCAGTTTGGACGTGTAGCAGCTCCGCCGAAAAAAATGTCATTCGGGAACTGAATGCCTTCACTACCGAATGTCATTTTCTGTGCCCGTGTGGCACGGGTATTACTTATAAGCAGGGTACCACATATGCATTTTCTTATCAACCCCTATTTTAATGTAGGCACACTGGTGTCTCTTATATCCCAAGTGTCTCTTACATCAGTGCCTCTTATAAAGGGGTTCGACTGTATTAAATAAGGGCAGCTGTTGGGGCAAAGTGCCCGTTTTCGTCTGCTTTGTTCTTTTGTGCTTGTTTCATTTGCGCTAAATCAACAAAGTTGTCTCCTGCTCTCTCGATCTCTTGAGCAGCCGTAGTATTATCACAACAGCATAAATTCATAAGCAACTTTTAATCAACAGAATTACCTGTACAGTAAAATACCTTGGCTTGCATGTGCAGGATCTTCAGGGCCGATCGTTGCGAGTGGATATCGCTGAGGGTCGGCGGAGTGATCGCGGTGGAGGCTTTGGCAACAGGCGAGGTGGACCAGGTGGAGGAGGTAAGCATATGGCTGTTTACCATGCAGTATTTGTTTTAGAATTCCATTCACTGCTTTTGAAGCACCAAGGAGGAACAGATGAGATTCGCCGAGTTCTTTTCCACTGCAGTGTGTGTGTGTGTGTGCATGCATGCATGCGTGTGTGTGTGTGTGTGTGTGTGTTGTGTGCGTGTGGAAGTTGTCAGCTGCTGAGCTAGCACAGCCAGAAACAGTAAATTATCGGATGAGTTATGCTATCTCCAAAATGCAGGGATCCCACTGGTATGTTGTAGGTTTCATAGGTGTGAAGCAATTAGAGCAAGCTGTTTGTTCATTAATTATCAGCCTGACCATGAAAAAACAAGAATAACAGCGTGATTTTGCACTTTAACTCGAAATTCAACCCCACACCTTCGTTCGCAAACTTCGTTTGGCAGCACAATGTTCATCTCCCGTGTTTCTCATTTGCCTGCGTTTTGCAGTTTCACAATACAATCTCTTTTGTATCTTCCAAAGGTATTCAGTGCCATCTGGTAACAGTTTAATTAGTGTATAGCAGCATAAATGGCACCAGACAGGAATCCTGCAACATTTAGCATTGCCTTATGAGTTTCAACGGATGTACCCTTGAGGTGTCGTGTTCCCCACTTGTGCTTTCCCCAACCTTTACAACCTGCAAGCTTGAACACTCGTAGCTGAAATTGCCTCAAGGTGGACTTTGGAGAAATTCCTCGTATTGGTTTTAGGAACAATGTTTCTCACAAACATTTTCTGCAGAAGAGTGATAAATAGGGGTGTGCGAATATTCGAAAGTTTCGAATATTCATCGAATATTGCATTCGTAATATTCGTATTCGATTCGATAACCACATATTAGAAAAATTCGAATATTCGAACTAACTCGAATATTCGATCCTTATGAATATTCGGTCACATATGTTACTGTGAAGAACTTCCGATTTTGCGCCTTTACGGTAACAGCGCATCAACAGTAGATTATGCAGCGATCACTAAGACTTCGGTGCGAGTGCAATGATGCCTGCACGGAAACACACGGGAGCGTGATGACGGCTACCGACGAACGCCGCGGCACGTCATCGCGAAAAACCAACGATAAAATCTTAAAGAATCTAAATCATGAACTGCCTCCTTGGCGGTACGTGTGGCTTTGCGGTTTAGCGCCGTTACCGCTCGTGTAAGCGTACTTGTATCGAACACGCCGTTCGCTGCCGCGCCCTTGTGCGCGGAACCGCCTCAATAAAGTGCATATCGCTCGTAGCAATGAAGGCAACTCGCCGAGACCGCATTGGACCGACAGAATACTCATCGCACCTTTTGCACGGTTCGGTGCTGAGCGAGCACGAAGAAAAAAAAAAAAATGTCACTACGCAAGGGCTAATGCACGCGTACGTTATAGCGAGCGGCGCCAACGGAGTGAGATAGTAGGCAACGCACTGCACGCAAATAGCTGGGGACGCTCAGCTCGACGTGCGATACAGCAGGTAACGCGTTTCATGTGTAGCTGCACCAGTTTTCGCTAATGGATCGCCGTACAAACGTACGCGCACGCGTCGAAGAAAGCCTGACGAGTCGTCCGTCAGCTGTGCCGCTGCTTCAGCATGTACTTACATAGTTCCGAAATGATTTGATGGTAGCGCATGGTCATGCGAAAAAGCTGAAGTGTTTTTCCGCGCAATGGCAAAGAAAGAAAAGGCCATGCACTTTCGGTAACGTTACAATGGCGTCATCACACATATATTTTTCTGTTGCTAACGGCGGCGTACGTAAGGCGACGGACGGAGATTTGAGGCAGTTAATGCGTAGTACCGCTGCGTTCCCGACAGCGCTTTTGGGAATCCGCCGTACGCGCATCAAACTCTCGCAGCAGCGTCTTCTGCAATCAATCTTCCGTTACACCGTTGCTGCGATCTTGCTGTGTTTTTAACGTCAGTTCACTGCCGTCGGCAGCCAGTGCGTCGAAGGCGGTCGCAATGCGGCAAAATAGTGCCCTCGCCGCCGCGAGTTGTTCTTGTGGCTCCGTTAACAAAAAGGCATATTTGGGGCGTCTTTCTGCCACACATCAATAATCATCTATCTCGCGTGCCTTCTTTGCGTTATCACCGCGCGCCCGGTACTTCTTGGTCACGATCGTGCGGCTATCGGCGTGACGGAGCTCTCGATCGGAAAACGGCGAGCGCGCATTTCTCGAGAAAGGGAACGAAAGCAAGCCAGATAACGAGTATCGCTGTGTACTCGAAAGACGCCCCAAGTACTCCTGTTTGCCTTCGTCGCTCGACCGGTGAGAACAGGGGGCGAAAATTAAAACGAAAACGATAAAATCTTTGGGTCGTACGAGCTAAAACTGAGTGTGGGAACTAGGATGAATTGTGACCACCTGGGGCGCTTTAAAAATCACTTACACGGGCGTTAACTGTTACATTTCACCTAATCAGAATACGGCTGTCATGGCAGGTATCAAACCAGCGGCCTCGTACTCACTAATCATGGCAGCTACAAAAGATTTTTATTTTATTTTTATTTTTTTGTATTAAAGTGTTACCACATAAAAACAAAGACAGAAAAAGTTTGTTCAACACGTGAATTCAGCCCAAGACATCACAGTCACAAGCTCAACCATTACAGTCATATGCTTCCTAGCTGGTCCAGATGGTGACATTTTTTTGTGCACTAAACAAGTGAACTGTTTTCAACATAAATATATGGTAAAGTAAAAGATTACAGGTAAAAAAAATCGCGTCTCTTGATTATTCGATATTCGATTCGTATTCGAAGCTATGTATTCGTATTCGATTCGTATTCGAAAAGTTTGATATTCGCACACCCCTAGTGATAAATTATAAAAGCTCGTGCTATAATGCTACCACCACGACTGTGGTGCTGTGGTGCAAGAAAGTGTTCAGTGAAAAAGGCTTTTCAGTTCTCATATAACCTTCTCTGCTACTAAGTTGTGTATCTTCTATATGATAAGCATGGCTACTTTCTAAAGCTATCACGCACCAGTCTAGTTTAGTGTATTGTATCCGTTTTTTTTCTATTTCTTCTCTTGCTGCGCTACACTTATACACCAGGACAAATGAGAAGACTGGACACATGCACACATTGGTGTCCTGTTTTCTCGTTTGTCCTGGTGCATCAGTAGAGCGCAGCAAAAGAATGGTGCCATAGCAGCTAGCCCCCATTGAAGCCTTATTGATCTCTTTTTTAGTGTGACTGTAAGTGTTGTTGTGTCCCATTAGTGGTCATTTCTGTGCTGAGGCAATTGTGGTGTCTGCCATCTGCAGGTTTTGACCGCGGTGGTGGTCGAGGGGGTGGGCCTAGGGACGGTGGGCCCAGGGACGGTGGGCCCCCCTCGTTACGGAGACCGAGGAGGACGGCCCGGAGGAGACCGTGGAGGCTTCCGTGGAGGCTTCTCGGACCGCCCCAGCGACCGTGACTTTGACAGGTACAGGTCTGTTGAACCGCATTGTAAGTCACGGACTAACACGAGAACGAGTCGACGGTAGGACCTGACAACGGTCCGCTCGTCTTGTCCTCGTGTTGGTTCTTGATTTGCGATGAGGCCAACACCAAAACCCGTTTTATTCTTTCATCTAAGTGGTGCACAGTTCTGGATGGTTGACTTAGTGTGTGATTAAATTGTGATGGTTGTCTAGTAATGTGTGACAAAACCGACTCTAGTTATGCAGTGCCCAGGGGCCAAATTGTGCATTAGGTTACATTATATCAGTGGCTTAGCATTCCTAGACAGGTTAGGTGTTATATGATACAGCTCTCAAGAGCAAGGAGGGGTGATTCCCATTTTTTTCTGTTTATGTCAAACTTTAATAAATCGGTATGGCAATATTGAGGTACATAATAATGGGCCTGGTCCATTTCAAAGGAAGTGCTGCTTGAGTAATGAATTAAAAAATCCAAATTGTCTTGTGTAGGCCACAGTTATACTTTATCGGTGTGGGCACTGCAGTAGTTGTTGAAAATTGTTCATAATTTTACAATGGAACAAATAACTGTTATACAGACTCAAGGATGTAAGATAAGCTTTTAACAACTTTGAAATAAAACCTGACCTGTAAAAATGCTTTAAAATTAAGCTATGTAGATCGGAAAATGTTGCTAAGTTTACAGTGAGTTTCATTAATTTTACAGTTAAACCTTGATGCAACAAAGTTGGTAAAATATGCTATATTTACTTCATTTTTTAGAGACTTTGTTAAAGGGGCCCTCCAACACTATTCAACCCCCCGTTTTTTACTCGTGGGTTGTGTAGACTGACGTTGACACAGATTAATGCAGCAAGAACGGCAGTGATAACGACACGCAGTCCTAAGTTATTCGGTTTAGAATATTAAAAATGCAAGAAAAAAAAAAGCCTACCCTCAACTTGATTTTTGAGGGGTCACCTGACCACGTTTCACTCGCCTTGTGATGTAGGGGGGGCTTTCCCAGTGAAATTAGCAAGAAGCTCCTACATAGGGGAAGCTCGCACACCGTTGTTGCTTGTCCTTTCCAACGTGTTGTTGACGTCGTCACCATAGTAACAAATGTAATGCCTGACACCTGAATTGTCACAACGTGAGCAGGCGCTACTGTTTCGAAGCGAGGTATTTTCTGCTGTTCTTTACGACATTCCATGTAACTCCCTCCTCTCATTCTGAGAAGGGAATTTGTGGAACAAATAGGGCGGTGAAGTACTGATGACCCCTTTGCGAGTTGTTCGGTGAGCCGCCCGATGAACTACAAGGGTGCATTTCACCCCTTCAACAACAATCAAGAGCCTACCGCACGTGCGGAAAGAGAGAGTGAAGCCTTTTGTATGGACATCTGACCCGCGCAAGCGAAAAATCCAGAGGTGAAATGGTAGCCAGCGTTTCTGTTGTGCTTTGTAGTCGTATTGATCTTTTTTTGTTGCGGCCGCGTCTGTTTGGGGTTCAATGAAAAAGCACTGAAAAGAAAAATGAAAGACATTAGTAATCTCAGTTCTGATGGCACGCCACGATCTCTTCTAACGTTACATTTATCCAATCGTAGGCTTGCAGCCATCCTCCGTCATTTCCGCCCGCAACAGTTCTGGCGAGTGCCACCACGTGCTGATGCGGTCAGCAGCGATGTAGTGATTTTATGGCATGATTAAAATACTAAATCACTTTATATTGGCGTTTAGACTTATGCTAGAATTATCCCCAACCATCACTCTACGCAAAACAAATAAAAACAAAACAGGTGCTTCAAAAGTGCTGGAGGGCGCCTTTAAGTTGTAGTTTGACATTTTATGCAAAGTATAGTCATTGCAGGATTCATTTTTATGTGGAAAATGCTGCGAGAATGTTCGAATAATAACAGCAGCGCGAAAAATTGGTAGCTTCAGTAAAAAAAAAAAATTGAGGCATCTTCGCACTAGGGGTGCCAAGCCTGAAGGAAGTGCGGAGCTGGGCAGCCTTCTTTGTTTCTCTTCGGTTTTCTTTTTCTTTCCTCCTCTCTGTCTTTTTCTCCTTTTCCATTTTTTTTCTGTCTTTTTTTTCTCTATTTTATTTTATTTCTTCCTCTCTGTGTATCTATTTCTTTCTCTGTCTATTTTTCTTCCTGTATTTCTCTCTCTTTGCACTTGCTTCCTCTTCCTTTTTTTTCTATTTTACACGGGGTTTTGCCTGCATTACGCCAAGCGTGCTAGTTGTGTAATTGTTGATGATGAAGGCACTCAAAGAACAAGAGGAAGAAGTCTTCTCCTTGGCGCTAGCGCGCGCTCAATATGCTGCACATGGAGTGTTACGCCAAGCGACGACGACAGTATACAACAGCCCGGCCCCCTAAAGTTCTCCGCACTTAAAATATCAATTTTGTTGAACCTGAGATCGGATGGCCATGCCTTAAGGCTGCGCTGGTGAAGTCCTCTTTGCCACGCGCTTATGTCACACACAAAGCGGAAAGAGATGCAGGTACGATACACAGTTGTAATATGGGTTAGGTGGAACTATTGCATCTATTCTGCTGCCGTGGCTTATCAAATCCTCAAGTGTTGCCCAGAGTGCTGCAACGCCAATAGTAAAATAGGCGAACCTCCATACAATGAATGCCTCGATATTACAAAGTTTTTATATTACCTGCGGTTACTCCATAGAAGTGCATGTATGTATTTGTGACTTCTGTGTAACGGAGTTACAGCGGGAGACAATCGTGAAATAACAAATTCCCTCCTCCGACCACCCATTGATTTGGCCCCTGATTTTGTCACTTCAGCCCAAGAAGCAGCTGCATGCATCTTCTACGGTCGCCTGTCGACGACTGAACGCAAAGGGGCGTCACATGCACGACACACACGTAGCCCCAGTGAAAATGCGCGCTCGTGTGTGTGCGCGCAAGGCGGCTAGGGGGAAGGGCGCATGAAACAGGCAAAAATCACTAGAAATCGCTTGCTTTGCACCTAAGTAGCTGGAAAACTGTGTGGCGAGCTCCAGGCGAATAAATTTGTCCGAGACTGATTTTTCTGCAACGCAATAGTTGAATGCCCTTCCGCCTCACAGGAAGTCGTACCGGCCGTATAGGATGTAAACATCCACCCGCAAATTCAAAATGGCTGTCAAGGAGTAGGTAGTGATTCACATCGGCGCAGTCACAAACTACCGGTGCTACACATCAAAAGCCACGGCCTCTACGACGCATTCCTCAAGATCCTCATTTGGATTAAGATTGCCAAGAAGAGTGGAATCAGCAGAAGGTGCAGCAGCGGCGATTTGACGTGCCCAACATATCTCGCTTTCACGCAGTTGGGCAAGCCTTCCGCCGCCACCGCTGGCATGACTGCTTATGTAGCTTCTGCAGGGTGTATCTTCTGAAACAACCTGAAAAGATTAAAACAATTCTGTTCTGTGTTTCGCGTGCATAACTTGAATTCGGTACGAAATAAACAGCTCTGAAAGCAGGCACAGTGGCATGCATTCACTTCATTTCTAAACGGAGTTGGTAGAAGTAGCCGAAGTGGCGGAATTAATGGTTTTCCGAATGCTCAGTTTTCGACGCTGCATCATGCACGCGCATGAGCCGACTCCTGTGTCCATGCATGTAGTCACTTTGGTGAATCATTCCAAAAATGACTGCCTGGACAAAGAAACTTTAACTCTAGTATTTGTCCGCGAACTCCACATCGCTCCACATTCAGAAACTGCAGGTAGACAGGGGTAGCCTTCAGGCCTGCCTGTAAGCTGCCGTGAACTCTTGTAAGTCAGCTATATCACAAACCATCCACATAATTTTACAGAGTGAATAGCGGTGTGGTAAACTACTACAGTTAAACCTGGATATAACGAAATTGACAAATTCCCGAAAAAATTCGTTACAAACAGGTTTTCGTTATATCCAGTTTCAGCACGAAAATTCGAAAAGGAAACGCACAAATTAAACACAAGGGGAACTGAAGGCAGAGCTCACCCAAAACACTTATTTAGCAGTAAAAAACTGCGTTGCTATTGCGATAGCAATTATATAGACACTCTCGACGGGTTTTTGCCGCCGCCGCCATGTTCCGTATAAAGTCCAAATTGATAGCAAGCCCCCGCGCATCGTAAATTTTACGCATGGGTAAAAGCGCGTGAGTGGGGGTGACGAGTGCTGCTGAAGCAGAGATCAAACGAGCCGGCCCATCTCTATCGCCCCGAGGCCGCATGCGATAAGATCCCCCGCGTATTAGACCTGCCGTTGAATGCTCAAGCAAAGAGGAAACATCCCACCCGTCTTGAACGAGCATGAAAAGAAGCGGAGGGGTCGGGGGGATCACTCAAGCAGCAACAGTGAACTTTGATTTTAACGATCGCAGGCGCGCACGCTATCTCGGCAAGCATCAGCGCTCGGCTCGTATACCTTTCCACGTGCTGCGCTCTCAACACGAAGAGACTGTGAAAAGAGCACTTCTGCCTGGAGCAGCCGTATTTTCTTACACCAGCGTTTTGTAGGGTTACGTGATATCGGATCCAAAAGAGTAGGTAGCCAGCCTTACTTCGTATAACATTACAATTTGTTGCTTTCGCATTCATTGCATTGCATTCAACGCGCCATCGTGTTGAATGCAAGTCGACCTCCGAACCTAATCGCGAGTGCCGATTAGGTTCGGAGGCTCGTCGCGCGCTTTGCAGTCTTGCGCCGTGCCGCGAGTGTCTAGCGAACTTGCGGCGCGGCGCATGACTGCAAAGCGCGCGACGAGTCGACCACCGAAGATCCGTCGACCGCGGTCTCGGACAGTTTACATCAGCGCCTAATCTGACATCTCGGTAGTGACGACACGGTTGTCCGCTTTAAAAAGCGCGAAGGCTGTACGTCATCGGGGGCCACTCCATGCGCGCGCCGCGCAGTGAAACCATGCACGCGTGCACGGCGTCGAAAACGAAGAGCGAACGACATGTATACCGCGGAATGCAATTCGGAAAAGCGCTCTCCATATGCTCCGTGGCCTCACATATGCGACGCGAACTTCAAGCGCACCGACACAAAGCAAGATTTTTTTTTTTTTTTTTTCTGTGTCACTCTAACGAAGTGCAGTTCAGAGACTTCTGCAGCAATCGAAGAGTGGTGCTGGCAACGCTAGTCGTTTTCTTTTTTTTTTTGTTTTTTTTTTTTTTTTTTGTTTGAAGGGAGGGGGAGGGCACATGCGCGCATTCGCCCGCGGCGGCAAGAACGGCGGCAATGCTGGCTCAAGGGGCGCGCCCTCGCAGTCACCGGGGCTCCGAGCGCGCCGTGCGCGCCGCCGCTGATCGCGCTTCTTCGGCGGCGAGGCAACTGCGGAAGATGCATGCTCGTGCCAAAATGGCAAAATCCGGGGCAAAATTTTTAGGTTGTCAGTGGCAAAAATTCGTTATATCAAGGGTGTTTCCCGCTGTCACTTTGTTACATAGAGGTCGCAAATACATGTGTTTCTATGGAGTAATGGCGGGGAATAGAAAAACTTCGTTATATCGAGGAATTCGTTCTATGGAGGTTCGTTATATCCAGGTTTAACTGTAGCAGATAAAAACAATATTGGTCAGCTAGGTACATCGAATTTGCAGTGGTGGGAAACCTGCGCCAATCTGCGCCAACTGGGAATAACTGCGCCATACTGCTCCAAAAGGGTCCTTTTTGTCAAATTTGCGCCATTGCTGCGCCACAAGGTGGTTTTGGAACCAAAAGTAATGTTGACAGCGCGCATACTGAGCGGAAACACGTGATGGTCGCCATCTTGTGCACTTGCGCTGCTCAAGGAATACTTCAACCCCCTTGGCACTGCTGCATTTACTGGCGCAACAGCCGTGGTGTTAGCCGACGCAATCCAATTCAATATCACTGGCAACGCTGCAGCCACGCTGCAACGTTAGGTTTCCGCAAGCGATGCGCTATCCTCAATGCTCTAACGGTCCTGGCAGCGGACAGAGGTGCATTTTGGTTGTCGCCTAATAAAAGCGTGTAGTATGGTTACAACAGCGCCACGATTATTGTACCGTGCGGTGCGTTTATCGTGATAGCGTCAATGCAGCGAGATTTCTTGGTGCATGACCCGCAACGCTCAACTCCGCAACAGCGAGCTGCTATTTTGCTTCTACTAAGCGCTGCGCGCTTGAGTATTGTCCCGCACAACGATCGGCTTAAAAGCGTGCAGTAGGCTTAAAGTAGCGCTACGCGACACGTGTGCCCGAGCGCACAGCTGAAGACACTCATTGCGGTAAGGTTGTCTGCGATAAGTCATACTGGCGCGTTCGTCGGTGGCCGCCACCTCGCCTTCGTTCTTTCCCTATGCTTACCCGTAAAGGCATCGCCGCAATCGCACGGAAGTATCTGAGTATCACAGTATCTTCAGCTATCTGCTCGTGCACACGTGTTGCGTAGCACCACTTTAACCTACTGCACGTCTGTAATAGCCGGTGACTACCTGAGCGCGCGCTGGGCTGCCGATCGCTGCCGCCTCGTGTGGTACCGTGTTCACTGCGCACCGCTTTGCAGAAACGAAAGCAGCTCGCTGTTGCGGAGTCCAGCGTTGTGGGTCGCGGGTACCGAGAAACCTCGCTGCATTGATCACGCTAACCGTGCGCGTATGGTACAGTAAGCGTAGAGCTGTTGTAACCATACTGCACGCTTTCATTAGGCGACAGTCCAAACGCGCCGCGCCTCCGTCCGCTGTCAGGACCGCTAGAGCATCGCTTGCAGAAAGTTCGTCATTGTCGCTTTAACACAACAGGCTTCTCGCCGCATCTGTGCATGGCCTGAAGCGAAGTGGGCACAAGCGGCTCGGCACGGCGTGTACGCCTAGTAGGCGAAGCGCTGCACGCAGTTAACTAACCAGTAGAAGATCGACTCCCTGCTACCGTACCGCATTTAAAAAAAATTGTGTCAGTTTTCGTAGCAGATCGCGGAACACATTTATCGCGGACAGCCGATTATGTCCGCTTCGTCGCTGCGTCGGCTGCTTATCCGCACTCCGCAGTAGTTTCGAAATGCTCCTTGGTGTCGCCACCGCGTGCCATCCGACGGTCGTGCGAGAGTGCCAATCATTTCTGAACTTTGGCAAAAAGAAAGAAATGGCTTTGTGGTGGGCACTTCAGGCAATAATTGCTGTGGCATTGTATTTATTCCTTTTTTAGCGGCGATAGCGCACGTAGAGATACAAATTGGTACTTGGGGCTTAAAGGCCAACTCCGGCGATTTTTTGAGGTCAATGGATCTCAATGAAATTCACTGGGTACGTTCCTTTGCACATTTCCGTTATTTAATCCAAATTTCAAGCTTGAGAGATGCGCTGATTGTTTGCAAATGAATTTTAAAGATTGTCTGCAAACGCCCACCCGGCTTCCCACAATTATTGGCAATATTGCGTGTGTGACGTGTTGGTTTGCCGGTCGACGGAAGTGACGCAGCTGATGGGTTCGCTAACTTTGGCCGCTACAGCGTATATTGTGCTGGTCACAAGGCGACGGTGTTTGGCCGGCGCTTCGCTGGTTTGGCGAGTGATGTTCTGTTCTCTGTGGAGGAGCGTGCGATATTCCGCACCGGCGGGACCAGCATGCCTTGCACGACTTCCGGTTCGTAACAAACTACTACGTCATACGTAGACAGTACACTCGGTTGGGTTTCGGTTTCGGTATTGCGCCTTTTTGCTTATTAAAAATTATTTTCGAATTTGCTGAGCATTTCAGCTATCGGGCGCGTGACGAGTGTCTCAGGAACATAAAAGCACCATTACCCTGACACGGTCAAAAAATCGCCGGAGTTGGCCTTTAATGCATACTACGTTTATTTAATGCATACTACCGGTGGTGTAGCCAGGGGTTGGCAAACCGGGCACGTGCCCCCCCCCCCCCCCTCCCCCCGAAATTTCTTTCGCCATAGCATACGGAGCACAAAATGACACTCGACCTCATTCGCCTGCTCGGCCCCCCACTTCAGATGGAGGTGCCCCCCCCCCCCCCCCCCAAAAAAAAAAAAAAATCTGCATATGCCTCTGCATACTACGTGCTTATTTTGTGGGCTTGCTCCCTCTGAATAAATGATAATGCAAACTGAGGGAACATTAAACTGAATTAAAGCTAAATTTTCTTCCTCTGTGTGTATCATGAAAAGCACGTGCATGCTCCAAACACAGAGGTAGCTGCTCCAAAAGCAGATTTTGCCTGCTCCAATGGCTGCTCCAAAATGGTGGAAGGCATTCCCACCACTGAATTTGTTGCAGTAAATGTGCCTGTTAGTTGCGATTGCTTTTGCTGGCAATTTATTCTAGTCTTCACTGAGCCCAGAATTAGTACTTCTTTTGAGCCCATGAGCTCTTCAGTGTCCCCAAACAAGCAGAGGTGTGTTTTTTTTTTCTCATCTAAGGAGAGCATTTTCAAGATCCTCATTACTAGTCTTTTCAACGATTGTTTGCAAGATAGCCCAGAGTTCATTGCGTTTACTGCTACCGCCTCTACAGCTACTCGTGCTTGTTGCTTGACACGCAGCGATAACAAAAGCACGAAATCAGGCACTGATGCGCAGCGTGCATTGTTGAGAATGCGGAACCGTGCCATGTAGAGATGACACTGTAGTGCACGATACCATGTTCGGGGTTTCCACATACAATGCACCAGCCGCACACTCTCCCTCTCCACCACTTTGAATGTCAAGGAGGGCATTGAGGTGCATCCTATCCCCACAACTGGTGACGCTGGTTAACACAAGCTCTGCTTCCGTGGCCCCTCTGTCGCATGGCGCACAATTTGAAAAAAATGCATGCCAACCATGTGACTACTGGCGCCAGCAATAATTTGTTTATTGCCTTCCTCTTCTTTCGTTATACTGTTATCATGAATAAACCTGCTTCGTGTTGTGGAGTTTATAAAAACTGAAGTGGTTCGTTATGTCGAGAATTTTGTTATATTCAAGTTCGTTGTATCGAGGTTTAACTGTACACCTTGGCAAAGCTACAGGAATTGTAATTGCCTAATTCCCTTGTTAGAAGCCTCTCTTAGGCAGTAACATCTGCACCTAGTGGTCAGCACAAACGACGTAGTTCAAAGTGAAGTTGAAGTGAGTATTTAATATCGAATAAAATAGTTCTATTATTTGTGGGATTTGCATAAAACATTGGCACCATCCATGGGCCAGATGCAGAGATGTGTTATACTGATCGATTAAATTCAGTACTTGAGCGTGCTCGCACTTTCTGAACTTTGTGTTTATGCAACTTGGGTTTACAGGGGCCCACCTGGAGGTGCCGGCGGTTTCAACAGGGGGCCACCCCGTGGTGGTGACAGGCGGCCTGGAGACAGTGAGGAGTTTCGGGAGCCCACAGCAGGTCAGCAGTCTTTTGTTCACACTTCAGTCACCCTGTTGCCATGGCTTATTAGCATTGATAGTTTTGTTAAATCAGCAAAGGGTACTAGTCGCTTCTCTGGAACGATGCTACCATAGCACAAAATTAACAGTGTTAAATGCTTCTGGGAATTGCTTTATAGTTTGTAATTACACATGGCTTGAAAAGTGCCATTGCACACTGTAAAGGTGTCTTTCGCTTTCTAGGGCAAAGAGTTTCTCTTGCAAAGATTCTGTACTGCAAAAAAAGACTAAGGCAAACTGTGTGCATGCTCTTCATTGGGGGGTTGCAAGGACATTTACTGCTGTCGTACGAAGCCATATTTTCGCTTTCTCGCAACGCAGAGGAGCGGTCTCAGCGGCCACGGCTGAAGCTGCTGCCGCGCACAGTCCATGCACCTGTGAATGACCTCGCCGACACGTCGACTCGCTCGGCCATCTTTGGCGGGGCCAAGCCCCGGGACGAGAAGGTGTACGAGAAGGGCCGCAAAACCTCCGAAGGTGATGACTTCTCCTCACATTCAGACTCCCTGCCTGCCTTCCGCCCGTCGGGACCTCCTTCGGCTGCTGCCTCCCGGCGGGGTGGACACTGAGTTTGTTAAGCTGCCGCCGCCGCTGCCACAGCAACCGCTCGGCCCTCCTCGCTCGGTCCCCTGTTTCTTCTTCTTCCTCTCTTTTCTTCTGCCCTCCTTGCCGTTGGCTTTGTTCTCCTCGGGGCTGCGGCCGCTGCTTCCGTGAGACTGTGTGCAAGGGACTTGCCTCTTCTTTCTTTCTTGGGCTTATCCACCGTCACCACTCGCACCAAAAGAGCTTGTGGTGCTTTACATTGGGCATTATTACATTCGGTGGACTAGTCTGTCTACTTTCCCCTTTTCTAGGCCTCTGTATGTGTGCTTTCTCTCGCTGTTTATACTTTTTCTTTGTCTGCCTACTTTGGGTGTGTTTTGTGTGCACGAGTCTTGTCCGGCAGTGCTGCTTGTTGGGTGGGAGCTGGCATTAATTCTCGCTGCATTAATAAGTAGCCTTATTACGTGTGGTATGACCATTGTGTGTTTGTACAGGAATCGCGAGACTGGAAGAGGAAATTAATCAGCCTGCGTGTGTGCTAAGTGCATGAGGGAAGCGCTTGAATGGGCGCTTCGAGGGTGGGCATTGTAAGACATGTGCTGGCCATGGCCGTAGCCTAGATTCTTTGGAATGGTGCCAACCATCTACTGTGTGCCACTAAATTAAGTGTTTTCACCTCGCATTGTGCCGGACTCTGAAATAACTAGGCACAGTGAAGCACTGTGCTGAGGAAATGAAAAGGAGAGTTGATACAACTGTAAGAGCTACAGCTTCAGTATGCCAAAAGCGCGCTTGACGTTCAGGATTATTTTGAGGACAGACTGCTATGGCACGTCGCATGGAGTGTACATAGTGAACCGGTTTCATGTGACTTGTTTGAAGAACTTCAAGCGTCACAAAGAGGTAATCTTGTGCACAAAACTAGGCGAGGCTTTTCTCGTGGATGTCACAGCTCGGGTCGCTTCTTTAGATAGCTTAATCAATGACTTGAGAGGCTATTGCTCTTCCTGCATTTCTGAGTGCGGTGTTATGCACAAGAGTCCACTGCTTGCCATGGGGTGCGAGTGATGTGTGTGAATATGAGGGCATCGCATGACTTTGCATTACACATTGAACAAATAAATTCAATCTTCCCTTTCACCACATCTCTTTCTCTCTTCGCGACACTCCTCGGTGTAAGGGCGCATTCGTCACCCGCCATTTAGCTCCCACACGAAAAAGCTGCAACCACGCTCGAGTGATGAATTGTTTAGATAAAGATAGATGCGCAAAGCACTATACTTAACTGACAGCCATGATTGAGCTGTACTGTTGACATGTTGTAGGCACCCAACTATCTGGTGGCTGTTTTTGATGCCAGAGCCTCACAATTGCTTGCATGGCTTTGGTTGAACTGGCCAGTGTTGGGAGGAAAATCAGCATTTTAGGCAAAGCTGTTGTCCACATTTAGTGTGGCTGAGGAAATGCAGAATCATTTGTGTGTGCCATTTCACGCATTGCAGCGAGGCCACCTCCCAAGTTTAGTCAGACACTGAGGACAGTAGTCGTTGGTTTAGCCTTTTGGCTTTGGGCTGCTGGTCCTGATGAACTATACACTTAACAAATGGATTATGGGATTTGCTAGTAGAGGAACAGGCTCTACATAAGCCACCGAGTTATTCGCTCTAAACTGAAATTTCGGTGTAACTGTGCCATTTATGCCCTTTCTCAGATTGGTGCGAATGGATGCGTGTATTGCTAGATCATGCACTTCTAATTGCCACTTCCGTGCACCTGCTGTTCTTGAAGTTTTATTCAGAAATGAAAGTTCTTTGACCTTTTTTCTAGTTTCTTGTGCCACAGATAATGCACTAACAGCAAACAACTGGGCAACAACTATTTATAAAAGACGTTTTCCCCAAGAACATCCTCTGCCATTGTAATGTAAAAATTTGTACAAAGTTAAATGGAGGATGCGCTCCATTAAAGGAGAAAGGTAGATAGGGTGTCGTTGATAATTACTGTAGCTATATTGGGGAAAAAATGGTGTAAGAGGTGCGTGGAATGTGGCTGTCACCACATGGCCCAATGTATTGTCACTTTTTTTTTCCGAAGGCACACAAGCTTGTGCGAGCCATTGTGTGAGCTGTCGTTGCCGGCGTGTGTCGCGAGCCAGTGGAAGTCGCGGAAATTTATTGCGCATAACGTACCGTATTTGCATGTAAATAACGCGACCGCGAATATAACGCGAGGGGGTACTATCGGTCTCAACGAAAAAAAAAAAAAGTTTACTACGATTATAACGCGAAGTGATGCAACTGTAAACAGCAATCAAAAAGTGGTCGCCCGCAGAGCTTTATTTATATTTATAGCCGTCGAAAATGCTAGAATCACTTGCTCGCTTGATTGTTCTTCCTCGCTGCTTCAAGTGCGGCACGGCATCTCGGTGTGACGAAGTCAACCGTTCGAGGCTGGGGCAGGGTTCTGTTTGGTGTCGCATCAGTTGTCAGACTCGGGGTTACGGCCGCCCCCGT
Source organism: Rhipicephalus appendiculatus (assembly GCA_030522465.1). Lineage (NCBI taxonomy): Eukaryota > Metazoa > Arthropoda > Arachnida > Ixodida > Ixodidae > Rhipicephalus > Rhipicephalus appendiculatus. The sequence goes on along the minus strand of JALIZH010032945.1, from coordinate 18,568,221 downwards.
GACACCGGCACTCCACGGACGCTGGCAAAATACTGAGAACCGCGAAGCGGCACGTCGTGGGTTACGTGCGCCCCAGTGACACCGGCACACCACAGACACTAGCAAAACAGACGAGAAAGCTGGAACTGCAGGCCTCGGACGGTTGACTCCATCACTCCGAGATGCCGTGCCGCACTTGAATTGCCTCTCTCTTCGGCCAGCAGGATCGCCTGTTTTTTAAACGCGGCAGTGTGCCGATTCCTCGTGTTCATTATGGCAGGCAATGCGGAAACAGTGCGATCCTGAACACAGCGACGAGCAAGCGCGAGGCGTCCGAAATGACTGTTGATGTCCACGTTTCGTAATGATGCCACTGTGGCTCCCGTGGCGCTAGCAGCGCTAGCGGCGTTAATACGATCGCCGCAGCATACCGTGGTGGCGCGTGCGTCGACTGCAGTACGCACGAGGTTTCCGTACTGAGCGGCGGTGCTCCGAGACGCCAGGCAGGCGTCGGCGCCACGGTGCCTTCCCGCGCGTGGTCACTGGAGGCGCAAGTTGGAATAAAATGTGCTATATGGTGCAACGAACCCGCCAAATTCCTGGAACGTGCGGCGCACGTTACAGGGACAAAGATTTTAAAGAAAAAAAAAGGGCTCGAAAAAATTTCGCACTATATTTGTGTCACTTTTGTCACGAACCCGAATATAACGCGAGGTGCCCTTCTAACTCGCAAATTTTTGGAAAAAAACTCGCGTTATATTCGTGCAAATACGGTACTTTCATGCCTCAATTGTAAATGGCTGCGCTCCTTTTTTCATTTTCATGTTTTGACATTCGTGTTCGCTTTTTTGCTCAAATGATTTGTGTATGTTAAAAGTGAGGAGGGTGTGTTGGCAGTGGTTGGAAGGGGGTGGGGTTTTGCAGTGATCACTGGTAGCCACATCGTTTTTATGTTTTCTTGCAGGCGACGAAGACTAACCGCTGCTCCTAGAAAACAGCATGTTGTGTTTAAAGCTAAGCCTTGTCTCCCTTTTTTTTTTGTGTGTGGATTGAGAGTTTTGTACTCTGTGATTAAGAATAAAAACAAATACAGGAAATGCTGGGCCTCTTGTGTTTGGTCTGTGTTGATTTAGCTTGATCAATTTTTGATAATTCAATTTTTATGGACAGCTAAACCTTGTGAGGATGTAGCGATATGGTTTTTAGTAGAATTGTAGCCAGTGTACGCGAAAGGTTTCAATTAAATCAGATTTGGCAGGCTTTAGACTTAGTTGAACTTGTATAGAGAATGGAAATGGTATACAGAATTTCGCACATGAAAGGGCATTTAAAAGGACTTTCTACTGTACTGCTCAGAACTTTTCCTTGGACTGTGGTTACAATGAAAAGGTCACGCGTCACATTGACAGGAATGAGTGCCTTTATTGCACATACAGTCGCCGACCGTTTATTCGGACGCCGATAATTCGGACATGCCCGTTTATTCGGACACCCTCGCGGCACCGCCACTCGTCCCATTGAAGTAATGTAAACTCACGACCGAAAATTCGGACGCCCCACGGCGCGCCGTTCGATATTTCGGACTCCAGATGGTTGATCGAGAGCGGCGTCGAACTCCATGACCAGCTGTCCGCGATGTTTACACACGTGTTTACAATATCTTCGCTAGGTTGCCAGCACTGAAAGGTTGCACTGTGTATGGCTGGACATCATGCCAGTGTAAAAGTGCAGAAATTACAATTGCCGATCTCGAAGGCTATGTGTTTTGTCGACTCGTAATGGGCGTTTCGACTTCAGCCAGCCGAGTATCCATTGAATAGCTACCACAGCCAAACAGCAAGCCAAGCCACGCTCGGAGTCTGCTTGGTGTGATGTTCGAAATGGCCGCGCGTACGATATGGACCAAGGAAGGGCGGAATCACGAGCTCTGCAGCACGAACTAGCTTGATATCGTTCCCTTTTGGCATTTGAAAGTTTGCTTGTCAGTTGTTTTGTGGCTAGGCCTAATCTACTGAAATGGCTACAACAGCTGCGACGCCACCCATTCCATCCGCGCGGTCGGTACTAACGAAGGAACGCGGCAACCACAAGACATTAGGGATGGCGAAAAAGGCCACAATTATTCGTCAATTCGAAGGCGGCCGACCTCAATACGATGTTATTTGGGAGATTTCGCCGAGTTGGGCGATGATGAGACCGTCTGTCGGGTCTTCGAATCAACGTAGGTGAACAGCGACTCCGATGAAGCGCAGGCCGTGGCAGCGCTACAACCTGCTGTTATGGCCAAACACTGGCTGAAATACAGCCCGACTTGTTCGTCTGTGATTGTGCTTGTGTGCAGACGTGCACTGACAAGCTTTTCCGGCCACTACGCCAATAAAGGTGCTTTTTTTCTGGTGCATCCTTTTATTCGGACTCTCGATTATTCGGACTTTTCGGCAGTTTCCGCCGAGTCCGAATAAACGGGCGGCGACTGTAGATCTTAAACTTAATTCTGAAAGTGGCGCAAAGTGTCATGACATTGCTCGACAATGGAACAGTGTAGTCAAATGTGTGTAGTATGACGTGTTCTAAAACTTTTCTTTATCAACCGGAAAAAAAGATTTGGCAGATCCCTTGTACTGTGGGAATCAATGATATGCGAAGCATGCGTCAGGAAGTTTGCTATGTCGCACATTTAAAATGACCATAATGTTACGAGGCGGAATGATGTATTACTCGGTAGAAATTGTATATGCATTCACATATCTAGAAAACGTGCAAATGTGAGAACTCGTTCATTCTTGTGTAACGATGCCACCACTAACATACGCACTACCAGTACCAGCCGTGGTAGGCTAAAATGTTGTTCTTGTATAAGTCCCTGATGTTGGTTACGCGACGTGTAATGCTTAAGCGTATGCTGATTCTTTTTTTTTTTTGATTTGAGGCAAGTGTTACGAGGTGGATCGAGGTGCAGTAGTTGTGCACACATCGTGGGATTACCAGGAATGTCCACTACACTAGCATCTACTGGTGACTACACTGGGTAACTTATATAACGTCATCACTCACGATAGAGCACAGACTTCAGTATTATCGAAACGAAGTGTGCTTTACGGTGTGACGATGTGAATGTTTCCCGCAACTTTCGGTGTCATATTCCCGAGGGGTCGAGCAACTATTGAATACTATAGGTTTCTGAATCGTAGGAATACAAATGTGATGTTTATTAGACTGCTATAAAAGTGGAGCCGACATTAGAACCACAGTTGACGTTGACCCGACATGACGTCTGTGTCATAGGTTTACATATGTAAACCTTTGCATTCATTGGGTCAATGCTGCCGATGTCAGTTTTTCTTAACGCTCTCACAATTAAGTTAGTAATGTCTGTCCTCGCTGTTTCGGGGTAGATATAAACTGTCAATCAGCTGTGGCGCATACAGTCGAATCCCGCTATAACGAAGTCCGCTACAACGACATTTCTGCCACAACGAATAATTTTTCGATTCCCCGTCAGCCGCCCATAGAAAACAATGAAAAATGTTTCGTCACAACGAATACTTTTCCTGGATACTTTCGCTTCAATGAAGTTTTCGTGAGTACTACCACATAAGGAAAAGGAACTTGCCTAGGATTTCCACGAAATTCTTCTACCAACTTGGCCATTTCTCGATCGCTAGTGACATCCATAGCGGTGTGGCTGCATCGCAACACATCTGTTTTCATCGGAGACACGCTTTCTGCCACCACACGCACATCCCGGTAAATTTTTCGCCACTTGAGATGCTCGGTGACCGATCGCCCATCCACCATGACGCTGCCGGTGGGTTTGATGCACGTACGGGCCGCGGTGGAATTGTTCAAGAACTGCTGCCGTGTTTTTGACGTCGCGCTCAAAACAAAACTACGGCTTGTCATCATTAGCCCTGCGATCATGCCGCAACCGCTGCGAACACAAATGCGGTATATATAGTGTCGACGCGATCATGGGCAACCACGAAAGTACGCTCGCTTCCAACGTGCACCAACTGAATTACGTTTCTTTACTTGCTGTCGACAAAATGACGCAGTCAAGTTGCGCAGCCCAGGACACCTTGAGGGATGGGGTCACGAATGCTGCAGCGCATGCTCTGCACTCGATGTCAGCCGATTCGTCAGTGAATAGGTTCAGATGGTCGGCTTACTTTTCTTCAATGTATTCAAGCACTGAGGAAGGAAGGAAGGAACAGGAGGGAAAGGAAAGGCAGGGATGTTAACCAGTCTAGAAGGGCTGGTATGTTACCCTACACTGGGGACTTTGTGTGTGCGGGCTCTCCTCTCTGTCTCTCTCTTTCTCCATCTTTAAAACTCAAGCACCAAAGAATGTGCTTCTGCTATGGGTGCAGAGCGTTTGCGGTGTATCAGAGGAATTGTTAGTTGGCAGTCTATATTCATGAGCGACCAAGGTGGGTCTTGTCAAAGTTGTCTGCGTTTGGGGAATTACAGGCCACGACGGTGAAGACTGTTGAAGGCCACGAAAGCTTGCGGTTCCGTACGTCGCCGAAGGCGACTGAAGAGTGCTCGTCCTAGGCTCGATTCTCTTGAGTCAGCAAAGCTGTGTCAGCAGTCGTTTAGGTGCGAGAAGACGCAGTGGTGGAAGCCGAGATTCATAAAGCACCTCTACACTCGCCGCTGACTTTGGCACTCTCAGAGCCGCTCTTAGGCCTTGGCAATGAAGTGTTTCTGGCCATTCGTACTGAGACTTTCACGGAGAGATCAGAGGCAATTGGAAGAGCACGCAGTTGACAATTACTGGCCATGTGTAACCTTGTCATTGATAATGGATGGCTTCCCCAGCTTGTTCCTGCCATCCATCAGAGAATGTTTTCATGCGGTGAAAGGGCTGAGATTGTGTTGTCTACCGCACGTCGCCAATTCATCCTGGACTCTAGTGTGGCTCCCAAGAAATCGCATGCATTTAGCTTGCTGAATTGGTGCATCCAGAGAAGTGATGTCTTCATCCTTGTTTTTCATCTTTGCATACAGGGGAATAGCATAAACCGATACTTTTCTGCTGATATTGTTAATCCAGTAGATGCCCTATGGGTAACTATAACTCTTTGGCCAATCATTTCCAATCGCTTATGCTGATATCCAGACAGCCAGGTGCATGTGTCGGTGTAAATTGATATTTGAACTGCCTTGCTGACTTTCTTCAGGATGTCGGGTAAACCTGCCATAACCACAGTGAATAACATTGGAGACAGGACTGCCCTCTGGCACGCCTGTGGCGATTTTCCTTGAGCAACTCAGCACTGTCCCCAACTTCACTTGCATCGAGCGGTCACTAAGATTATTAAGATACGCATGCGTAGAAGATGCCGTGTTATTCCCATAGCCACAACACAAATTATCGCACCCTGAAACCTGTATAGTCGTACGCTTTTGAAACATGGAGAAATATTGGCAGTGTTTAAAAGTCATATGCTTGTTGGCCGTCTATGTGACTTACCGAGTCTGAAATGTTTTCTTGTGCACTCAATCGCTGCCGAAATCCAGTCATACATGCCGGAAGAGCCTTGTGATATCTCAATCCACCATTTAAGCCAAACACAGGCAAGTTTCTCCATCAGTTTCGCTACTCACGAAGTTAGTGATACTAACCCTAGTGACACTAGTGATACTAGTGATATAACGAAGCGACAGTCAGCAGAGTGCTTTGATGGCTCTTTGTGATCATTTCAACTGAGATATACGAGGTGGTATGTGCTGCATGCAAAACAATACAATTTACAAGAGGAAAAGGAATTCACGCCCTCTTTTCCCCCTCCCTTCCCGTGCCCGCACCTACAGATAGCAATGAAGTTGTCGATCAACATCTGCAGCATCCGGCGGCTATTCTCACGTGATGATTGTGTAGCCGGTGCCTTGTCTAGCATTTTTATTTTTCTTTGAACAATGCCATCCTTTGATACTTAACCATATTAATAAAATAGCAAGGACATGGTTTGTAAGGACTGGGGTATCGGTTGTCACCCAAACAACAGCGCTGGCAGTGCCACTTGACCAAGCGACATCCTAATCTCTTCCATTTGACAATACTTTGCTCCGTGGTACAGACAACGTGGTTCGAAAAATCATAACCTGTAACTTCTTTTTCTAGCTTATTTTACACATTGGAACTGTTTTGTATACCCTTGATGGACATCACCTCTCGCTAGCGGCTTTTCTTAATATTGTTTAGCTCTGCACACTCCATTGTTCACTCAACAAGTTCAACAAAGCAGACTGCACGTGGGCTAGTTGGTAGTGCATATTTCTTTGTTTTCCGCGAAAGAAACGACGCAGGACGACGTTAGACACGAGAAAGCTTCTGCGATATCGCAGAAGCTTTCTCGAGAACACATATGTGTTCTCGTTTTTTTCTGTCCCCCCTGCATCGTTTCTTTGCGCAAAACTTCAAGTTATACACGTGCTCAACAGGTGCCATGTTTACAGCGACAATCCGTTTTCCAGAACATTACACAACAGTCTTTCTTCGATAATTCTATTACTTCAAGTCTCCATCATCGTCTGAACATAGCCTCCTATATATAGGGTGTTATGGTCTGAACTTCTGTCTCGTTCGGTTTTATACCATGAGTTGTTTATCCCTTGACGAGTCGTTAGCGTCAATTATATTTAGTTAACAAGTAAATAATATCATTGATGAAACCGCTAAGCACTCGTGTTTTTCGGGTTTGTTGCACTAACCAAATAAATAGGGTCGCGCATGTGTATAACCTTTATGTCAGCCTTTCCGAAAGCGCCTGTCAAAAATGTAGGCTAATAAGAGAAAAAGATGCGCAGCTTGCACTAGCGGTGCAAGGCTGGAATGGACAGCAGAGCTAGTGTTCGACCTAGCTAATTCCAAGTTTTGCTAGTAATGCCATCTAAAGTTTTGCAAGGTTTTGACGGTAACATGCTACGTGACTAGTTACGTGATTATGGCGGAAACATGTCACGTGACTAGATGTTACGTGATCTTACGCGGTCATAGAAAGCGGTAACTAAGTTGGGCGAGGAGGTGCAGCTATGGCAGGTGTTGCGCTAGGCAACGCGAAGCGGTGAGTTTCGTGGCCGGCATCCACGAAGTTTTGCCAAGTCTAAACAAGCTCGGCTGTTAAAAAAAGAATTTTAGCGTAGCTTGCACTGGAAGCGAAATGCTAAAGAGTAAGAAAAAAAGAATTTTAGCGTAGCATGCACTGGAAGCGAAATGCTAAAGAGTAAGTGGGATACAACTTCAGAAGTCCGCAGCACTTCCCCTTTGTGGGAACAGAAGGCGGATGCACACAAGCCCGTACCAATGGGCGCGCACTGCAGACTGACGTCATGAGCTGGCGTCATGAGACGAGTGCATGAGCGAAACTACTACTTTAGTCGAGGAGGAGATCGGCTTCCGCGCTTCGTTCACCTAGGCAGGGCTTCTCCGGATATTTAATGAAGTTGTATCCGACTATATAGGTGTACCCGACTGTTGCTGATTTGCTAAGTTTTGCGTATTTTCTCTTTCTTTCTTCCTCTATCTTTTTTTTTTCTTTTTCTGTCTTCTCTCTGTTTTTTGTGTACGTCTTTTAACGGCGGTGCTGTTCATGATCGAGCCTTTCATGGCCGGGATTCGTGGTAACGCTTACGGGCATCATAAACGGATGTGCGCCACAGACATCGGGTAAATCCGCTGGTTCGCTAAATATGAAGGCAACAAACAGGTATGTGCCATAGAAATCTGTGCGGCCTATCAAAAACCTATCATCATCCCCAAACGCGCATGTGCCACAGAAGTTTGGGTAAATCCCGGTACACACAACTTCCACTAAAAAGTCACAGTTTCGCCGCAACGGTGAAGTAATGAATGCGATAGCAAGAAATTGAAATGTCACACGAAGAACGACAAGCAGCTCGATACTTGCAGCTTTCCCGCTGAAGCACAAAGAAGGACTCTCGAAAAGAGCGCTCAGGCATACACAGGACAAGAGTGAACTAACAACTATCACAGTTGTTACGCCTTTGTGTTTCAGCAACGCGCTGCAGATGTCGACAACGCAGAACCCGACGCACTTAGATATTTCTTTTTCTTTTAAAGTGCGGCGCGTGGAGTGGCCATCTGCGTCTCTTGTCACACGGGCGTCTGACTCAAGGTGTGGGCGGTTTTGGGCGGTTTTCTTTTTTCTTTTTCGTTCTACATGACGAGTGGGTACAGAAAGGGGCCCCTTTTTTCGTGCGCGTCTCAAGCGCAGTTTTCAAATTAAAAGAAAATGTAGGTGCGTTGCGTGATACAAAACACGCTCCAGCTCCTACGAGATCTGCGTACCGCCAGCGGTAAATGGTGTATATTATTAGCCAAAAATCAGCCGAAAGTGTCCATATAATTGCTATCGCAATAAAAAGGAAGAGGGCAACAGTTCATTAGCCCAACAAATGGCGTGCGCGTTACCATAGTCACACCACTGTCACGTAATACTTTGTGGTTATAAAAGGTGGTGGCTATACTACCACTTCAAAGCTTAACAAAGAGTGTTTAATAAAAAGCAGTGATACAACATATCGGAGCATCTTAAGCGAAGGCTTCTTTGTAAACCTGTGTATAAGAGTGGTGTGGTCGAGATGCAATAAAACTATACTACCACCTCAAAGCTTAGCAAAGAGCGTTTAATAAAGAGCAGTGGTACAACATGTCTGAAAGACTTGCTAAACATAGAAATGCGCTAGCCTGACGAAGAGAACGCCACCAGCTTTGCCATTTCATCGGTGTCTGCCAAGCGCAGCCGGTTGAATGTTTTTCTTTCTTTCTTTCTTTCTTTCTTTCTTTCTTTCTTTCTTTCTTTCTTTCTTTCTTTCTTTCTTTCTTTCTTTCTTTCTTTCTTTCTTTCTTTCTTTCTTTCTTTCTTTCTTTCTTTCTTTCTTTCTTTCTTTACCTACAGTCAAAACTCGATCTAACGAAACTCGATTTTACGAAGTTCTCGATCTAACGAAAAAATTCCCATTCCATGGCAACTGCCCATAGCGTTCAGTGTAGCCATCGACTCGAATTAACCATTTTCGATGGAGGCGAAGATGCTTGAGGGCCGTGTACTTAGATTTTTAAGGAACCCCAGCTGGTCAAAATTTCCGGAGCCCTCCACTACGGCGTCCGTCATAATCATATCGTGGTTTTTGGACGTTAAACACCATTATTTATTATTATTTTTACCCGAATAAACGAATAGTAATTTGGCCACCAAACCCGATTTAACGATGTTTTTTCCTGTGTGAAAAAGCGACAATTTTTTTCTTTAATTTTGACTCGGACGGGTTTTTCTTCCAGCTCTCACGCTATTGCGTTAAAACATATAGCCAGGGCCCGTAAAGGACCCATACTCGCTCGCCCAATAAAGTTTTTCCTTTCTTCCTATGTGCGGCATGGTTACGGCCCTAGCTTTGCCCTGACGAAGCTGCACTAGGGTGAGCTGCACGTCACGCCAATGCACGGAACAACGGACTCAGCAGCCGGTAGCGTTCTTTCGCACCGGATGGTGCTGAAGGCAGCCGTGGTCGCTTTGGTTACTTCACGGTTTATGCGACGGATTGCAATGGTCGTCGCCTCACATCTTTTTCTCTCGGCCTGCTCACACAGTCACTGTATTCGCTCCCCGTGTCATCACATGTCGGTGGGTGGTCATAAGAAGGGGCTTAAATCCATAAAGGCCACAAGGGGGGGGACACACATATTGTAGTGGCGGCCATTTTTTATTGCGATAGCAATTATATGGACACTCTCGGCTGATTTTTGCCGTCATGTCCCGTATATGTATATGTCTATATATATATAAGTAAAAGCCACGAAGAAAAACACCCGCTCGTAACAGTGCGGGAGCAGGGGCGACAAACGCCGCTGAAGCGGACATCAAACGAGCCGGCCCATCTCCGTCGCTCCGAGGCGTATGCGACAAGGTCCCCCGCCTGTTCGATGAGCCGGGGAATGCTCAAAGAGAGGAAACGCCCCGAGCGTCATTAACAAGCGCCAGTGGCGTAGCCAGGGGGTGGCACACCGGGCACGTGCCCCCCCCCCCCCCCCGAAATTTTTTTTTCGCCATGGCATACAGAGCGAAAAATGACCATTTCAAGGAGGTGCCCCTCCCGAAATCAAGGTGGTGCCCCCCCCCCCCCCAAAAAAAAAAAATTTCTGGCTACGCCTCTGACAAGCGCGGAAAGACGCGACGCGAGGGTCCCTCAAGGTCATGGGTCCCTCAAGCAGATAGCGACCTTTGGTTTTACGAGCGCGGTTGTCGCCGGCGCACGCGTTATCTCGCAATCTCAGCAGCCGACAGCGGGCGGCTGGCTCCTACGTGCTCCGCTCTCAACGCGAGGACATTGTGCGAACAGTGTCCCTGGAGCGGCCGTATGCTCTTAAACCAGCATTTTGTAGAGTTGTGTGAGATCGGATCCAAAAGAGTTAGCTGCCAGCCTCACTTCGATTAACATTAGAATTTGTTGCTATCGCATTCACTGCTTTACCCTTGCGGTGAAACTGTGACTTTTATATATATATATATATATATATATATATATATATATGCTTTATTTTTAATCATATGAAATTAAAATTATGCATTACCATATAATAATAATAATAATAATAATAATAATAATAATAATAATAATAAAACAAGCATGAGCATCGGCGCCTGGTCAGGAAAAATAGCACTGAGTATCAAATAGTAAGCGACATCGCATGACGAAGTTAGTTTGTAATAACAACTTGTAGGCAGGCGCTAGCATTTTTGCAGCTGGGTCATTCGGGTTAAATTATGCAATAATTTTTCTACCACTTTTTGTGCTGACGCATAAAGGTATTCCCCATCGTGTATACCGGCTAGAAGTACCTAGTTTCTGTTCAATGAAAGTGCTTCAGATTTCACAGGGTGTTTTACAGAGAGTGCGTTGTCCTTGACTGTCATGAAATTCAAATATGACATTTGGAAGATAAATTTCGAAGGGGGGACACTTGCATGGGATGTCCCCCCCCCCCCCCTCAGCCTAAACACAGGGGGGGCGGGGGTCAGGACCCCCCTGACCCCCCTCATGATTTACGCCACTGGTCATAACACCACGTGATCATATACGGGGCTGGCACTGCCCGGACATGGTGTCGCTCATGTCTAGGGCGTCCACGGGTCGCCCACGAGGATGTAACAGAGGCGCAGGCATAGGTTGTCGACAGAATCATGCCGTTGTAGTTTGTGGGTGCCGCTGCGCCACAATTTTAGATTTAGAAGGACCGAATTAGCCACCTTCTCCCATATTCTCAGGAACTGCAGGGAAGGCCCTCCCCCACCCGATCTCCTGGTCCCTTCCTCACCTGTGGGGAGGGAAGATAATATGGAGAGGAGCGAAGTATGTAGGGATGGGTGTTTCAGCTCCACTAACGTGAAAGCTGGGGAGGGGGGGAAGCATGCAGTGTTTTCAGAAAGATTTCTTTGAGGCACTAGTGGTGCCAAGCCTGAAACCGGGCGTGTAGGGACAGGTGTTTCCGCTCCACTAACGTTATCGGAAAGCGGCTTCGGAAGACAGCTTGCCCTCAAGTGCTTCTTCTTCTTCTTCCCTATACATGCCCGGTTTCAGTTCCCAACGGCTGTAGGGAAGGGTGTTTCAGCTCCGCTAACGTCGTCGGCTGTTTGTTGGACTAACTGTTGCCTTTTTCATTTTTAGTGGACCGGTGACGAGTAGTGGGATTCGCCCATTGTGGCGCGTGCCCATTATTATGACGGACCGTGACTACATGACACACCGTGGCGAAAGGAGACGGCGACAAGCCTAGCCCCTACGGTTCTTCGCACCTGAAATATTCTCGTTCAACAACTCCCAGCTTTGCTTTGTCCCAGCTTGGGGCCATAAATAGAGCCGGGTAGATGGCTGACAGGCGTGTCATGGTAGGCTACCGTCCCTTACAGATAACCCTAGTTTTATTCTGTACAGATGCTCTCGCGTTACAGTCCATTTAGACGTGTGGACATCTGTGGAACGTTGCACCAGCGTCAACGCGCTGTCGATGAAGCCGAACGGTTGAGGATACACGTAGCTTGTCATCCTCAAAAAGCCTCTGTGGTCGATCTGGTTACATTGCCAGAGTTGGGCTGCCTATCAAAAAAGCTGTACTTGTTACCTGTATAATATCGGTACTGCTGAAATTGCATTAAATTTCCACTTTATCCTTTAAGCAAACGACTTAAGATAAAGAAAATGCTTAGCATGATGCCGTTTAAATGTCGGTTACAAATTTCCCACCAAACAATGGGCGCGTTCAGTCAGAATAAGCACATGATAGCCATAGTAATAAATAAATGAATGAATCAATCAATGACAACTCCACGCTGAATCTCCTTTGTGAGTTATCAGAAGCGATATATGACTATGAGTGTAGAGTTTTAGGTTTCCTAAGCCTCATTGTTTGCAGCTTTCCCTGGCACGTTGTTTTGCCCGTCCAGAGGTTAAGACACTAGCCTTGGGAACATGGGTGCCTCGGTTCGAAATCAGTCACCTCCAATAAAAGTTGTTTTGTGTTTTTGCATATATTTATTTATGGCGATGATCGTCTTACATAAGAAACGCACGGGCGGACAGTTCTCTCGTTGAGTCGGCGTAAAAATGCGTACGCACTTAAAGGAGTACTGACACGATTTTGGAAGATTGCAAAACGGACATATTTCGTTTCCTTGGTATGCAGTGTCAACGCTCTCCACACAGCGGAGCCAGGCAACACGTATAAAATATTTTATATTAATTTTCAAGTTTTCGTTGCTGAGCATCTGCACGCCAGCCCCACTGCAATGGACATTATCCCAACGAGTCAAGTCAGTTCCTGAATTTGCGAGCTCTGCGTCCTGCGTGCAGCCTAAATCGCAGAAATCGCTCTCAAGGTCACTGGACGGCAATTCAATAATCGTTGTTTACGTGCACCACGAGCAGATGACAGATTTGCCGTTAGTACGATGCCAGTTGCTGTTTTCCCGTGACGTCACACTGCTCTGAAACGTCACTGAGAAAGGCCGCCCCCTCGATACCGAAACCGAAATTGCTGTTTTATGGTAGCGGTATTAAAAATATATCCAATGCATTCCCAAGCACTACGACACCCTTTATACGTTTCTCGACACCAGTAGTTTTATTTAAAACAACAATCCGAAAATTTTTAAAATTCGTGTCAGTACTCCTTTAAAAGTTTCACTATTCCTTTTTTGAAGGAAAAAAGGCAGATGGATTGAGGGCGAAGGAGGAATATTTAGCGTTGATCTTGATCTCCTCAGATGAAGCTCTTCAAAAAAAGAAAAGAAACAAAAAAGAAAAAGAAAACTTGTGTAGTGGTTGGTGTAGTTCTAAATACTGCGCTAAATGCAGCTCCATTACCGCGAAACCTCAGGAAGTGCATAGCACGGTTGCCCAGCGAATCCCTGTTCTTAGTGTTTCCATTTCTGCGTTTACCGAGCCGTCGATGAAGTCTCCGCACGAGAAAAATCTCGGTGCGGAGATCCGCAAACTCGGTGAACGACGTGAGCTCTACTTTTTGTGGCGCTTTATCGACGTCCTGCTTGTTGCGGCAGTTGAGATACGTGTCGTCTGGCGCGAGTTCTGTCTTGTTAAACAATATCCCCCTTCAGATGTAGCGGCGCTGGAGAAACGCCGGTGGGAGGAGCAATCGCTCGCTTAGTGAGGTGGTGGCACCCTCTCTTGCGCGGCGCCGGGTCAGCCGCACGTTTCCGAAATGTTTTTAGCAATTTAAAGTTAATTATTGCGATTACTTCTTCTACAGTTCTGTTAACTATATTATTTTAGACATTGTTCGTTTATTCTAACCCGGTTTTGAGCATTGCTAGCCTTGTTTTAGACCTGTATTGACCACTTTATTGTGAGCGTGATCACGCCACACGAGATCTACGGATGGACGACAAGCCGGGCCCCTAAAGTGCTACGCACTTAAAAACCCATGCATTATCTCTTTTGTGAGTTGTCTAAGTGATGCGTATAAGCGTTTAGTTTTATTGCAGGTTGCTGTCTTCTTAGAGCATTGTTCTAGGGCAACATTGGCATGGCGTCTTATTGCGATAGCAATTATATGGACACTCTCGGCTGATTTTCGCCGTCGCCGTCTGCACGTCGACGCCGTCATTCCAGACCACTTTACGGGGGTTTGAACCAGCGACCCCTCGCTCCGCAGCCTGCTAGCCAACACAGCCACACGTCATGCTCGTGCCAGCGATATAACGGCGAGCTATTCATATGCACCATTTGCCGCTCGCGGTACGCAGATCTCGGAACAGCTTGAGCGTGTTTTCTATCAACGACGCTTTTACAGTTTCTTTCAAATTGAAAACTGCCCTTGAGATGCGCACGAAAACGTGGCTCCCTTCTGTACCACTCGATGTAGAAGAAACAAGAGAACACCGGGCACGCGTCAGACGCCACCGCGTGGCAGGAGAAGCAGAGGGGTCATTCCACGTGCCGCACTTTAAAAGAAAAAGAAGTATCAAACAGCGTCGAAAAGTCATATAATCATATAATCAATCTTTGGCCAATCCCCCTGAGTGGGTATGAGCCATGTCAGAGGCAACAGCAACAACAGTGTCGGCTTCTGCATTTGTGGACACTCACAGCGCGTCGCTCAAATACAAATACGTAACAACTGCGACAGTGGTTAGTTCACGCTTGTCCTGTGTATACCTATGCGTCCTTTTCGAGCGTCCTCCTTTGTGCTGCGGCGGCGCGTTGCAAGTATCGAGCTGCTTGTCGTTCTTCGTGTGACAAACTAATTTCTTGCTATCGCATTCATTGCTTCGCCCTAGTGGCGAAACTGTGACTTTTTTAATCTTTCTTCCAACGTTCGTCAGTGCCTGGAACGGCCCCATAGCAACCGCATACTGCGGCCATCGAAGAACGAGTTTGGAATTAAATTTTTGCAAACTATAAATTTCTCTATTTACAGTACTTTTGGTTCGTTAGACCCGATCAATTATTATTTCCAACTCCTAAAAAGGGGCTTTTGAATGCGTAAGCACATCTATGCTGACTCAACGAGAAGACATCGTGTGTGTCCGTCCGCAGGAACGTCAGTCCGTCCTTCTGTCACGTAAGACTGGCATCGCTATAGATAAATTAACGCATAAAACAAAATAAGTTTTGTTGGCGCTGTCCTACTTGAATCCAGCCAGGCTTTTAACCACATTGTACGCACTCAATGATAAGCCGGGTGCGCGACATCGTCGTGTCCTGCTGGACCTGAAAAAAGTTGTTTTCATTCATTCATTCATTCATTCATTCATTCATTCATTCATTCATTCATTCATTCAATGAGTGACATTTCATGGCGGCGTTTATTGCTCCACGATGCACCAGCAATGCTCCTTGTTCGACGACTTTTCATCACGTCTCCATCGTCCCCTGAGTTTCTGTCTTCTATGGCTTTACATGATATGATGTTCATCGTCTGTTTGAGCACCTATTACACTTAGTACTTGACAAAGTAAATATGATCTGTAAAACCGTTACGCTCTCGTCTTTTTCATAGTTTTTTTCTACATTCCATACCAGGGCCGAACACGCAGCCCGCATGCGGCACTGCCAGCACATGTCTGTCCTCGTGCATTTTTTTTTAAATTTTAATGAACAAGTCAGCTCTCCAGTCGAGGATGAGTGATGAACACAAGTGAGCGACTGTGAGCATCGCCTCCGCGCAAGAAGTTAATGCGGCCGTTTCTCCTCTCGTCGCAGGTAAGCGTTGCCAGGCATCAAGCCAGTGTGTTTGTCATAGCGATTACTTTGTCCGTATCAAGGGAATAAAGTTTGCGATTAGTCAACACGTTTCTCGAATGATACCATATCCTGTTCAGAAATGACTCATATACATAGGTCGGCAAAAAATGTGGAGCTTACTCAGACTCACTCATGAAATATATTTTGCCCTTGGGACTCACTCGGACTCAGATTCACCAAAATTTTCCTCAACCGGACTCATCAAAAGGGAGAACGTTTGGGCTTGTTGGTTCATCGTTCTTCATAAACCATAGCGCAAATAAGAACACGGGACAAGAAAGAGACCACGACAGGCGCACACTATCAACTGAAATTTTATTGCTGAAACAGGGCGTATACCGGGTGTTCAAAGTTAAGCTTTAGGGTTTTATTAAAATTCAGCACTGGGAAGAACATGAAAACCACCTTTGCAGATAACTTATAGATCCAGGGGGGACACGCAATGAGACAATAATTATCGCTTTCAGGTGCCCAATTAACTCAGATTCAATAATTAACTTTTTAGTGATTGCAGCAAGAAAGCATGTTTGTATTGAAAAGTTTGAGGCAGTCGCATTTATACACAGTTCCATTTGGAAGAATTCTTCTAGCATGTCTGTGCTCCGAGATATCCCGCTCCAAAGTTTAATTGTGGTTTACCTGATTACGCATGCGAGACAGTCAGCGGCGGCGCAATCTCCTCCCCGGTGGGCCGTGGCAGTTGCTTGCGTCGTTTAATCTGATAACGGGTCGAAGGCACAGGCAAAGATGATAACGGTTACCCTTTTGCTACTGGCTGGCGATAGCAAGCAATGACTGTTCGTCACATCGGGGAGGAACATTGCGCTGATCCACAGCGCCCTGCATGCGTAATCAATTAAACTTTGCAGCGGGATATCTCGGAGCACAGACATGCTAGAAAAATTCTTCCAAATGGAACTGTGTATAAACGCGACTCCCTTCAACTTTTCAATATAAACATGCTTGCTTGCTGCAGTCACTAAAAAGTTAATTAATGAATCTGAGTTAATTGGGCTCCTGACAGTGATAATTATCTTCTCAATTTGTGTCCCCCCAGGATATATATGTTATCTGTAAAGGTGGTTTTCATGTTCTTCCCAGTGCCGAATTGTAATAAAACGAGAAAGCTTAACTTTGAACACCCGGTATATGTTATCTGTAAAGGTGGTTTTCATGTTCTTCCCAGTGCTGAATTTTAAGAAAATCATAAAGCTTAACTTTGAACACCCGGTATAAGCACCCTTTGAAGCTGCAATAAAGAAAAGAGAAGAAAAGAAAAAGGAAAAGAAAAGACAGCATGAATGGACACGTTTCTAGGCCAAGAATTCATGTTATTTAACAGATAGCAGGATAGACGGGGTACTGACACAGCTCAGACTGAGATTCACTAAAAATTTTTTCCAGCCGGACTCACTCGGACTCAGACTCACGAACATTTTTTCTCAGCCGGACTCACTCATAGTCAGCCTCACGGCTCTATCTGAGTATGAGTGAGTCTGAGTGAGCCGACTCATGAAGTTGTTAGCGTACAATTAGCTTCTTTGAACTTGGTGTCAATGCTCTTTATCACCAATATCTCGCCTAATCGGGGCTCTACTTGGCGCCTTTTGATGTCGTACCTTCATATATGAGATATAAGTGGTCGCAATCCAGTAAGCACGTTTTATTGAAAGAGATGACTCACATGAAATATTTAAATAAAAAAAATTACACCATCTTCCCAAAGGGAACCCTGATGGGATGCGAAGCAGCAGCGTTGCGCATGGGAGCGGTGGAGAGGGTGAAGCGAGAGAGAGGTGACACGTACAGACATGTTTCAACGCGTACGTTAGGCGCGCGTCAGGCGGCAGCTGCGGGCGCTGCGGCGAGCGCCCGGCAGGCGAGAGAGAGTGACGTCAGCGCGCACTGCGAGGGGGAGCGTGACGTCAACGCGCAGCTGCGGCGTGACCTACTTGGCACCGCTCCAACACCTGCGGTTAGGGGAGCGCGTTGCGGCGCGTTCGTACGGACGCACGGACGGAAGGACAGCGTTACACAGCCTAGTCAAAGAGCTGCTTCGCATCTAAAATTCCCGGAACATAGTTTTTGGGGGGTGGAAGGGAGGTCATGGCAACCCCGCTCCCCCTCCTCCATAACTCACGCATCTGATCAATAAATATTGAGTTGGTCTATGAACGCTCGTGCTTCGAAGTATGCGTTATTCGGCCTGAGTATAAACTTGGGCCTACGTAACGCTGATAGTAATGCTGCAGTTGAGCAAGCAGAACCATAGATCGGCAAAACAGTGTAGAGCTCACTCAGACTCGCTCAAGAAATACATTTTGGGCTTAGGGCTCACTCGGACTCAGACTCACCAAAATTTTCCTCGACCGGACTCACTCGGACTCAGACTCACTAAAATATTTTCTCAACCGGACTCACTCGGACTCAAACTCACGAAAATATTACTCACGCAGACTAACTCAGACTCAGACTCACGGCTCGATCTGAGCCTGAGTGAGTCTGAGTGAGTCAACTCATGAGTGAGTTCGCCGACCTATGCATATGAGTTATAGCAAAAGCCATCTTTCAAATGCCAACCTTAGCTGATATTTTGCTACCCCCCTCGCACTTACCCCGTGATCCAACCTACTTCACTGTCTCGGTTCTTGCGGGACTAAATTTCGCGCCTGCGGCCCGCTATCCGAGGCGAGTTAGAGATCCCTGTTCTATACAAATAAATTGAGCCAGGAATCTATTTATTTGTTCGCAAGGTAGAACTGTACAAAATGCACATGTCTATACTCTGTCGCAGCCTTTTCGAAAGCGCCCGACAACACTGTCGATTAATTAATTAATCGACGAAAAACCCTCAGCGATAGGAATGACGGACCATGGCGTATTAATAATGACGTATTCATGATACCATCCCATCGGACATCGCGCCATTGTCGACCTAGAACCAAAGATCTCGCGCCCCCTCGTACCACACAAAACGTAGCTTCCAGAAATTTTTATTTTATTCCAATACCAGTTACACAGACACTCTTGGCGCGCTTTTGCCTTCGTCGTCGGCGTCCACGTCATGTTCTGTGTAATATCCAAGTCAGTAACATCACCCTGCCTGTCTTACGTTGTACGTGCGAACATATGCGTGTGCATTGGGGGGGGGGGGGGGGGGGGTGCAGAAGGGGCGACCCCGCCCCCAAATCAGTCCCCATACCCAGGAATTCGGGACATCGCTTTTAGTTCACCGTTTTTCACACCACGTGGCGTACAGACCTTCAACTTTCAAAACTGGCGCCGTGACGCAGGCCGCGCGGCAGACAAAACGACAATACATACATAAAAAAAAATATCGACTATCGCCGCCGAGAGCGAACCGTGATCGCTGACTGATAAGAGCTAGGCGTACGGCAGGCGGTCGGCTGGATGCTCGAAAGTGAATCAGCAGTTCTTTTTCAACGAATGCGTGTACACAACTCACTTGGCAGTGCTTGAAAAACACTGAATATCGAAAGGGCGTGCGGCCCTTCCTCTCGTCCTTTTCAATATATTTCGTCTGATTTTGCGGTCGTCGGCCCCCACCGGTATCTTGGAGAAAGTAAGGACGTCCTTTCGTCGCTGCCGTTTTCTTCGTCTAAAAACGCTAATTTCAAGGAAATACCAGCCTACGAGATGGCGATGGTTTGACAATATGCAGAAACAAACATGACGTCCCTGATTTGTTGGCGTCACTTTACAAATGAATTATTTTGCGCTATAGCGTGAAGGCAACAGGCCGTGCCGTATTCACTGCCAGTGACAATATTTTTTTTGAACTCGAGGCGGAGCAGAAATAAAGGCCGAAATTGATGACAAGCGCGAGATTGCTCAATTACCTTCTGGAATTAAGAATTTTGAATAAGACGCTTTAATTTAAACAACGCTTTTTACGTTTCTAGCGCACATAATAAAATAAGACCGAAATAATATTTTCATTATGTACATGGTATACAGCTCGTCTTCGCCTCTTGGCTAACTGTTCGTGAAAGCGTAATAAAACCAATTATATTCATATATACGACCATCCGCCGCGGTGTTGTGGCGGTTACAGTGCTCGGGTTCCGACCTGAAAGTTGCGTGTTTGATCCCAGCGGCGGCGGTCGCATTTCGATGGAGGCGAAATGCTATATGTGCGATGACAGTGCACGCTAAAGAACACCAGATGATCGTAATTTCCGGAGTCCTCCATAAAGGCGTCCCTCATAACCATATCGTGGTTTTGTGATGTAAAACCCCCCGATAATATTTGGATGTACACGACCGTAAAACCCGCCTGTTCATTGCACTGTCTATGCGGTCTGCACAACGGCAGCAGGTCTTGGTTTGAGACCCGGCTATTTCGGCCAGTTTCATTTAGAACCAGGAACGCGTACAAGCGAGATTGAAGTTAGCTCTCGTCTGGTTTCCTTGCTGCTACTTGCGTCATTGTTTCTTTGCGCGTACTTAGATTATTACATAGTAATGTTTCTTAAAAGGTCCTTCGCTAGGACCCAATTATTACTTTTATGACGCGCTTATCGGTGAGTCTTTAAAGCAGGGGTCTCAAACTCACTTCCATCAGCGGGCCGCATTTACGCAATTTAGCCCCGCAAGGGCCGGGGCAGAGAAGATGGTACAGCGGTGGCAAGTTGTCAGCAAGCGGTGCCATTTGAAAAAAAAAAAAAGAAAACGTTTACATATCTCATATACAGGTCGTTTCTGAACATGTGTATACCTATCTCCAAAATGACTAGAATCTATATATACCCCATAAAATGTACGGGGGGATGACCGTCGCTGTAGCTCAGTTGGTAGAGCATCGGACGCGTTATCGAAGTTCGCAGGTTCAGTCCCTGCCAGCGGCAAGTTATCTTTTTCGTCCTCTTTTCTTTCTTCATATTTACATTACAATTACTACTATTAGCATCTTCTGTACTTTCCATGGCATCAATGTCTGTAAGTTCTGATTAATATTGTGTCGAGCAAAGCAAATCGAGCCCTTAAATTTCCACTTCTTTCCTGAGTTTCGGTATGGTAATTTTAAGTTGTTTGGATGAAGACAAATTGCAGAAATTAGGGTCTCATTAGCTCTTCTTACAATATCCCTATTATGATTCCCACGAAAGTATAAACTGGTGTTATCTGCATGGATTGTAAATTTAGCCTTGTTATCACTGCTTGCGATCTTGTCAATGAACATTATAAACAGAAAATTCAGAGCCATTCTACTCTGTGAAGTTGTGCGGCTAACGTAGCTGTGTGGTACGGCATGGCGATATCGCTGCACGGGATGCCATCACCATCACGGACAAGAAGCATCGCGCCATAGTTTTAAGTCCCCCCTCCTTCCCTTATGCTGAAGAAAGACTCGCCGAAACTTCGCTTTGTCCCCGGCGAAACGATCGGCAGCGTTGTCGCCGTCGTCGATTCCACTCGGCGTCTCAGGCGCGTTCTTTCTCGCTGCTGTCGGCGTCTTTCCTCGTAAGCTCCTTGTTCCTCGGGCGTACCACTGCCGCTAAATGAAGGTGAAAATGTTGGAGTGAGAATGACCCTCGCAGACGCACGTGTGGTTCACTGCGACAGTAGAGGTACGCGACAAACACACGTCCAGTTTCGTGGCAGGCCTACGGGGCACCTGGCCCCTCTCTCGTCAGCGCCCTTCGCCCCTCACCCAGCACTCTCCCTTTGTACTCAGATTCAATTTCGTCGAAGAGACTTTTTTGTACACACCCTCTAAACGCACGCACTATTTGGCCAGAAGCCAGCGTATAACAGCTCCGCAAAAAAATTCCAATATGCTTACCCGGTGCGCACCACATTTAACCTGTTTTAAATCTGGGCATTCCATCGGCAAACATTATAGTCCGAGTTCGGCGTTGTAAATTAAAAGAGAACGAAGCTTGTACTATACCTCTAATATGTCCAGTTCTCATATTTTAAAGAAAGCATGCGGTTTACAAGGCAATATACTTGTGAGAAGCCCTAAGAATGAGACGACTGTTTTTTTTTTTTTACTGTAAAAGTTATCTAATTTAAAGCCTTGGTGGGGAAGAGGAGCAAGTTCATTCGAGTCATTTTAATGGAAACCACATTGAGCGCGCTGTATAAGAATATGGATGACTACGAATATACATACTAGGTGTCGTTTTTTGCCCTCCTGCTTTTGACAGAGGGGGGAAAGGGAAAAGTGGGCAAATGTTTCCTTGCTGCTCCCTCTCCTGTCCTTCCAAGTAAATAACCCTATGCAAATGGTGTAAGTTTAAATTTTATTTCGATATATGTGGGCGATTATAACACTAACCTACCCCGCTTCGCTGCCGCATCGGTCGCTAGCTGCTTATGATTGGTCGAATTCTTCTGGGTCATGCCCACAGCACCTGCTCCTGACGCGAAGCAACAAATGCAGCGAAAATGACCCATCGTGTAATAGCGACTTATGCATGACTACGCGTAACGTTAGCGAATAAATTAATTTCAATACTGCAAATTTTTGTCCATCGGTATTTCGCAATTGATACGGATACGGAAAGTAGAAAAGTAGGTCTGAAAATTATTATGCATAAAACTAAAGTAATGTGGAACAATCTTGGCTGAGAACGGCGCTTTGCGATAGGTGGCGAGACACTGGAAGTTGTAAAGGAGTACGTCTACTTAGGACAGGTAGTAACCGCGGAGCCGAACCATGAGAGTGAAATAACTAGAAGAATAAGGATGGGATGGGGCTCATTCGGCAAGCATTATCAAATCATGAATGGTAGTCTACCACTTTCCCCCAAGAGGAAGGTATATAACAGCTGCATCTTACCGGTACTTACCTACGGAGCAGAAACCTGGAGACTTACAAAGAGGGTTCAACTTAAACTGAGGACGACTCAGCGAGCGATGGAAAGGAAAATGATAGGTGTAACCTTAAGAGACAGGAACAGAGCAGAGTGGGTCAGGGAACAAACGGGGGGTTAAGGATATCATAGTTGAAATCAAGAAGAAGAAATGGACATGGGCCGGGCACGTAGCACGTCGGCAGGATAACCGCTGGTCATTAAGGGTAACTGACTGGATTCCAAGAGATGGCAAACGCGTGAGGGGGGAGACAGAAAATTAGGTGGGTAGATGCGATTAAAAAGTTTGCAGGTATAACGTGGCAGCAGAAAGCACAGGACCGGGTTGATTGGCGAAACATGGGAGAGGCCTTTGCCCTACAGTGGGCGTAGACAGGCTTATGATGATGATGATGATGATGATGATGATGATGATTTCGCAATTGGTAAAAATTCGTAATATGCTCTAAGATCGCCTGCTTCCCACGCGACATCCCAAATCTGCGAAAACTCGCCGCTGATAGCCGAACGGTGTCTAATTCTGAGCAGTATTCATGATGGCAGCGTGCCGGTCAATTTACCAGCGGCTACTGGCGAGATGGATTGAGATGCGTATAATAAATACATTCAGTGTATCATTCGTCCACGTGGACATCTCTCTGTGAATGCTTGTTTGCCGCCGAGAATGAGGGAGAGAGGGAAAAAACATTATTTGGGACAGGTGACAACATTCGCAGGGGGGAGCAGTTTTCTTAGGTAAGAATACTGTGGACCATGACCATATTCCAGGAGCGTTCGAGTAGCGGGGCAAGCTTGGAGGCTGGGCCTCCCACAGTGTTCGAGTCGACTGCTTTCTTCGTCACCCTGTTGCAAGCTGCCACGATCGCCGCAAGCTACCACATGATCAGCAAGGCGAAGCATGCTAATAGGCGACAAAAGCAAGAACCTACTTTAGCTATCCCTGCTCTGTTTAACAAAAACACTCAATACTTCTACAGACTCATCGACTCACTGGAATATAGAACAGGGGCGATGCTATTCAATTTGAATATCATCAAGTCAGGTACAACATGATGAAATTGGGACAGAATGCTCAAACGTCACGAAACCCTGCTTAGCGCTAACCTCCTTTGAAATGCTGTAGTGCAAGGCGCGAAAGCGTAGCGTATACGCAGTTCGCACCAGAGACAGCCTACAGTGCGTCTTAGGAAGGCAGGGACGACAATCTTCGCAGCACAAATGTAGGATATGTGTAGCATAAAATTTCATGATATATTTACGTGAATGCTGTGTTGAAGGAAAACACTGGGTATCGCACCCTTAGTACATACGCTCATCTATAATGCCCTGCCAATATGGGATTAGAAAACCTATCGGCCAATTGACAGAGCTGTTTTGTACTTAGCTTATCCATTATTGCTTTATTAACCATAAAAGTGTTACGCGTATATTTCTCTATGTAAAAATCCGTTTGATACTGGTGTCGCTAGCTTATTATTGAATGAACTATAACGTTACGGCTTTCGTGGGACGTGCGTCCATTTCTTCAAAAGTTACCCATTACAAGGGGAACAAACAGTGGAAATAGCCTATACCCACACTGAGTTTTACGAAATAACTACAGCTGTACCCCAAGGCTCAGCTCTTGGACCAATATCGTTCCCATTAAATACTAACCACTTTTTCCGTTCAGTAAAGAAAAAATAAACATGGCTGATCCCTTTATCATAGGATTCGGTATAACAGGAAAGTAAAACGTGTCCTTGCAGTATAGTTTAATGCTTACTGTACATTGATGTAAGAAAGATTGCACAATGTGTAGTGCTCTTTGGCAGCTATAGCACCGTTTAACGTGGATGCATCAGCGTTGACGCTTGGTGGTACATCTTTATCCCTTCGACTAACGTTCATGATCAATGTTTAAACAAACCCTTGTGGTAGCTGTAGTAGCTAACGGTGAGAGTGTAAACAGAAAAGGCTGTGTGACAGCCCCAAGAACGTCGCTGAAGGAACGCAGGATAAGGTCGAAATGCCGCTGCACATTAAAGAGTTATTGAACGCCACGGCTGGACTAAAGGCAAATGTAACGCACGTCGTGTGTCTCCGGTAGCCCGGCCACAATTTTTCTCCAGACAGGGATCTTTCCAAACCCCGTACTCTAAAGCAAGTGGCATCCAGAAGTTTTGCGGCCACAGTGCAAATGTAGCAGTCAAGCAGCAAATTTGGCCCACATGGTGTGGACATGTCCGAGTCAATACCATGGTTCACACACTCTAGAACCATGGGAGGCTCTGCTCCGTAGCCAAGACCCCAACGTCCAGCAACACTCATCAGTCAAGCCCTTGACGCTGCCGTGTCGGAAGGGATTCCTGCAGACGGCTAGGGGCGTCGGGCAATGCCTGACGTGGCTGACTGATTCTTTTAATAAAAAAATGTTGTGTCTCTCTCGGCGAGCGTATTAAAGCGAGGCGAGGCAGGCGCGCGTCGCAGAACGTTTGGTACGGATGGATACTTTTGGTATGGATTTTTAGTATAGATAGGTGCTATGAGCGACGCCGACGCTTGGGCTAAGGTCGCCACCTTGTGGTGTGTTCAGACGTTGAAAAAATTGCGACGGACGCGCAGCAACGACGCATTGCAGGATCTGATCGCGGAGGCCATAGTCATGATGCACTACTTCTATTTACCACTACCAGAAAGCGCCACAACCCCGCCGACCAAAAGCACTGTGAAAGGAAAGTGAAAAATATAAAAGCCCGTTTGTAAAGACTCTGGAGTGTGTGACCGTGGCGCGGTGCAATACAGAAAATAAAAATTACCGTGGCGCAGTGGATATCGTGCCCGGCATCAGTTGTTGCGAACCGAGAGGTCGCGTGTTCGACTCCCTTTGACAGAACTTTTTTCCTTAACATCTGATCTTGTACATTTTTCTCAGCGTCATTTCCGTGACGCACATACGTCACTGAAATGTTGGTGGACCCCGGCATAAAGCTCGAGTATTTATTAAAAGTTCGAGTATTTATGTATGCTGAAGACGGAACTCTGAAATGCATCGCAGACTTTCCGGTTCAAAACCTAATTTGTGCGAATAATGAGTGCAAGGGCATCCACTAGTCGTTCTGTTCAAAAAAGCTAGCGCCAAATACAGAAAGAAATATGGATGCGGTTAACTCTTGTTAAATATATTTATCGCGAGCGAAACGTGGGTTTCGCTTTGTTTCCCACAGATTATAGACGCAGTGTTTCGTTAAAGTTAGGCTTCTTCTTCGGCTTGTAATTGTTCGTGTTGATTAACCACGGCGGGGGCTGCAGTAGCTTTGACCTCGGCACGCGCCCGCGCTTGCTAAGCCTCTCCGTAACGTGCTACTTTGGCCTCTCTTGGCTGCGATGTTTTTGAGCGGGCAACTTCGACATTGCTTAAGATTTCACAGCCTGCCTCATAGCTATGTGTAATGGATGAGTGGATTCAGCCTGTCGCTTCCGCTCAAGCGCATGCACGGACGATCCCAGCCCACGTGCCATACATTGCAGGACCAAGCGCTGGCGAAGCAGCTTTGAACATTCGCCTGGTCATGTGGTACCGCAGCAGTGAGGCTCCGAGCCAGCGCCGCTATGGTGGCTAGCCACCATCGCAGCTGCGAGGCCTCTGGTCAGCGGACCACATGGTGTGACGTCACGCCTGCCACGCTAGCGCTCCGGCGGCTCAAGGTCAATGAGACGCGACGAATGACAGAGAGTTTACGCTCTAAAAATCAAATATATTGTGTTTAATTCACCGCATAAAGCTGTAGAGGAGAATTCCCGCTATCTTGCACTAATCAAACCAGCGCTAGAATGTGTAAAGTTCATAAAAAGCCCAGCCGTCTTCTTCGACAAATATGTTAACAGAAAACTTCTTATCCGCGGGGTCTGCAAGAAACTTAACATGACTTGCTTCCTTCTGCAAAAATGCCGCGACATTATCGACGAACAAACAATACGAATTCGTTATTGCAACATATTTCAGAATATCCCGACCATGATGGTTTACGCAAGAAATTCCGCTTTGACATAACGCAAATGGACTCCGTCAAATAGCTTCACCTTTACTCCATCTTTACGAATACTACAACTGCGATTGCTGGAAACTTGTATATTTTTGTGTCTTTTAATTCCACGCAATCGACGCTATACTTTTGTGTCATACGTTACAGGCAGCACAAAAGTCGCACAAATACACCTTTCCTATGTATAGCTGCAGAGGCAAAAATATTCATAATATCTCCATAAACATTTAGCTAAAGACACCAACTTTTAAAACCTGTTATCTGCGTTTGGCTGTTTATTGACTGGATACTTTATATGTAAACGAGAAAGGCGCAGACATTTTAGTATTGTACGATACCCTGAAACCAGTTATTCTTTGCACGATAACTTTGGTGCGGATAGAAAGAAACAAAAACAAGAACCGAAACTAAATTACCTACATTTCGTCGTATGCCATCTGGCGAAAGGCTTCCAGACTAAGCGAGAAAAAAAAAAAAAAAAAAAAAAAAAAAAAAAAAAAAAAAAAAAAAAAAGGACACCACAGCCGGGATCGAACCAGCGAACTCGCGGTTGCGTTATCAGCGATTTTGATCTCTCGTCGTTCAACGCGCTCGGCTATCGCTTCAACGCGTTTCTGCGGACGAAAACCCAGTTTATATATCTACCACAATGAATTCCGCGACCTTGTTACGAAAACTGCGGTTTTGGAACAACTTTTTCGCCATTTGAAGAGTTGCTGCTGCAACAAGGTGATAGCTGAGTCATTGAAGTTAATAAATCCCCGGGAACTTACCAATCGATGCTACTGTTTCGTCGCAAATCGCATTTTTGTGGCCAGAAAGCCCTCCTAAATTTGACCGTTTCCATAGGCTCCCATACTTAAAACTTCGCCCGCAATTTGGAACGGGTTTTTGGACATAACTAATGTTGCCGCTTCCATGAGATGTCGGCACAGTTGCGTAGAGCCTATTTCCTCGGGAACTTAGAGAAAGATGACTTCTATCATTAGTTATTCGCGAAAAACGACGCTCTCCCATAGAAAACGCGCATGTTTCCAAGGGCGACCGCTAGAGGCGCTGTTCGGCGATGTCCCTAATTCCTGGACATGCGGTCATTGTGTAAAGAGCGTTCGCCGCGTTGTAGCAGTGGTGTGTACGTAAGCCACAGCAGTATGTTGATTACCTAAACAAAGCATTTCTATTTTTTAATGATGCTGTTTAAACTGTTTAATGATGCTTTTTAAACAGCGCACGTCCCGTCCTCTTTCTGTGGTCCCTGTCTGTTTAGCGCTATGGCTTCAATGAGTGTTACAAACCAACTAGCCCAAAAGTCTGTTCTCTTGCTTTTTAAATGTTTTTCAGGTTGATAGGAGAAATGCATCTCTCTGTAGTCACATCATTTAGAGCCACGGAGGGACTACCGTGCTGCAGTGGGGAAGGTTTTCTACAGAAGATGGTTTTGTAGGCAAAAGAGTAAGCACAACAAGAAATGTAGGAAAGTGAATAAAGTTATTCACTGAGCCAGACTGTTTGTTGCTTGGTTCAAACAGGGTATTATTGTGCCTGCTTGGCCGGACAACACATTTGGAACACAAGTCAACAATTTGTTTTCTGTGCTTAACTTATTGTGTACCTTGTGTAACAGGACGATACAAGTTTTAGTCGTAACAGAAAGAGCATTTCAAGAAAAATATTTCACTGACAAATATGCCTCCCATCTCCGTACTTGCGACATACCTTGTACATAGCAGATTTTCTACCCCCCCTATGCTACCGTTCATCATCTGACCACCTAAACTACTGTCCACTATCAACCTACCTTCCACTATCCACTGTCCATCCACTATCCACTATCCAGTATCCATCCACTATCCAGTATCCATCCACCATCCACCATCCACCCACTACATTAATCCACGAATGGTGGAGACCACTAGGTTAGCTTGAGCGGGAGAAACGTCGCCGCTCTCGTTACGCGGCAGCGGCCCGTGCGCCCATCGCGGCGCTGCACAGGAGAGAGAATGAGGCGCGCGCGCTCCCTCATTTTCATACCGTGAGACTACCGTGGCGCCCCCCAGCGGAGTATGCAGCTGTCACCTGTCGTGCGCGCCGCTCCGTAGAGGATTCCTAGAGGAGAGAACGGGGGGACACCGTAGGAGAGGAGAGAGGGGGGGGTAGGGGACGCGCATGCGCTGTGGGGGGTGTGGGACGCGGGAGCCGTTCCGTAGAGTAGAGGATTCCTAGAGTAGAAAAAGGGTGTGAGCGTAGGAGAGGAGAGATAGGGGGAGGGGACGCGCATGCGTTGTGGGGGGGGTGTGGGACGCAGGCGCCGCTCCGAAGAGTAGAGGATTCTTAGAGGAGAGAAAGGGGGTGAGCGTAGGAGAGGAGATAGAGGAGAGGGGACGCGCATGCGCTGTGGGGGGGGTGTGGGACGCGGGGGGCCGCTCCGTAGAGTAGAGGATTCCCAGAGGAGAGAACGGGGGGGGAGCGTAGGAGAAGAGAGAGAGAGGGTGTGGGACGAGCACGCGCTGTGGGGGGTGTGGGACGCGGGACGCGAGAAGGATGGACGGACAAAGCCCCCCGCAAGCACATGCAAGAAAGATCAAGGAATGGAATCAACGGGACGCGGGCGCCGCTCCGTAGAGTAGAGGATTCCTAGAGGAGAGAAAGGGGGAGCGTAGGAGAGGAGAGAAAGGGGGGTGTGGGACGCGGGACGGACAAAGCCCCCCGCAAGCACATGCAAGCAAGATCAAGGTATGGAGTCAACGTGGGTGACAGACACCACCGGTACTGCGTGTTATTCTTTGCTTGCACCCACCACCTGGCTAGCCATTTATAAGCAGCCACTCTGTGCTCTTGGCCATGACTCTGGTGACTGTGGTAGTGGATGACGGCCTTATTGTACTACCGTGCTCTGGTTCGCATAGTGGGTGCTTCCCTACTTCATGAAAGTGACCGGACGCGGGACGCGGGAGGGAGGGACGGACAAAGCCCCGAGCATAAGGTGCTTCGCATCTAAAACTAAAGAAATAAAGAACACCTAGGACAGAATGGGAATCGAACCCGGGCCCTCTGCGTGGCAGCCCAGAACTCTACCACTGAGCTACGCCGGTGCTTGAGACTGCGTTGCAAATTGACCCTATGTAGGATTGATGTCAGGTAAGGAATCGCGTTAACATGTGTAATAAATTGTTTCAGAGTAGTAAAGTAACAACCAGGCGTCACACAATGCGAATTGCGTAACGATTGTGTCGTTCAATGCTCCAACCCATTACAAAAGCATCAGGCATAATGCTTCATCGTCGCCAGAGCATCTGCAAAGTGCAAATAATGCGTTACAAGTGTGTAGCGGGTACCTCGCTTTTCTGAAGAATGACGAATAATGGCACAGTGGACGCTTCCCCACTACACAAAAGTTATGATGATTTATGGCGTAGTGATCGAGTACCACGCAAGTTAGCTTGTAGTAGTTGCCCCAAGAGTGTTTAAAAAATACTCTAGAAAGGCCGCTCTTTTCGCTGTGACTGTGCTGCGCGTTCCGCGCAGGCCTGGCGGTTTCTTTCCGGTTTCTTTCTTTCTTTCTTTTTTTTTTTGTTAAACATTTTTTTTTGTCATATGCTTTGATTGATGGGTGCTGAAATGTCGGGGCTTTTACAGTGTCGTGGCCTTTTATTTGTTTTGTTAACATCCTTTTATTTTGTTTTTGTTAAGCTTTTGTTCTGTCATATGCTTTGATTGATGGATGCTTAAATGTCGGTGTTTTTACGGTGTTGTGGCCTTTTATTTTGTTCCGGTACGTATAGTGGGCGCTTCTCTACTTCATACTTCACGAAAGTTACGATGGGCGCCGGAGAAAACGAAATGCTCGTGGCGTTCAGAAAAGGAGCGGGTGCGCGCTTCTCTGCAACTACCGCGAGACCTCCTCCGGCAGGACGCGAACTGCAGGGCGGCTCGCGGCGCTCGCATCGCGGGGTCCGGACTCGGGGGGCGCACGCGTGGCGCGGTGGCCAAACGGGCCAAACTCGCTCTCCGCTCGCATCCAGGCTCAGAACACGTGCGTTCGCCGCGCTCTTCGGAAGGTGGGGTGCTTTCACCGAAACCGCGGTGCCAGCTCGACGAATAACAGTGCCAGCGTGTTGCCTAAAGGTGGACCTTAGTCCACCTGGAAGCCCGTGTCGTCGATTGCTTGCGTGGTCGTTCGTTTTAATCTCGTTTTCTCACCTTCTCTGCGAGGCAATTCATATCACGAGTTCCGGCACGGCGAGTTACGGTGGTGACTAGACCGTGCAGAATCTCCAATTGACTGGTTGGCTCGATTTCGTTTGCGATGACTGTGTATTCATCGCGTGAACACCGTTCGACTACTGGGAGCCTTATTTCTGACTGGAAGTGTTTTGTGTGACTGATTAGTTGTCGGCCGGTTCGTGAGAAGGAACCCTTAGCGTGCCATGGAGTTGGTGTGATGTGCATACACGCACCGCGAGTCGTGACCGGAGGCTTCCGGTGAAGACCAGGACGACAGTACGTTGTGACGTGTGGAGGTTGTCGTTAAATAAAGGCGACGATGCCGACGGAGGCGTCGCCGACACCTCGGTCCCGGCTGGCCCGGGTCCGGCGCTGCGCCCGCATCTTCCTGACGCACCTGGTGTCCCAGGTGGGCCTCTGCCTGCTGGTGGTGGCGTACGCCATCGTGGGCGCGCTCATCTTCCGGGCCATCGAGGCCGACAAGGAGGTGCACCAGCGACAGCGCGTGTCACAGCTGCGACGCCGCTACCTGCGCGACATGTGGGACATCACCGACAGGCTCAACGTGCTGCACGACGAGCAGTGGATGGTCGAGGTGGGCGCCAAGCTCAAGGAGTTCGAGGACGAGGTGGTGCTGGCCGTCCGCAACGACGGCTACGACGGCAAGGACGTCCAGGAAGAGGCGCTCCAGTGGTCCTTCTCAGGCTCGCTGCTCTACAGCATCACCGTCATCACCACCATCGGTGAGTCCCTGTCTGACACGCTGCTTTCTTTTTCCTCGATAGGGTACTACATTAGTGTTCCTTTTCGAGCTTTTCTTCGCTTCCATCGTCGGTGTTCGTTCAGTACGAGGTATTACTCGCCTTATGCTTTGTCGCGCAACTTTGTTCGCCAAGGTATTCTCGTCGTGGGTTTTCACGAGAGAGTAGTAGTAGTAGTAGTAGTAGTAGTAGTAGTAGTAGTAGTAGTAGTAGTAGTAGTAGGGGTGGTAGTGGTGGTGGTGGTGGTGGTGGTGGTGGTGGTGGTGGTGGTAGTAGTAGTAGTAG
Source organism: Rhipicephalus appendiculatus (assembly GCA_030522465.1). Classification (NCBI taxonomy): domain Eukaryota; kingdom Metazoa; phylum Arthropoda; class Arachnida; order Ixodida; family Ixodidae; genus Rhipicephalus; species Rhipicephalus appendiculatus. The sequence continues at coordinate 18,536,319 of JALIZH010032945.1, read as the reverse complement.
TAGTAGTAGTAGTAGTAGTAGGGGTGGTGGTGGTGGTGGTGGTGGTGGTAGTAGTAGTAGTAGTAGTAGTAGTAGTAGTAGTAGTAGTAGTAGTAGTAGTAGTAGTAGAAACAGCAGCTAGGTAGGTAAAGATTGGTCTGAAGTTGCGTGCTCTATGACCTGCCACATTGCGGGGCTGGAGGACGCATGGGGAAAAGATTGAAATAAAAAAAGACGAAGAAAGTTGATCTTCCTAATAAACGCGTACAAATTGAGGCAAAAGTTATGCGCACGGATATGTGAGCGTACGAATGAAGACAAACGAAATATTTTTCTTCTTACTTTTTAAACAAACCCCGAGAGGTGTGTCTCAAATCTCTTATATTTTCATCAGTTCCGTATGTTCGTTGTTCAGTCAGACACTTCTTCGCCTTTTAGGCATTTTCACCTTCTATACCACCCGCTTTCGCCTTTCCTCTACCCCTGGCAAATAAAACTCAACTGATCTTTTGCTTCATTGCCGGAATATGCAGATCTTACTTTATAATTAGCCATGCGTTTAAATGATTTAATCTTGCATGCGTATATATATTCACGAGGATGACTGCTACTTTTCTCTTCAATTCGCGCGATAGTTTTCTGTCTGCAGAGACGAAGAAATCCCGGGATCTCAGTTATATACAGCTTTGCCGGCAAAATCTTCCCCACGCTCGATGAAGGAAACGAATATTTTCTTTCTATTGCCACTCGTGTACATACAACTACATAAGACCCGTCAGTGCGGAACCATAAAGCATGTGGCCCAGTTGCAACTCGCAAGAAGAAAGATTTTGTATACACAGCGGCGCTTCTTGTAAACGTTGCGTGGCCCGTGGTCCGCGCTGCGCTCATCTGCAGAGAAGAATCAAATTGGCACGCGCTACCAGCGAACACGTGCTCGCGGCTTCCGTAATGAGCCCGCTTGCTTTGTAAACAGGGCCAGGCCTGTCCGCGCAAAGCTCTGCTTCAGCGTGGCTCAAGCTGAGTCATCGCACGCCGCGCTTTTGGCTGGAGAACAACTCCTAACATTCATTTGTCTAGCCGTTTCTGTATCGCTGACGGGTATAGTGGTCATGAGTAAAAGCGCACCTTCGGCACGAGCTGGTGATGATTAGAACAGAAAGTTGAGGTAGGCACTGGCGTAAATCACGGAGGGGTCGGGGGTCCTGACCCCCTTCCACCCTACCTTGTGTTCAAGCTGGAGGGGTGGGGGGGGGCATGCCAGGCAGCCCCCCCCCCCCCCTTCTAAGTAAGATTCAAGCATCATACTTGAACTGATTGTTCAGTATAGCGCGTTCACTTTTTTTAACACCTCTTAAACTTATGGTGTGTTTTTGTGTTAGATACCCCCCCCCCCCCCCCTCCTCCCCGCTTTGTAAGAGTTTAAAAAATTTTCAACTGCCGTCCGACTAATTTCCGAGACGCCTCAATGGTACAATGCATTTACGCGAGCTGGGAAACCACACTCGTTTTAAAAATATTATTTCAACGCATATTATTTTTGATATAAAAATAATACGTATAAAAGAACAAAATAACCGCCACAACAAGATGTATGTTCCTCCTTGTGATTTTCCTGGATTCACGCCACTGGAGGTAGATGGCAAAGATTCATTGTAGAAAAGTTGGTGACAATAAAAAGATCCATTGTAGGTAAGCCAGACAAAATAAGGAAAACTGATGTTATGTTTGAGGCCTCGCATCTCACTTTTAGTGGCGGATGTGCGTGCGTAAGCCAGCCTTTCGTTGACTAGCGTAAAGATGAAATGTCATGCTAAAGCACGTGCCTTTCGTGCAAGCCCTCAGCATGCTTCCATATCCGAAAGAGCGCAATAACTGTAGGCGTGCGGGGGGAAGGGAGGGTGGAACAGAGGAGCAAAGTATATTCCAATCTTCTAACAGCGAAGCTTTTTAAGCTCGCCGTAATGTGTCTATCGGAAACAGAAATGATCATCATCATGAACCGGCACTCGCTCTCTACATCCTCTTCTTCATCTTCGTCCTCTTCGGCTTCGCTTCCAGAACGCGCGCGCCGATTTCTCCGATGTGGTCAGTAATAACCCTGATGGGTGAGACAACGAGTACACAGAGAGAGAAAGAAAGACATAAAGAAAGAGAGAAATTCTTGGCGAAAAGAAATATTCTTCACGAGGCGCGATTCGAATCCGCGTACTTTCTATCCGATGGCGAGCGTCCTAACTACTCGGCTACCCGGGCACGCCAGCAGAGTTTGGCATAGTCTTGTATAGTATAGCGTAGCGAGTGGGTGGCAAAGGGAAATGAGCGTGTTGAGGAGGTGTAATGGTCTGGAAGAGGGAAAGAAGGAGGGGAGAGAGTGAAGCATATCATGGAATGAATGAGAGAGACGGAAAGAAATGCAGAGAGAGAGAGAGAGAGAGAATAAAGAAAAAGAGAGAAAGGAAAAGAGTGAGAGATAGAGGGAGAAAACGATAAGGGGGGTTTTTGGCGCCGCTTCGAAACCCCTTTCCGAGCAAGCGCACGACGTCATGCGCAGAAACGTTCGCAGAGCGCATGCAGCGCGCATACCGACCGCGCGCAGGTGTAGCGCCGGCGCCGCACCGCTCGTACCTAGAGCGCGCATACAAGCCGTGTACAGCGCGCTGCATTGCTCGCAAGCCGCTCGTACTTAGACCGTGCAGCGCTAGGGCATCGATCAATGGCGCTACACTTTGCAAAATAAAATGACATATAAGACTGGCTTCCAAAAAGCTTCGCTCCATATCAACATTCACTTCCTGCATCTGCAGTAATTTTTATTTTTTCTTCATCGATTGTGAAGCATGGTGTCTTTTGGACTCGAGCAACTGCAGGGGGGGGAGGGGGTGCGATAAAACTTTGTCTTCATGCAGCGTCTTCATGCAGCCGGAGTGGTATACCATTGCGGGTATATGGAGAAGTAGATCCGTATACGTAGTGCGGATGTACTTGGGCTAAGTGGGCCAAGTGATGCTCGGCGTCCTGTGGACTGTAGTGCTCTTACCGCGCGGTATTCGAACAGCAATTAAAACGGGCCGTTCAAGTATTCCCTGACAACGCAGTGGTCTGTAGAATGAACTATGTAACGTCGATTTTCGTAAGAGTTAATAGTTAATATATGACTAAACCGCGTTCTTACGGTTCCACATATGTCCAAACTTATACCCAGGATCAGTGATCTTTGCGATATTTTTTAGCTTCCCTAACTAGCTTGCGTTTACTGATATAACGAGGGGCGACGTTGTTGGTATATCCTTTAAAACTGATATCTTTCTTGTTTTCTCTCCGTCTCTCTAGCCAGACTCGTCTTACCTATTACCTTTATGTTTCGCCGACCCGGTCGGCCTTGCTGATTAAAGCGAACCTGTCGTTGTTTGCGCTTCCCGGTCGTCGAGCTGGTACACGCCCTTTCGCTAACCAAGAACAAAACTTTTACACCAAGTACAGTATATGCCATGCAAAAGAAAGAAAGAAAGAAATAAAGAAAGAAAGACAGAAAGAGAGAAAGAAGGAAAGAAAGAAAGAGAAAACTAAAATCGTGTTGTATAGTGCGAAGACCACAAAACACAAAAGAAAGTCAAATCTAGACCGGCATGAGCCGTCGTCATCATTTTTTACCCTCTTGGTTCACAGATTTCGGTGGCGACGGCGGCATCATTCAGCGGTTGAATTTAAAATAGACCCTGTCCTGGTGATCAGTATTCAGATGTCAGCCATCTAAGGCAGACAGTTACAGTGAAATTAGCAGGAAATATCCCATTCCCTGCTCTATCATTCTAATTTGCTTATTTAGTTCGCGAGTGATAATTTCTTTAAATAGACAAATACTACTACTACTACTAAGAAAGGGAAAAATAGTAGGCAGAACTTAAGAAATGAATTCGCCCTCGCGCTGCCAATTGCTAGCTTCCTGTTACTGGTTAGCTCAATTGGTAGAGCGACCGCCCCGGAAAGGCGTTGGTCCCGGGTTCGAACCCCCGGACCAGGACGAATTTTTCGGCAAATGAGAAGTTTTTCTTTTTGAGAAATCCGTATGGATTTCCTTGTGGCTTCGTGCTACAAACGGTTGGTTGTCTTTTTTTCCCTTTCTTAACCCTTCCGCCACCTTGCGGGCTTCCGCAGAACTCATTTGCATTACTACTACTACTACTACTACTACTTGCAGTAGCTGTTTAGATGGCTATGGAGTTGCGCGGCTAAGCTCAAGGAAGCGGACGACAACAACTACTACTACTGCTAGTGCTACTGCTGCTATTACTACTACTACTACTACTACCACTACTACTACTAATATCACGTGCTCCTTAACCGCCCACATCGTCCGCTATCCGTCCCATCACAACTGTGGAGTTTAGATACACACAGGGCTTAAAGTCTCCCATTATTGGAGGGGGGGGGGGGGGCCCTCGTCAGGCAGTGACTATATATATATATATATATATATATATATATATATATATATATATATATATATATATATATATATATATATATATATATATACAGTGAAGCCAACTGTCCCTAGCGCTTAAGAATGTTGTACAAATAAATATAGTACAGTCAATTTCTCTGTACACATGTCAAATGAGTGCAGAAGTGCTACAGCTGACCTGTCAAGGGGGGGCCCAGCCCCTCCTTAAAAAATGGAAGGGGGGCTGGGCCCCCCCTGGGCCCCCCCCTGACTTTAAGCCCTGGATACACACCAGCGAACCTGACAACACCGTCTGCCATTCACTCCAACCCCTTCCGAGATGCCGGAAGCGTAGTCGCCGGGAGCTGATATGAGCTGCACCGGTGGTGCGAGCGGCGCAAAGTTTCAAAGCGTTAACTGGCCCTGGGCCAAGCCTAGAACTGATGGACGGCTTCGGGTCGATGGCTCCTCGCGATGCCTTCATCTTCCGCCTCTGCCGTCGCATGCAGCATGCCTAATCTGGACCCGACGTGACCCCATGTACGTGACGTTCTTTGGGAAGGCGTCCGAAATAGAAACTATCTCCTATTTCGCTACCTAAATATTCCCAGGACAGCAGGTGATTGGAATCACTTACCAGCCTTTATAACTGATATAACTGATACAACTGCTTTTAAAAATGTCTTATCCAGCGTACTGTAGCACTACATGTTTGTTTGTTTCTTCAACGCCTTGTACTTTACCAATTTTTTGTGTTTATTTTGTATAAGGCTTCCACGGTTACTTTTACCTTCTTGCTGTTATTGTTCATGCTTTTTTTTTTTTCTATGTACATCCCCCACCCCCCTCTGTAATGTATTTATACCCTGAGGGTACTATAAATAAATAAATAAATAAATAAATAAATAAATAAATAAATAAATAAATAAATTGTAGGTTTAAACGCATAAGCAATATCATTAAGCGAATAGCGATTCGATGTGAGTAGTGAGATTCCTCTTACTGAAGGAAGAAGGCCTTAATTCATTTTTTTTTTCTAATTTTCATTCTCCTTCGCGAATATACATCTTTCGCTCAATGTAAACTGGATAGTAGATATACACCTATTTGTTCTCTGAAAATTGGATTCTTCATTTTCTTTATTTTGATGTAGATTAACCCTTAAGGCGTGAATTCTTGGAGGGCATTTTGTCATGCGCGATATGTGTATTGTATGCGTGCTGTAAGGCCTGTGTTGTGTTTGAATTGAAGTAGCGTTTTATGGAGTCTGCAATCATGTGTAGATCGGTCGTAGTTGGTTATGAGACTGTATATGGCGGAGGCCGTCTTGAAGTAGTGGATGGGAGCGTTCTGATTGCAATTGACTAAAACGCGTTCTTGGGCTAGTTGGTGCATAGTATAATGGATATAGGAGGCACAAGGAAACGTCCTGTCATTTCTTGTCCTCGTTTCTTTGTGCCTCCTATATACATTATATTCTGATTGCAAGCCTGGACATGTTCATATCACGTGGTGTGCACTTGCCTCCTCAGGCGCGCCAGAATTCTACTCAGCCGAGATCACACCGGACTCAGCATAGCGAATCGGTTTAAATGGGTCTGCTGATATGTGCAGTGTTGGATGCACTCCTCCACCACGAAATGCATACCCGTCAAGTCGGTGTTGTGCGTCGTCGTGCCAGGGCGCTAAAGGTTCGCTCTGTCGAATTGCTGCGCTTTCGGTTGTTTCAGCTGTTTTGTGCTTCGTGTCAAGTGGCCGCGCGTTCAGGCTCAGCGAATGAAGCGCTGCGTGAATTATGCGGACATAAATAACTGAAACAGTCAGTTTTCCTTCGTGCGCAAGAAAGTATCGCATAAACGTTTCTCGAGGCGGTGTGCCGGGCTCACTCCTCATTTATCTTACGCGCGCTATGATGCGATTGGCAGCAGGAACGTTTTGAACTAGTTAAACTTGTCAATGTTACACTAACGCTGCGGAAAGTGTAGACAAGCTAAACGGGCCGCTTCAGTTCGTGGACATATATCGCTTGTCACGGATTCTATGTAGCGCTTTTGTTCATTGAAATTGGCAGTGGCCCAGGAAGCGCGAGTGCATGCATAGGCAAAGTTGAGACAGCTTTGTGTGTCATCGAGCCACGCCGCAAAATGCATCGTCTTCGACCGATATCGTGAATGCGCAATGTGCGGGTAAAACTATAGTTGGGTGCAACTTTAGAAGTCGGCGGCATTTTCTCCTCAAAGGCGGATGCACACAGTTCTTGCACCATTGGGCGCACACTCCAAACATACGTCAAGAGCCGGACGGACGGTGACCTCGCCTGAGTAGACATTGCCGCGGAGCGCATGGCAATGTCCTTGGAAATGTCCTTCGTAGGACATTGCCAAGAACGCTTCGCACGCATATGGGTATGCTGACGCGAAGCTTTCCGCAGTGATGAAAGCTTGCTAATGCACAGGACTACACGAAACGTTACGGCACATTCCGTTTGAGCAAAAAGTTACAATGTCGACGTTGCTCTTGAAGTTCGTAGCTCCGTCTTAAAAAAGTTTCCGAGAAAGCTGACCGTTCTGAATCTTCGCAGATGTTCAGTCCGGCCCTCTTTGGTTCCCGCTACATCTTTCGCAATCTCCCAGACGTGACCCGAGCTTTGTTTCATTTGTGCCGCTGTTTGTGATCGTATACACACGCCTGGGCTTGGACCTTTCTCGTTTCACAAAGGAGCGAGAATTGTGTGGTGAAAGGAATGAACGTATTATGTCAGATACTTTCACTTGCAAACTACGCCCATTATTCTTGCCGATGTCACCACATGAGGCAAGTCGAAGCTGGCTTCACAAGTAAGTAACAAATATGTACTGCCCCCCCCCCCCCCCCCCCCTCTCTGGAAGAAGTAATAAAGGGCAGTGCCGTGGTGATGGCTTTCTCTGATGTCCGCTTAACAATTCGAGCCGTACACTGTTGCGCAAAAATAATACAATATTAAAGTACATTCTAGCGCATCCTCTTGTTTCTGCAAGAACAAGAGGAGTATAGACCGTTACAAGGGTCAGGCGCATAGTATTGCTTCCTTTACATTCGTTGTATAACGCTTCTGCCACGAGCTTTCCGGCTTTTGTTTGCGTGATTAATGGAGATTAAATTCACGTCACGCGGCGGCTAAAGCCGAATAACGACGCGATCCGTGCAGCCATTCATTCGTTTCAAGACGACAGCATACTACGACCCGAGCACTGCGAAAAAATCCAGCGAATACAATAGTGATCTCATTCCGGATGAAATGGCTTCTTTTTATGTTCTCGTTCAGCTTCTTCTTGCTCATCTGGAGCGGAAAAAGGCAGTGGGCGCCAGGGGGGGGGGGGGGGTTAGGGGGGAGAGGGGGGGGATGTGGACGTGGGGTCATGACGAAGCAGTGCTTCCCGCCTGTTGTAGCCCACTTCATCTCGCTTGCTTCGCTGGGTCATTGGCCGTCACTCAAGGAGTAGAGCTCGAAAACAAAGCCTCTGAAGCACTGTAGGCCCCGGGAGTCGTACCCTCAGTCGTCTCGCCTTCTTTCTTACCCTCTCTTTTTACGCTCGTCGCGACAGAGCGGGTCAGAGAAGCGAGCCAAGAATAGGCGGCGCGGTGACAACGGAATCGCCCTCCCCCCCCATCCCCCCCCCCAGCCGCATCTCTCTCAACCGCCGAGAGCTCCGCTTCGTTTCCGCGGCGAAACAATCGCGATTCCTCTCCTCTTGCTGCTACTGCACAGCGACTGCCGCTGTCAGCACGGTTTGTGCTCCTGCGCGAACACCCAAGATCGTCCCCGTTTTGCTTCGTTGCGAAGACATTGTGGTTGGCGGTTCTTATTTATATAACCCCACATCCCCCTCACTCTCTCGCTGTCTTCCATCCTGTCGCGTTCCTGCTTATTCCCTTTCTTCTCAGATCAGTAGGGCATTGTCGCAGGCGTGCGCAAATGAGGATGATAGAGGTGCCCCACCCCCATCTACTGCCTCGTATTTGCACTGTATTTTGATTGTAAGGGCTGCGGTGGGTTGGGGTTGGAAAGAGATGAGGTGGGGGGGGGGGGGGGTACGGTGAAACTTAGCCCTCTCCCCTCTAATGGGAACCCTGTGCACGCCTATGGGCATTGTACGTCTTAACGCAATGTCGCGGTTTCGATCGCCGGGAGCCGTGGCTGCATCGTGATCGAAGGGAATGTATTAAAGCGCCCCATGTTTCGGGCCTTTGGTTATCGTTAAAGGAGGACCGACACGATTTTGAGACAACGCAAAAGGGACATTTCTAGTTTTCTTTGTATGTACTGTTAACGCTCTACCCACACCGGAGCAGACAACACGAATAAAATATTTTACTTTCATTTTAAAGTTTTCGTCGCCGAGCATTTGCAAGCCAGACCCACCGCAATGGACATTATCCCGACGAGACAACACAGTTCCACTGAGTTTGCGAGCTCTGCGTCCTCGCATACAGCATAAATCGCAGAAATCACTGGCGGGGTCGCTGGACGACGGTTCACTCGTCGTTGTTTACGTTCACCATGAGAAGATGACAGATCTGCCGCTAGTACGTCGTGAGTTGCTGTCTCCCCGTGACGTCGCACTGAGATGATACGTCATTTAGAAGCCGCCCCCTCGATATCGAAACCGAAAGTGTTTTTTCTAAGGTAGCAGCGTTGAAAATATATTCGATGCATTTCCAGGCACCACAATACTCTTTTTTAGGGTTCTCGACACCAGTGTTTTTGTTTAGACCAACGATCTGAAAATATCTAAGATTCGTGTCAGTAGTCCTTTAATTAAGGAATGGTGGGTGGTCAAAATTAACCAGGAGTTCCTCATCCTCGCTGTCTCTCATAGCTTCTAGACAGGTTCGTTATGGAAGACAAGCGAGCAAGCAAACAAAAATTTAATGCAGATCCACGAAGTGAATGCTGATGATGGAGCGAAGCTTCTTGGAAGTCAGTCTACGTCATTTTATTTTACTAAGTGTAGCCATCGATCGATGCGCTAGCGCTGCATGGTCTAAGTACGAGCGAGTACGAGCGGCTTGCGAGCAATGCAGCGCGTTGTACACGGCTTGTATGCGCGCTCTAGGTACGAGCGGCGCGCAACACCTGCGCGCGCGGTCGGTATGCGCGCTACGCTCTGCGAGCGGTTCTGCGCATGACGTCGTGCGCTTGCTCGGATAGGGGTTTCGGTGCGGCGCCGCAGCTGTTCCGACGGGGACCTACGACGATGACAGCGACAACGGACATCGTGCGAGCCTTAGGAGCTTCGCTCCTAAAAATAACGCCAAGAATTGCAACAGTGTGAGCTGAGCGCTCTAATTCGACTAGCGGATGAGACACTCTACTTCGATAAGCAGTTGTCCGGCAAAAAATATCACCGGCTTATCGCTAACCATTTGTATATTTCTGCGAGACAGTTTGCGTAGCGGAGGTCGACAATGTTGTTCGTGCAACTTCTTCCCCGCCGTATTGTCTGACAGTATACCGGCGGTATGGCCGAGATTTTGATCGTGGAAGTGCTCGTCTTATATACAGCGCATGATTACGTCACTGTAGAAGCCAATAGAATCATGCTACTAGTTAAATTTGGCTATTTACTGGAGGCACGATGCTTGTCAGGCACTCATAAGCTCGGTAGCGTGCACTAAATTTTGCAGTTCAGCTTCGACAACACTTCGGCACAGTTCGAAAAAGAACGTGTACTACATACCTGCGTTACAGAATATGTATTAAGTGGAATGACATCACTTCGTGAGCTTGCTCATGCGGCCAGGGTTGCCGTTGGGTGGACATGAAAATGCGCCAGAACTCACGCCAAAAGTAGCCAAAGTAGCCATGGCATTTAATATTATCGCCGAATTTCTAGCCAAATAGAACAGAAGCGGTATTATCAACAGAGTCTTTACTATTGATGAATAAATAAAACCATTTTGAATAAGTAAAACCACAAGTTTAAAAAAGAGCCATGGCGCCAACTGGAAATTTTCGTCGCCAACGGGGTCCTAAAGTAGCCAATTTGGCGCAAAGTAGCCACCAACGGCAACCCTGCATGCGGCCTCTTCCCAAAGTCTTATAAGGTCAGAGGCGGATGTGAGGACACGGCTAAAGAATGCGCTTTGGCACTGCAGTCCGGATTTAGACGACTCGCAGTGCTCTATACAAGGCGGGATGAAGTCAAGACCGAGGTGCATCACCGCAGAGAGATCGCTAGTGCTGATTAGGCGTCCGCGTCGTTGTTGAAAGGGCACACAGCAGCAGAGTCGTAAAGGTGTACATCGTCGCGGTTTCCTTACGCCGGCCTCGAATTCACTATTGTTGCTAATGGCAACAAAACTTTGCCTTATAGCGGATACGCAGGCATGAACCGGAGAGAGAGGGAGAGAGAGAAGGAATATAGGAAAGGCCGGGAGGTTAACTATACTACGTCCAGTTTGCTACCCTACACATGGGGAGGAGAATAAGTGAGTAAAAGAGAGAGAGAAAGAGAGGCGCATTTCACAACACACATGTAGTATAGTGTGTCACAGGCGGTCGCTCAATTCTGTCGCCTTCAAGCATAAGCGTGCGCAGGGTTCCCCTTCAGGGGGGGGCGAAGGTTCGCTGCAGCGCCCCCCCTCCCCTATTAAGTCAATGTATAGGGCCGACTTTGCGCCCCCCCTCTCTTAGGTAACTTGGGGGGGGCGGCCGCCCCCTCTGCCCCCCTCGTGCGCACGCCTATGCCTTCAAGTACTAATGGAGGGATCGAGTGGCTTTCTGGGCTGATGCGCTGGGAAGGCAGTCTCACACAGAAACAGGGGGATGCGCTAGACTTAGCCAGAAGTTTCTCAATGTGTATATGGACAGATTACATGCGACGTAGCGGAAGCGGCGTGTCACTTGTGAT
>JALIZH010032945.1:18482500-18520000 GCA_030522465.1 Rhipicephalus appendiculatus | reverse complement strand
CTAAAAGGCGCTAAAAGGCGCCAAACAAAACTATACCGCGTCGAGCTCTTTTACTGCGCTTCTAGGAAGGAACAAAAAGGTAACGACCCCGCCGTACCTCTCACTTTTCTTCGGAAAGCTTCCTAGCCGACGAAAGCAAAACGAACCAAAAAAGCCAGTGACGCGAACGGTTCGAGCGACGTCTTCTTCGATGACGATACGCGTCGCGAATGTCTGTATACCTGTACTTGTGCGACGGCCTGAAAGGTGTTTGCAGAGAGCCGTTGCCGAGTTTGTAACGCGAGCTATGAGAGGAGCATAGAGCGTTCCGCGCCAGGTTTCCACAGTTTTCTCGGTTAAGACGTCGCCACCGCTCGGCATTAATCATGTCACTCCGGCGCAGTGCTGTTGCCGCGCGCAGTATGCGCCGTTTCAGTCTCCGCTACCGGGCTCCCGGCTATCATTTCGAGGGTGTCTCCGCGTCGCATAAGTGGCTGACTAAGCTACCACACAGAGGCGCTACGGAGGAAGAGACCTTACAACGTTCTTGGTTTTGTGGTGATGCGATGACTAAAAGCCGCCCCCGGTATAGCGTGTCGCGCTTGTGTATATATATATATATATATATATATATATATATATATATATATATATATATATATATATATATATATATATATATATATATATATATATATATATATATATATATATATATATGTAAGCGCGCTCTCTTCCGGTCGATGTGGGTGCCTTTAGTGTGGAAGCTGTACGTAGGTGCTTCGTTCTCGGAGTTTTTGCTCTGGTACAGAAAGTGAGAGGAGCAGAAGGAAAGAGGTTACTTAACCAGAGCAAATAGATAAGATGCTGCTGTACTCTCGGTCTCCGTTCTCACTCCCACAATGCTACTGGGGCAGCGCCAGTGGGGGGCACGGGAAGAAGAGATATTCCCCCCCCCCCCCCCCCCCCAGTGACTGTGTGCCCTCCCCCTCTCCCCTTACCCGCAAGAGTCAAAAGAACCCCCCAAGAGTATAAACAACGCATGAGTTCAACGCATGAGTTCCCCGCATGAGTTCCCAGAGCTCCGAAGGGCCTCATGCGCCACAGGCAACCCACCCCGCTCCCCCCATCCAGCCTTAGTTTGTAACAAAATTCTGGCGCCGACCCTCCAATGCGGCCGTTACTAGACGCCGTTTGTATATTAAGTACTAAGAGACGACGCGAGAAAAAAAAATAACCAAGAAAGGCATCACTTCAAAAAAGAAACCGCACAGCGCATTGAAGTACCTAGGAAGGGGCGTTCATAAAGCTTCCTTGATCTTCAACAGGGGTGCAGAAACAACTAAGAGGCTCGGATGGGAGAGTTCAATCTGAGCCCCCCGACTCAAGCTTAAATTACCTGATCCACGTTTTGAACACTTATCTGCTTGCCAGCAAGCAAAGTAGCTACCACTTGTGCGTCACTTCGTGGTTCGACATCGAATGTCGGTCGGCCACTTTATTCCTCGTCGTCGTGACTTATCGTTTGACCATATTTGAAATCATCCGCGCCATTTCTCAGCAGCGTCGTATGCTGGGGCGTTGTCACCGTACACTGCCACGCACTCTGTTAATGAGTCGCCTTGGGATTGGGTTAATTTTTCAACGCAGAAAGTAGGTCACTGCTTGTGCTTCAACCAGCTTCCTGATAAATGCTGCCGTTATATTTTAACGCTATAGCGTTAAGAAGCTCGTTTACTGGAAATTCCGGTGTCGGTGTCGGCGGCGTCTTTGGTTGTGAGCGAAAAAGCAGCGTTGGCCGCCAGTAAAAATCGCGCGCGCGCGTGTATGTGTGTGCGTGCGCGTGTGTGCGTGCGCGTGTGTGTGTTCTCTGATGCTTCGTATAATACATTATGTCTATTTCCTACTTAATTTACGGTGATGTGCGGTCAACGAGAATTTTCATCGTGTAGCTTTTTCCAAATCACGGTGTCACTAAACAAAGCTTACGAACTACCTTCGCACTATGGTCCCGAAAGTTATTCATAGTGCATTGTTTACGCATGATGATACATACCTAGAGCACATTTGTAAACGCGATCATTACGGTTGCGCAACAAAGCACCGAAATGCCGGCACGTCAACCGCACACTGTAGGATTAAGATTAGGATTAGGACGTTGTAGGTTGCCATATGGATAACATATGGATAAGGTTATCTATATGTTTCTGCGCGTCACACATACGTTTCACTAGAAATCGCTATGCGCTATAGAGCAGGCTTTCTGCATGGTCCTCATGCGTTGGCTTTGAAATTCTACATTGTACATCACCATTTAGGTTCCGTCGACAGCACTGCAAAGTTACACAATAGCTCTGGCAGTTCTGGTTACTCCTGCAAGAAAGTGGTAGGCGGTTCAGTGTAACCCTTTATGCGACCGCCGAGGCACTTAGTGCGCCGCCTTGCGGACAGTGTAGCACGCATTGCGCAGAACTGACCACTTGATTGATCTTAGAGCGCACGACTTAAGACGTGGGATTGTGCGGAGAGATGAACGGGCCAACCGCCGCTCATCGTTCAAAACGTCAAACGTGCTTGGAGCAAAAATGTATGCCCAAGGATACTTCTCCTCTGACCTTGTCCCAAAGAAACGGTCCGCGAGAGACTGCGGAAGACACTTCGAGAACGCCGGGGCGAGGGCAAACTGCAATGTCGCACAGCAGCGCGCGTTACTTCTCCAAGGCCCTGGCATGCCACTCGCATATACGCATCGACATTGCTTTCAAGGAGGGCCTGCCATCCCGCATATACTGTATACTCATGGCGCAATACGATGATGATGGGCCGGATGATTGAAGTCGAGTGCTCTTCGCCCGATGCGCGCTGCGTCGACGGCGCCCTCGATCAGCTGCTCCCGAGTGTTTCTCCGAAGACGACGACACGTTTGTTTTGAAAGCGACTGGCTGTCTCGCGGAAGAAGGCGGGCCCGCCTCATCGCGAAACCTAAACTGCATCTCAATGGGGCCCTCACGGTTGGCGTCGGGCCAGCGGGCCGTCGCTTCGTGCTCGGCGGAGAAGCCTAACCTCCCCTTGTTCTCGACTCCGTCCCATTTCGCCTTTGTCGAGGTTGCACACATCGCGATGTACTGTATAGTTGGCGCCCCTGTGCACGACGCTGGACGGGTGGCGGAGGGGAGGGGACTGCACTGTTTGCGTTTTGTGCCGCGTTCACGGCACTGATGTGCCGCGCAAACCGCACTGAGTGTCGGAAACTGGCATTGACAACACCTCCGCCTTAAAAAGAGTGATGGCGCATAACGGGCGACGGGGACGCATGCAAATTACACCGCTGGACGCGCATGGAGGCGCTATAAGGCGGAGTCACTGTTTCGCTTTGAGTGGTCTCTTACGGCACTGTGCGCCGCATTGCTTGCTCATGCGTGTGTTCTTGAACATCTTTAGAACATAAAAAAAGGTGATACGGAAAAGTGAAGAACGAAGGAACACACCACAGTGCTATGTGCCCTTCATTCTTCTCTTGTCCGTTTTTTTTTTTTTTGCGTTGTTTTCATGATGTCCAAGAACTATTACCAACTTCCCAGTTGTCGATTCTTCTCATTCGGTTGTGTTTATTTTCCCATGTGTGCGGTAGGCTGCAAGTGGTAGCTGTGTGAGTGCGTGCCGTAGGGGGAATAGTAAAAAAAAAATAAAGGAAAAAAACGAATGATTTCTAACTGGAAGCTGCAGTGTCCTAATGACGGTGGTCCGCACCAACGGCGTTCGTGTGCGTGGAAAAAGCAAATTCACAAAGTAGATAAATGGGTCATAAAACGGAAAACCAAGAAATATAAGTCCGTACGAAGATGGAATGCTTGAAGTTATGAGTCGTTGTCAAACGAATAATCTCGCTACGGCCAGCGTTTCGGGGATACTTGTGGGACAGCAAGAACTACGCGTATACCTACAAATGATGTTAAGGAAAGCGCTCGCTGCCCTGAAGTAGACCAAGCACTTGCACGAAACATTGACTTTCGGCGTAACTTCCTGCTTGAAAAATAAAAATATATAGCGTAGCTTGCACTGGAGGCGCAATGCTTAAGAGACAGTGGAGCGGATTGACACCTATAGGTAGTCCTGGCTGTTGCTGTTTTGCGAGTTTTCTTTCTTTCTTTCTTTCTTTCTTTCTTTCTTTCTTTCTTTCTTTCTTTCTTTCTTTCTTTCTTTCTTTCTTTCTTTCTTTCTTTATTTCTTTCTTTCTTTCTTTCTTTCTTTCTTTCTTTCTTTCTTTCTTTCTTTCTTTCTTTCTTTCTTTATTTCTTTCTTTCTAGCAAATCGGATGCTTGTTCTGATTACCTCTCTACCTCTTTAAAGGGGTACTGACACAAACGTTTTCAGTTGACTTTTTTTTTTTTTTTTGCGTCGAATGAAAGGCCAAGCCCTCAAGAGCTTAGAAAATGTACTGCTCAGCATGAGTGAACCATGAAAAAGTAGTTACGGTATATTTTTAAAAGCTAGTTTCGGTTCCTACTGTGCCCTGACGTCACGACACAGTATGAGCTTCTCTTCACGTGCTCGCGCAAGATATCGTGACGTCACCACGGCCACTCCGCACCGTGGCTCCGTTGGTGACGCACAAGCGGCCGTTCTGGAAGTTTTCGTACCTGATGTCATCACAACTAGCCAGACTGCTGCGTGAAGTCACCAGAATTAGTACTCTAGCCTGACGTCAAGCTGTATAGTGTGAGTGTCGGTAGGTGCGCCATCGGAAAATTGACTTTAATATCAAAATAAAATATCTTACCAGCATTTGTTGAGCTTCACACTTGCTCAGAGCCGTCTCTCTATTCAGGAGATTTGTATGGCAGAGTAAATTCACCTTTGAAAAATGGTGTCAGTACACCTTGAATGTTTTCGTTGCGCCTGGTAGTGCGAACAGTAATTGTCATTATCATGAACCGGTAAGCGCTCGCTTCGTCCTCTTCAACTTCTGCTTCGCTCCCACAGCACGTGCGCTGATTTGTCGGACATGGAATACAAAAGCTATGATGGGCGAGTCTGTTACGTGACTAAAAATCACGTAATATCTAATCACGTGACTGATGACGTGACTGAAAATTGCTAATTAGCATCGCGCAATAACTATTCACATGAATAAAATCACGTAACACCTAGTCACGTGACTAAAATGACGTAACCTCTCGTAACAACATGTCACGTCACTAAAAATCACCTAACATCACGTAAGAAGTCACGTGACTAGAATCATGTAACACCACGTAACTACTCGCGTGACTAAAAATCACGTAACATCACGCAACGTCTACTCACATGACTAAAAATCACGTAGCATTTAGACACGTGACTACGATCACGCAACATCGCGTAATAGCTAGTCACGTGACATCTTCCCGCCACAAACCACGCAACAGTCAGTCACGTGGCTAAAATTACGCCACGCAACAGGTAATCACGTGACATGTCTAGCCAAGCGCAGCCACGTCTAGCCATACTTAGTTGTACCAACAAAAACTTAGCATCTCTGTACTCGGCGACAACTTTTCTTGACAGCACTGTGGAAGCTAGAGAACCGAAGCGCATGCCTGCTACCGCGCCAAAAAATAGTACTTAAGTTTACTGATAATTTTCTAATTTGCCTTGCTGAAATAAATTCTGCTTTATTTATTACGAGACTCAAACAGCTGCGGGAAGTCATAGGTAAAATAGTTATTGTTCACTCTGCAAGAATGCATTCCTTTTATTTTTATTTCTTAGACAGCACCACCTTTCCAGCACGCTAATTTTTTCAAAGTGAACTAGACGTCCAGGACGTAGTAGGTCAGTGTGCGGCTGCAAACGCGCTTTTTAGTCGTCCAGGAAAAATATAGTCGCAATATGACACTCAAATGTACGCTGAACCATCGAAATGTTTCTCCCATTCATAATTTTCGTGTATATAATTTTCTAAACGCGTTAACTATGCGAGCGAGCAAAACCGAAATCAGCCGCAAGCTGCCGTACTACTTGCGGAGCAACACGAATGTGCGTAAGCCCCGCCTCCGTAGCCTTCGCTCCAATGTCAAGATGTCGCCGAGTATAGCAAAAGCTTGGTATCAGTGGCAAAACTTAGCTATTCGCCTCGTGTGCGACCGATGGCGGCGCTGCGAACGGCGCTCCGGTGACGCAAGGGCGGGGATTCGGGTTTTGTCGTCTGCTACGCACTGGCTAAAACAGCAGCATTTTCGTTATATTTCGCTCGCATCGCACGGCGTTCCTCGACTACTAGCTGCATTTTCTTCTAATGATATTTCTTGAGATGTCTGCTAGCATTACATGAGTTTAAGAAACGTTAACATTTAACATATCTTCTGTATACCGACAGCCATCGCGGTCAGGTTCATGCACCCGAGTTCGTAGCGTCGCTCACTGGGCTGGATGGCGTTGAAATAGCTTATGTGAAAGCGCGAACGCCCCCCGCCAAGTGAGTTAAAGAGAGTCTCCGCTGCTTTGAAATCGCAGCGTGATCAATTTTGCCGCTTATTCGCAAAAATCAGCGTTGTGTAAACAGACTTGAGAGGAACGAAAATTCACGCTCCACTCCCAATTGTAGTCATGTGGACTTGTGCAGACACGACAGCCGACAAAATGAAATCGATAAGTTCATCGACCAGCGGGTTATTGCGGGCCACTAGCATAGATTGGGCGAGCTGGATGCAAGTGAGATCGCTCGGAATGAAACGCCAGCAGTGGTGCGCGTGGTACAGTTCGACTCTTATGATTAGAGATAGATACGTTCATGAGCCGCATTCATGTTTTCGATCGCGCAGTGCTGCCTACTCGACTATGCCAGCCTGCCAATGGTAATGACAGGATGGCGCGCGCTATATTTCTAATGCTTGGGCAACGCGATCCGCTGCAGTGTTCGCGTTTCACTTGACACCGATAGTACAGCTTCGTAAACATTAGGAAAATCGGCGAATGTGTCCAGGAAGAGGAGAAAGAGAGCTCTTTCCCACCATTCTTTTGGCCCCTGTGGCTGATTATTGTGATTCTTTACCGTGCTGTAACAGGATTGAATATTTTTAGGTTGGAGCCTTAGATTCCACATAAATTGCGAAAATTGACCGTCGGCGTCCCGCGTCGCCAGCGTCAACACGAGTGATGCGAATTCATCACATGATCACGTCATCATGACATCCCAGACCGACAAAATTTGTGACGTCATAACGTCATGTCACATGATTACGTCATCACATGACATCGTCGCTTTGCATTGCCTCCGTGATTGGTAGGCCGATCTCGGAGGCGATGCAAAACCAGCTGATGTGTAGAAAGCTTCAATGCAAAACCACGTTACGTCCAGAAAGCATTCGGAGGGGGGGCGGCGAAGGAACAATACGTCGACTCAAGGAAAAGATGGCTTTCGCCTTCGAGTCAACTTAGGCAAATGCATAAGGAACTCGAGTCTCTTTAGTACAGTGATCGCACCAAGCCACATCAGGAGTCAACCGTTGAGACTGATTTACAGTATTTTATTGCAAATACATCTTTCGATGCGAAAGCTTTATATTTATCAACGTTAGTATGATTACACAAATTCTGTTCAGCATATTTTCAGACCACCGTGAACGAGTGAACAAACGTCGATTTATTAACGTAAGGATTAAAATATGTTGCAAAAACATAGAACAAAAACAAAAGAAAATCACTCCGTACAACGTACCGATATTTCATATCCCCGTCGTGCATCCCCTTTAGACTCACCCTGTTTATTTCGTGTTTCAATTTAAAGTACTTACGACGCGCTTACACAGCAGCTGCTAAAAATGTGTATTTATTCAAACGTTGTTCCCGGTAACGCCACTTAATTTATTTGAATGACATCACAGGTCGTTTGTCATGCTCCGAACATATGAAATGAATCGAAGGAGCAGGCTTGGCAACCGAACACGCGCAGCACGCGGTATACGTTTATTGCGCTTTAACGCAGACATGGAAGCTGAAGCCCGAACGCTGAAGTCAGTTATCGAAAACGGGCAGGAAAACCATTTTGAGTGCGCCACGGCCATAGAACAGTCACGAAAAGAAAAATTCACCATAGAAGCAGATGTACACATGGATGGCTAGCAGACGACAACAGGAGCAATCGACACAGAACTGGCTCCTCACAACAACTCCGCTCGATTTCGATGGGCATTTTGCTTGAACATTCAGTACAAATTGCTTTATCAAGTCGCCCACCAATGTTTCAATAACTCGAGCGCGATAGACAGGCTGGCAGCGTCGAGCAGCCTTCACGTAGCGAACGCGTGCGCGAAGAGCTGCATCCGAGTCCTCTCCCTGACGTCACACGCGAGAGGGCGCCACTCCAAGATCTCGAGGCGAATATGTCGAACAAACACTAGCTCTGTTGATGGTTCCAGCCTTGCGCCACTAGTGCAAGCTGCGCGCCTTTTTTAGGGGCGAAGCTCCTTAGGGTCGCACAATGTCGTCGAGGCTCGCCGTAGTCCCTAGTCGAAGCACAGGTGCGGAACATCTGTGCGCAATACCATCTACAGAGCGTACATAGCGCGCGTATGGTTTAAAAGAACAAACAAAATAAAAGGCCACAACACCGTAAAAACACCGAAATTTAACCACCAATCAATCAAAGCATATGACAGAACAAAAAGTTAACGAGAACAAAATAAAAGGCTGTTAACCAGAACAAAACAGAAGGCCACGATTCATGATACGATGCACACTGCTTCGCCCCATCATCGTCATTCACTTCGTAGATCTGCAGCCATTTTTTTTTTGTCTTTTATCTCACTTGTGGGTGAATCTTATCTTCTGGGCAGCCAACACACGTATGAGTCATCACGGCCTCGTGTTTACAACGCAGGAAGGTGTCGCGGAAGAATCCCGGGCCCTGCGACTCCTGTTGCGTCATAGAAGAGTCATCGTTGAAGTTCGCGCACCGTGTAAAACCGTGTGCACACATGCGAAGAAAATGAATAAAGAAAAGTTTCTAAGAAACGCGCGTGTGCAACCTCCCTGAACGTTACGGAAGCTTCGGAAGGCTCGACGGACAGGCGTCATCCGTCAACGCATTTCGCACGTGGACCTCGCTACATGACAAACAGCGGCGGCGGGAAATTTTTACGACGCAACAGGTCTTCCCTGCGAGGGCGCTGGAACGCCGCCGGACGTCTCCGTCAGTGTGGATTGCGCAGGCGCACAGCGCGCGGCTCGTCGTAACAGCACTGAATTTAGGTTTGCTCGGTCGTCAGTGTGGGGCTCCCGTTTCGGACTTCTGAGTCGGGCTTTGGAAAGCACTCAGCGGTCGTCTACGCAGTGAAGAACCTGGTGAAAACGAGCGACTGAGAGCGAGAGAAAGAGAGATAGAAGCTTGGGGAATACTTGGAGTTGCAGATGGTCGGTCAAAACAACACACACACAGACAGAGAGGCAGCGCGGCGCCACTGATTTACGATTTCGGCCCGGGGAGGCTTTCTGCGCCTCCAGCAAGGTGCGTGCACAGGGAACAGACGGATACAGGCTCGGGTCGTGCTTCGTTGCTCTTTCCGCGCATGCGCTCCTCGGGAGGAGTAACTCTTGTGTCAGAGCTCGACGCGGTTATGCCATGTTTCACCATTGTGGGAAAACTTAGCATTGTCTCACGGACACCTCCGTTCACCGCGAGCCGCGCTAAGCCTAAGCGTGTTTATTGCTACTCCTCACTGCCGAAGGAGAGATGACTCAATCATGTTTATTTATTCGTGCATTCGCTAAGAAGGATTGGCGAAATGTTATGGGAGAATACAATAACACAGTTGTGTGTGCTTTTCTTTCCCCCCATGCAGGGTAGAAGCGCTGCGGCCGGCGCCTCTGGCACGCGTTAACTCCGCATTACAACAAGTTGGCGAGACGGGTTAGTTGGGTAAGGTTGATGTTGAACAGATCTTGAAGCTCACCGCGGAGAGGTTACTGGAAGAGCTTTCCCGCCTGCTTTTCTCTAACGTTTTGTATGATGTGAACCGGTGCGTTTCAAGATATATACGTTCGGAATGAACTATACTTGCAAGTATAAGGAAATGAGATAACGCACCAGTTATTAAATTCCTTTAGATCTGAACTCAACTACAACAGCATCAGGCTTTCACAGTGAGGTGTATTCAAGAACAACTTCAGTGCGATGTGCACAGCTCATTCGTGTGACCGCGACAACATTGTTTTCTGCGTCCTCCGAATATACACGCGCACGCGCCACCGCTAACGGTGTACGTCACTGGTTACCCGCCCACAGCGGTACACAAGGCAACGTTCATGCTAATGCATTTAGCTGGGCTAGTTGGTACTAATTGAATGCTTCCATAATACTGGCGAACACACACAAAGACTGCGGAGAACGACACGGTTGCCCTGTGACATTCTGTGTTGTGTATACTGTCTTTGTGTGTGTTCTCTATAGTATATTATGACGTTCCTGCTGGCTGTACTGCCAGGGCAGTAAACGGCACTCCAGCAGAGGTGATGCGTACGCTGTCCCCGACAATATACACGATCGATCTGGCGTGCACGCATTCGCTTGGCGTTTGCAGCGATCCATACGTGGTGTGATGCAAGTCATCAGTACGGACCATATTTTTTTTTAAAGTGATCCGTCTCTACAACCTTTATATGCAGCGAAGATTGGTAGTTAAGATCAACCGTGCACTCACCGCGTCAGATTTGTAATGAATTGCATTTACAAAGCCTGTTAGAAGGCGCCACAGTTGGTAAGATAGTCGTGAGTCATTGCCCCGAATTAGTGCCTTTCTTGCGTGTGTGTGTGTGTGTTTGTTTGTGTGTGTGTTTGTGTGTGTGTGTGTGTGTGTGTGTGTGCGTGTGTGCGTGTGTGCGTGCGTGTGTGTGTGTGTGTGTGTGTGTGTGTGTGTGTGTGTGTGTGTGTGTGTGTGTGTGTGTGTGTGTCTGTTTGTGTGTAGACTTGCCATATATATGACTCTCCATAAAGAGGCACGCCCACTCTCTTCAGAGATCATTATACTCTCTTCGGAGACTGGTGTGACCCACAAGGGAGTCAACTTGTCTCTTTAAAGAGAGTCGCATACGCGGCAAGTCACGGCTCACGGTAGAGAGTGATGCCTCATCAAATGCGAAAATTGACTGTCGGCGTCGTCAACACCATGGATGCAAAAAAAAAAAAAAGAACACCATGGAATGATGTCACAAATCACCAAAATTTGTGACGTCCCCACGGCGTCACATAACATGACGTCACATGATGACGTCATTACATGATATCATCGCCTCGTCAAAGGTGGGCCGATCACGTAGGCAGTGCAACACCTTTTGAGGCACGGAAAGTTTGCAATGCCTCCGATCTTGGAGGCTGTGCAAAACCACACTAGGTGCAGGAAGCTTTGGGAAGGGGGGCGGGGAAGGATCAGTACATCGACTGAGAATTTCGTCTTGGAGTCGTCTTAGGCGAATGAATAAGAGACTTTGGGAGTTCTTTTGTTTTTTTTTTTTTTTTGGAGAGAGAGAAAGAGAGAGTGAGCTTGTATGTGTATGCATAGAATATCGCTTACATTTTTTTTTTTTTTTTTTTTTTTTTTTTTTTTTTTTTTTTTTTTTTTGCGCGCAGTGTAGTGGAACGACGGCACGTTCACCTGTTGCTGCCAGTCAGCGTCGGAATAGCAGCCACCCACGGACCGGCTGCCGATAAGGCACGCGAGCGTGGCGCGCGGGCGGTGGTCCGTGTGCAACGCTCGAGTTCGAAGCCAGCCACCGCGGCAGCAAAGAAAGACGCCCGCTTGTTGGCTGAGGATTCGCAAAGGTCCCGACTCGCGGGCCGCCAAAAATATACACAGGGGCGCTCGCGGTGGCATCGTGAGTGCGAACTTCACGAGCAAGGAGGGCCGGCTCCCAATTTGTCATTCGATGGCGTGCGGCGGCCATGTTTACGCCGTGTTACGCGCGCTCCGCGGGTTCTTCTTCCAGGGTACAGGGGCTACACTCTTGCCCCTTTTTACTGTTTGTTGCTCCAGGACTCAGCGAAGAAGAAGAACTTGCCCTCTTTGAAGGAAGTTTCGCGTGGCGACAAAGAGCTCTTAAGAGCGGACGCGTTGCATTTATCATTTCTCTCTATTGTGCTGCGCTTAGCGTCATAGCCGTTTTGATGATTTACAGTTACGTCTTACTCTACCCCTTTCTGTTTCTCTTCGTCAGAGTTTTATGAAAGCAATATCGGAAAGGCGGAAGTTCGTTGGTTACGCCATGCAGATTTTGGCATACCGAACTGAATGCGGATATGTTGTATTGGCGAGGTTCCGAGTTCGCTTATATGCCCCAAGTGCATTTGGATCTTTCAATATACCAATCGAATCAGCCCGTTTTGTGGTTGTACATTTGGCACGTGTTATGCTGCAAATAAACCGCGGCGCTAAGTGACTTCTGAACATGTGAAACGGCTACTCTTTTTACGTGAAAGTTTGTAAAACTTGAGGCCTGTGAAAATAATAAAATTTTTGATATTCAATATTGTGTTCGATATTAGATTTTATTTTTGGTTCGATTCTGCATTGGATTCGAAAGCTACTTTTCAGTATTCGAACCCCCCCCCCCCCCCTAACAATGACATTAG
This sequence comes from Rhipicephalus appendiculatus, assembly GCA_030522465.1. Classification (NCBI taxonomy): domain Eukaryota; kingdom Metazoa; phylum Arthropoda; class Arachnida; order Ixodida; family Ixodidae; genus Rhipicephalus; species Rhipicephalus appendiculatus. The sequence goes on along the minus strand of JALIZH010032945.1, from coordinate 18,507,417 downwards.
GAAAGAAAATAAGGGAGAATGAGTTGGCTAAAAGCTACCACCAGGAGGTGCTAAATGCGGGCATGTTCTATTCAGTGACGGGCAAGAAAGAATGAGCGATCAAAGGGAAAAATGAGAAGGCAAGGACAATCAATCAATCAATCAATCAATCAATCAATCAATCAATCAATCAATCAATCAATCAATCAATCAATCAATCAATCAATTAATCAATCAATCAATCAATCAATCAATCAATCTTAACAGAACAGACACGAAAAACCAAGGGCGTTGCACACACTCTACTATATTGATTTGAGAGAGTGCATGAGCTTTCGCTAAGGCTACTACTGTTCTGCACTCAAGATTGTGCTGACTTATCGAAAACTCTTTAGCGTAGCGATTTCATGATTAAACTCAGTGCTGGCGATTTCTCATTCACGAGTGGCTTGTTCGTTCGTTTTCCTGCCTCTTAATATTGCCGTTAGCAGTGTTTCGCTACCTGTACTTCGATTATTTTGGGTATTTTGTTTATCTAAGTGAACCTGTTATAAAACTTACGTTGACCCTTGTGACATTTGCTAGCTAGCACTCCTTTTGCTCTCCGTACTGTTTACGTCGCCTCGCTTTTGCGTTATCCGGCTATTTTCCAAAGTTAATTCTTATTTATCCCTCATTGCCGGCAGCATATCTCTCTGCAAAAGTGGTGCGTCACGCGAAGTGACGGTGATGTAGCACACTCGTGTCGTCGAAGCTCGTAGGTGGTGCTATAAAACTCCAGTTTTATTTCCGTTAAACATTTTCTTTCCAATCGTCTCCTCATCGAGTTTGCGAAGGACGAAGGCGAGGCATAAAAGAATTATGAACCTCCTACGCCGGCAAACTGGGCAAAACTGAGAGTACGTACGTGACAGGTCGGGCAGTTATAATAAAACCTATTTCTTTAATCCGAGAAGCTCATATAGAAAAAAAAATGCGTCACCGAGAAGTTCGTTCCCATTATATGACGCGCATTTGTCGTCGAGACGTTTTAAAATAATCGAAATTTCTTCTTTAAACATTACATGTGAAAACGCCAGCCATCAACGTCTCTTCTGTTGCTCAAGCTAAACAGATAAAGATTAGGAAGTGATAACAGAGCATCACAGGATTGCCGTTTGGTTTACGACGCTCGGATCTAATATTATGGTCTTTTTGTGCGCACGCTTTGTGGCAAAATAAAGAACTTGCGCTGGCGAAAAGTAGAAATGGGAGCGTCACCTCGGACATATATTAAACGTTTTAGTGTCTGGCGTATTATATAGACACTCGTTTAGAAGACACTCGTAACGTTTCATATAACTCGTGAGCTTTCGTATAAAGCGAGCATCTTCCGGTCTCATTCGACACCCAGTTTCACTCGAGCGAACAGGGAACTTCACTACCGCTGACCATGCTGTAGGCGGTCACTTCCGCAATCGTAAGCGTGAATGGTCCTTTGCTGCGCGACGCAACTAAAACAGAAATGGAGGAATCGATTCAGCTCATATATAGCGCGTATGTTTGTTTTCATTTTCGTCGTCCTGTTCTTATTCTGATCTTCGACACTGCATATCAGATTTATATGTCTAACTCTCGGCCTGCTCTGCAGGGGCAGAGTACGTGCCCCGTAGTACAACGAGGGAGTCTATCTGCACTTCAACAGCGCGGGGTCACGTGACCTGAATGTCACGGATGACGTCACGTTACCGCGGTGCAATTTGAATAAAAGGCATGGTTCTGCCTGGCATTGCATAAGTATCGCAATTTCGCCTGCGTCAGTGGTTGGCCCGTGTCACCGGGGACCGCTTTATGAATCGTACATCTCGGTCCACAACTGGTAATCTAAACTGCCGATTTTTTTTCTGCCACGAAAAAGTAAAAAAAAAAAAGGTTACAGCTACAGGAGCTGATAGAAAGATACATGCCTTGAGCTGCGCGTCACGGTACCTGCAAAACATTTGGCATACTGTGAAGATAAACGCGTAAGAAATAAATTGAAACTTAGCAACCGCAAATTAGCTCTGCAAAAGCTGCATTGTTGACAGGTCACGGGGTCATAAAGTTTTGAACACGAGCGCTTGTGTATGTCTCCTCCCGACAAGCACGAAAAAATGTCTCCAAAAGCGGGAAGGTTTCCATTGAAAGTTTCAGCGGGTGCACCCAGTGCGTGTCCCATCTTGCGCCCCTACTTGGACGCTGCGCAGACGCTCACGCCTCGTTGAACATATTGCTGCACACCCGGGGTGAACGAGCCATTTCTCCCGGCGAGCTGCAGCCGCATCTACAGCCTTCTGTGCGACGCGCGACAAAATGGGGGATGCACTGTTCTCGCTTCCGTACATGTGTATACACGCTCTCCGGATTTCTGAAGGAAATGGCATCGCTGCAGCTACACACTGTCGTTAGAATAAGCTAAAGCTGTGTTGCTTGGTGAACACGCAGTCTTCGTCTTCCCTAGCGCTGTAACCATGCTTCGCAAAAGCTCTGCAGTCATACGACCGGACCCTGCATCGAGACAATGCTTTCGCAACACAAGAGAGAACGCGCGAAAAGCGACACTTCGCATTATTTCCTACGCGACTTTGTCTCTTGCTCTCCTGAGTTTAGTTTGACGAGCGTCGTCTAGCGTGGGCAAACAGCTTACATAAAAAAAAAAAAAAAAAAAAAAAAAAAAAAAAAAAAAAAAAAAAAAAGGTTAAGGCAGCTTCGCCCTAGTGGTGCCAAGCCTGAAGGAAGGGCAGAGCTGTGCAGCCTTCTTTGTTTCTCTTCGGTTCTCTCTTTCTTTCCTCCTCTCTTGCTTTCTTGTTCTCTTTTCCAGTTTTTTCTGTGTTTTTTTTTCTTTTTTCTTTATATTTGTTTCTATTTTTCTTCCTAATCTTCTTTCGTTCTTTCTCCCTCTTTCTATTTCTCGCTTGCTTCCTCCTTTTCAATTTATATACGTTGTTTGTGTTGTGTTGTTGTGTTTCCCTAGCCATAGTAGTAATGTCCGCACTTAATATCATCGTCAATGCGCTGGAAGAACAAGAGGAAGAAGACTTCCTCTTTGGCAAGAGAGCGCGCTCGATATGATACAGCTGGCTGTGCCATATGTTGGTTTTGCCTGCGTTACGCCAAGCGACGATGACAGCATACGATCATACCATACGACAGCGTACGACAGCATACATACGACAGCCCGGCCCCCTAAAGTGTTCCAGACCTAAAAAAGAAGTCGAGTGTTGTCTGCCTTGGTTTGGGACATCACTGCTCTAAAAATTTCAGAAACATTTCATAATAACAACTAGCAATGTTGTAAGCAATTTTGTACTTATAATTGTCGGCCCTGTCGTGGCTCGTTTCACGGCTCAAATAACGAGAGATTGTAGAGACAAACATGAATAATAAGATATTTTATAGCTTATGCAACTATACTAAATCTGTGACAAACAAACATGTGCAATCTCACGCATCAAACATGTATATGCTATATCGGGCAAGCGATACTGACGAAATAGTTCCAACCGTCATACCGTTGTATCCACGCGCACCCAATACGACGGGGTGGTTTAGAGATGGCATTGGATATGCTGGGACGCTTTCTATTGGCGTTCCTCTGCTCCAAAGGGGAGAACTCGTTGAATTTCGCTGCACTTTCTTGAAATGGTTCTTTCTCTCTTCCATAATTTCAGTATGCTTGTCGCGAACTAAGCGTTATTATGTGGTATTTTCCTCTTACTATATATATTTCTCTCTGCTCGGATCTTAAAGGGACGCTGAAGGGCAAAACGATTTTTCGCGTATTAGTTAAGTACAATTTTCACAATCCCGAAAACACCACTCTTACCGCGACATGACGACGCTTGGTAAGCGAGAAAACACGCGAAAAGAAAATGCGGGTGGAGACGCCACCTTGAGATTCCCGCACCAGACACTGTGACGTCATACATTTTGAAGGCGTCTACTGAGTCCTACGTAGCTTCTAATCGATAAAAAGGAGGTGCATTGTCATCTGTGGGTGCCACAGACCTAGCATACGAAGTTTCAGAAAATTTAATCGAGCCAATGTCGCGAAAATACGAATAATACATTTGGAATTTCTGACGTCACTCGCGCAGATATCGGCGCCAAATTTAAAAATAAAACTTCAACCTTGATTTTCTCCGCTAATAATGAACTTATCATAGTGAAACATATGGCATTAGAGTTCTCATAGTGCAGTTTGTCAATCTAAATCAAGTCATTGTTTCGCTTTAGTGTCCCTTTAAGATGCCATTTTTAGTACATCCGAGAGCATGAGTTCAAACCCGACTTCGCGCCGTCCTTTAAGGAGATAGAGTTCAGCGTGTTGTATACGGGCCGTGCATAATACATATAGACATCGCTTTTCGCTCCATTGTTGTCCATTCACCCAGTCGAGTGAGCTTGTGTTGCTTTTTATCCGCTGCATCGTATTTCAGGCATTAAGGATTCTGTGAGATTTGTGCCATACTGTCGTTAAGTGCATTATTGACTAGATCGCTTCGCTGAAGGTTAAATGTATTTCTCGGGACGTTCGTTCAGTTCTGCGGGTGGACTTCGCGTCTGAGTGCGTGAAATGAATGACCACGATCTCGCGTAGTGACGTCCGAGTGCTGCCTGCCCACACAGTTGACTCTCGGCGCGCTCAAAGCCTGAGAAGTCCGAAATACAAATCGTTCTTGGTCGACAGCCCAAAGCGGCTGTCGGAACCCTGCGGGTCATTTTTTAAAAGAATTAAACTCGGCGCACTACTTCGGTCGAGTGCCTTCAGCAAACTCCCAGTCTCCACTTTCGTAGCGGAAGTATATGGGCACAAGTCGAGGTTTGAAATGACATCACTTATGATTTCTTTGAGCGTTAACAGCGGCCGCTGGATGAGCTACCCCGCATATTTGTTCATAAAGCGGTTAAACTAATGTATTTTTGGGTTTGTTTAGTTTGGCTACGAGCCAGGCTAACGTACCCCTCTCCTCATTAAAGTTAGCATCATTTCTCTTAGTGCCCCCCAAATCATTTAGCTACCCATGCTGGATTTTTTTTTTCACTGGTTATCGTTATCGTGTAAGTGCACACCAGCAGTGGTATCTACTACGGCGTTCCGCTGGCTGAATAGAAGATCACGAAATTGAATTCATTACGCGGCACCCGCAGGCACGGAACGAAAGAATGATCATATCTTCATAGAAAAGCAAATATTGAAGTCTTCATTGCTGGCTGTCATTGTGCATTGCCACGGGGCTGTTTATATATCGACTGTTGGTCAGCCTGTGCAGTTAGGAAGAACCAGTATACGGCATTGCCTTGAAGGACGGTTCAATTGAAGCGAGATATTTTTTTTATTTTTTTATAATCAGCTATTCGTAATATAGGGACGAATGGATACTAATGCAGTAGGGAGCCGGCTGCGGCGGCCGCATTTCGATGGTGGCGAAAGGCTAGAGGTCCGCGTGCTTAGACTGTTTTTCAGGGCCACAGTGACGTCATAGACGAATGATTGCCAGTAAATTTTGAAGGTGTCGGCGATCATATTAGTACTCGTAATTATAAGGCACGTGCACGCGTGCGTAGTTAAGGGACGAAATCTGCATCCCGTTTCAGTTAGCAGCCCCTTTTTTAACCTTAATCCGCTTCTTCGCATGACACTGGCGTACTGCGGCAAAATGGACTTAAGCGTTCTGCACGCGATCAGAAGATTTTAGAACCAATGCCCCTTTTATTACTTTCTTTTCATGGTGACACTAGCACTGTTTTTCTCGAAAGATTTATGGCCAAGCCCGTACAATCGGGAGGATAGCTCAAATTTCCGGAGCCTCCCGGGCAAATCGGGAGAGTTGGCAGGTGTGCAATATTGCGTCAGGCACTGACGACTAAAATTAAAGGTTTTAGGGGCGAAGCGCCTTAGGGCAACTCCACCTAAAGAAACTTCGCTCATGGGCCGAGGCTTGTGCGTGCGGTGTTCGTCACGGTACGGTACAGCACCGTGTAAAAGATCAACAAAAGGTTAACAAGAACAATATAAAAGACAGTTAACCAAAACAAAATAAACGGCCATGACACCGTAAAAACACCGACATTTAAGCACCCATCAATCAAAGCATATGACAGAACAAAAGGTTCACAAGAACAAAATAAAAGGCCGTTAGCCAGAACAAAATAAAAGGCCACAACACCATAAGAGCACCGACATTTAAGCACCCATCAATCAAAGCATATGACAAGAAAGGTTTAACAATAGACTAAGTCTAACACCGATCATAATTTTGACGGAACAATATAAAACACCTACCAGCACAAACCCTTTATACTAGTCGGCGACTTCAACGTGCACATTATGGACCTTAGGACCTAGCTTTGTCGTCGATTCTCACTGTCCGCTGTCAAGGTATATAGAAAACCATTGCTATAGTCGAAACATGTGTGCATGTGAATAGAAAAGAAGGTTTACAATAGACGAATATTATTAATTGTGACAGAACAATATAAAAGACCTACAAACACAAACCCTTTATACTAGTCGGCGACTTCAACGTAGACATTATGGACCTTAGGACCTAGCTTTGTCGTCGACTCTTTATGGCACTTTATGTCACTTTGTCACTTTATGTCACTTCGTGTCACTTTATGCCACTTTTTGTCGCTCAGTTTACACTTGATGGGGCAACGCTCGGGTAATGTATGGTTACTCCCCCATACGATACCCAGAGCTTCGCCCACTCGTCATGATGCACTTCGTGGAGATGCGTGGATTTTTTTATTTCGCCAGAACTACGGTCTAATCATGAAGCACGTCGTAATGGGGTGATCGGAGTTCCGCATCAAGTGTCTATCGTTGGCCTGGGAACCCTTATACGCGTGGAACCCGAACGCTTTTGCATTCTGCCTCCATCGCAATGTTGCTAGGAGTAGCCGGTGGGAGTGATCCTGTAAAGTGGAAGCCCGCAGTAACTGTCTCAAAATTGGCGGTCAATTCAACTGCGGCCCGCATCGAACTGGCAACCTTATAGTGAAGCCCACGTAGTGCCATAGCCACTCAGCTACCATAGCGGGTGCGTATACTTATTTACATGACGAAGGACTGTACTTCCAAATCCCATTCAGGAACAGCCAATATACACTGCGCGTGCATAACTAAGCAACACGTACTGAATGGGTCCCAGTGGCGTTCACTTACTCATGGCGACAGCAAAAGTCGCGTAAAGACCAGAACCCTTGATCAGTAGCGTAGCCAGAAATTTCTTTCGAAAGGCAGGCGGGGGGGGGGGGGGGGGGGAGTAGCTCAACTATACTTTATGTATGTTCCTGCTTATGCGTGCGTTTTTTAAGAAAGGGGTTGAATCTGCCCCCCCCCCCCCCCCCCCCTTCCTCTTAACTACTCCAGTGCCCTTGACTGTACCCGCTTTGTTTGTTTCACCGCAAGACAGTACGTAAGCTTCACCGCAACTGATAACTGTACTGCGGCAAAGCTGACATTGCGAAACCGACAATCGAATTACGCATTTTGTATACCCCTGCCAACAGGGTTGTAGCCAGAAATTTTTTTCGGGGGGAGGGGGGGGAGGGTTCAACTACTGTTGGTGTATGTTCGTGTGTGTTTCTAGGTGTGCGTGTACATATATATACACACGCAAAATTTAAAAAGTTGGGTGGGTGCGTTTGAATTCACTCAACCTACCCCCCCCCCCCCCCCCGCCTTTCTGCTCACTTTCAGGATACGCTAATGCCTGCCAATCTGTACACCCCTTGACGTGTCCTTCCTCGCGAACATTCCTTCAGCACCCGAAGCGCTAAACAACGAACTACTGTTGACAGGAGGTGCGTAAACAGCATAGCTAGGCGTAAACATGCCAAGTACGTGCTCTAAAGGCGCGTCGAAAATGCGGACACCTCTCAAGACGCGATGCACCTGCAGTACAGCCTCCCGGTAGGAGCAAAAGAGGAGGGGCACGTGCCTCTAGGCACGTCTCCAAGTCTACTTCAGCGGAACCTCGAGCGCCATTCCCGGCATCCACCAGGCGCTTGTGTTGTGCTTGTGCGGACCGATAGTCAGAAGAGAGCGGCACTTGATGTGCATGCAGCGGGCCGTCAGCGGGACACTCTGCTATTTGAGGGCCTCGGCACCCCTCCTCTTAAAAGTTAAAGCGGTTTCCCTTCCGAGCCAATCAGGATCGGAGCAGAGTTTATATGCGGATGGCTGCGGCTGACCTACTTGGCTCGGGTTTCTCCGGCCAGGAACCCAGACGTCGCCCCCGGGTCTTGCTCTCTGCTTTCGTTTTTGTTTTAACCTCGCCGAACAATGCTCTACTCCTGCTGATCGTATATAGCGCGAGCTAACGGTTTATCCTGTCCTCATCAACGCACCTAATTTGCATGGCACGTGCGTTGGCTTCCTTGTCTTGGCTCCATACGTCTGGTCGTCCGCAGGCGGCTGTAATTGAGCGTGGCAGAAGATTTCCAGACGATGTTTATGCGAAGTCTGCAATGTGCGTTTACAAAAACGAATCGTTGTGGGAATTAATCCAAACAGGATATAACGGCGCTGTTAAGAGATGGCGACCGGTGCGTAATCGAATCGGGGTTTGAGCATGCCAGCATGGGGTCTCTAATTGCAGTGTAAACTTTTAGGGACTAGGAATAGGCACATTAGAACATGTACAGCGATAACAAAACAAGTGCGTATGCTGCGATGCATCTCTGATATGTTTCAGATCAGATATAGGTTCGAACCAACATAAATAATTAACTCGTAGAAGAAACGATAAAAGCTGCTGTGAAAGAGACGATGGTAATCAATGAGCTGGGCTTAAGAAAACATGATTAGCCAGTGAAGAAGTACAGTACGCTGGTGCGTGTATTCGTCTACCCTGTACCTTAAGCAAAACTTGCTTATTTCGAAAACCGTAACTAAACCTTTACCATCCATACTGACGGCTTCGATGCAGCCTTCCTGCGTCGATCAGTACATTGTGCAACGTTTCCTAATCATCTGGAAAGGCGACTACTGGAGGTACCACGCATAACAGGGTAGTGATTTGGGCTAGTTGAAATACTTCAGTCGTGATGGATGTTAGCACCACTACGCGAACATCAGAAACTGAGATGGAAACGAGGGAAAATCTTTTGCTCTTGGTTTCTGTCGTTCTTGTATGGATCACCTTCACCAGCAAAAAACCTCACCCACACGTACCTCGTTTAAACATTTATCTACGCTATTCTGCAAGGTAAAGACACTCGCTTCGTGGTCTTGCACTTCGAGAAGAAACAACATTCTATACATTGCCCTGTCTGAAAACTGTCGCGCATGGCGAAAGAGGGACGACGTAAGAAATGCTAAACCACCGCGCCCCTTCTTAAAGCGAAGGCCTGTATTAATTCACATAATACTTGATCGCGGCCTTTCGAGCTTTCGAGTAATCTACTTGCCAAGTAGACGATTCACCAGCGTCTGTTACACAACTGCATGACGACCCTACCTAACTGTCTCTTTTTTACCACTTCCGTACTAGACGTAGCTACCTTTGGAGCTAGAGCAAGTCGACGTATGCCAAACAGATGTTGCTTTATTGCGATGCAGACTTGCCCTTACTACTGGATGCTACGTGTCCATACTGCTATTTACTAGTGATGGAAGCGGATGCGTGCCGTCAAACACGGACATGTCAATGCTTACAATCGGAACGCTGCCGTCTACTACTGCTAGCCGGCCTTCAATATACCGTAACTATACCAGCCCTAACCGCTTGATACATAACAGATTCCACAAGACACTGCTGCAATTCATACACAGTGACACAGGTCAACATATGGCTGCGCACGCAAACGCTATCGTACGGTGGCTGCTTGAAAACTCTGCCTCGACACATAATACAAGGTTATGCTATAAGTTTCAGCACAGGTTTTCAGCATTGGTGTTGTCACTTTGTCTTTCGAATGGGTAAGCTAAGCGGTATGTTTTTACGGTATGTTTACGGTATGTTTTTTTAAAAGCTAGTCTGGGTTACTACTGTACCCTGATGTCACAACACGGTATGAGCGTCTCGTGACGTGCTCGCACAAGATGTCGTGACGTTTCCTTGGCCACTCAGTTCCGCGGCTCCGAAGGTGACGCACAAGCGGCCATTTTGAGTGTTTCTGGTGACGCACAAGCGGTTATTTTGGATGTTTTGGTACCTCACGTCAAAACAACTAGCGGCGCTAGTGCGTGAAGCCACCAGGATTGACACTGTAGACTGAAGTCACGATAGTCTCGATGTCTGTAGGGGTGTCATGCGAAAGTCGACTTTAATGAGAAAATAAAATGATACCTTATCAGCATTTATGAGCTTCGCACTTGCTCAGAGCCGTCTCTGTAATCAGAAAATTTGTATGGCAGATTAAACCCCGATTCGCAAATTGGTGTCAGTACCCTTTTGATGGAACTCCAGGCGGTCCAAATTAATCCGGAATCTCTCATTACAGCGTGCCTCATAATCACATCTTGGTTTATACACGTAAATTTTATTATTGTCGCTTTTTGTCTGAAGTTGTTGTTCGCTATCCGTTATCCCATTTTGTACTAAAATACGAACGCCAGACATTTATTGCGAGCTTTGCGCCAGTTATCACTTTTCTGAAGACGTTTCATGCAAAAGTTAGCGTAGACTATGTAAATGTCCAGAACGCCCACACATTTAAGCGACGCTGCCGAACGCTGCACCGGGACGCTGCCTCAGAAATATGCGCGTACATATATATCTGTGCCACAAATAAATTGCGTGGCCTATTGCGGCACGCGGTGCGGAAGTCCACGGAAGCGCTTATTTTTGCAACCATCCAATCTACAGCGCTACGGACGAATTCGCTTAGATCCATTAATTATCTTTGTATATACGAAACACTACCGATAGTTTATTATTCTCCAAGACGCACGCCCCCTTTCTTTGAGCACAGATAATGCGGCTGTCCGAATACAATATTCATAGAGAGCAAGCGCAACGGGCCGACCTCCCGAACATCGTGCCTGCCGAGGTTGTTTATTGGCATTCGCTATAGGCATAAACGTCCATGCTTTCGCAATACGTCGTAGTCGGCGGCCATACTCGTCTTGCGAGCTCCTCACCGCCGTTCGCCTATAACACGATCGGACAAGTGTGTTTCGCTACGCTCATAATTGGATTGGCGTCTGGTGTTCTTTTCTTCGCAAGATCGCCGTGTCTTTTTTACAACGCGCGCTGCTTGCAGCTGATGGCAGCGTCTTGACGAGATTCGATTGCGCACGCATCGCGCTACGCAACGTTCTTTTATGGGTCGCACTCAAGAGTATATTGCATTCTTCTTCTTGTCTGTCCTCCTCTTGTCTCGCCACAACTGATCGGAAAGGGAGGTTGGGAGGGGGGAGTTGTATAGTGTGTGCTGGGCTGCGATACATTGTGTTCAGTTTGTACTGCACTTGAGCCAAGGCTCATGGTTAAGTGCCGCCCCCAAGAGAAGTCGGTCTCTTCGCTTCCGCAATCTGTGCTCTCTAGTGCGTTTCACGAAGCGTATATGTGCTGGCCGCCTGAGACCTTGGTCGCCACAGTGTTTCAAAATGACGGAGACGTTGCCCAAAAAATAGCGTGCATGCAGGAGCTTGCTGGCGCCAGAGTGTTCGCGGCGACATCCATGAAATGACGGAGCAAAGTAATATTGTATGCCCCTAGCAACAGCTCCTGAAAGAGAATATTATCGGGGTGGTTTTGACTATATCGTACGTATGTTGCTACGTTTTCGGAGGGTTTTATACAGTGAAACCTCGGTGATACGAATCTCACGGGACCATCAAAAATATTCGTACCATCCGAAATTCGTATCACTAGAAAGCATAGAAAATTAGCATGCGACAAAAAGAAAGCTGGCGCACATTTTTATTTATTGTTTTTCAGGGCCGCAAGCAAAGTTAGGAAGAACTCTGAATGATTGTCAATTAACTTTTTAGATGTCGGCAATCATACCAGCAATCGTAAATACACGGACCGTACGCACGTGTTTAATTAATGAACCAGATGTGTTGTTACCTGCGACAGCACTAGCCCCTTCCAAATTTTAGTATGCTTTTTCGCATTTCACTGAAGTACTGCGACGAAAGTAACGGAAGAAGCGCTTTGACGCGATAGATCGAGGCCACAAAAATTTCAGAACCACGGTCCTATGTTATGGTTTTGTTATCGCGGAGGTGTTGGGAATGTGTTTCGGGATACTTACGGCCGTGCCCGCACAAGTGCGAACCTCAAAAGTCGCGCATGTTGACGTTGTGAGGCCTGACTGCTTCGCCAAGACCATCCTATCCTTCTTTCGGTCCTCGTCCACCTTTCATAGGATGTCTGATGCACGAGGCAGGCACGTGTAAACACAGTACAACGACAACAGCCCGCGTCGATGCGTTAGAAAAAATGCCCTCTGTAATATAAACGCGAAGGCCCACGGAGGCACATCAGAGCCTCAAAGATTCGGGCACACAATCTCGGAGTCCGTGACGCGTCTCTGAAGGTTTATTCTGACCGTAAGAAAAGTATTTTTCTTACACCGTGATTGTGACGATTAGGTGGTGCGCTTGCGTTTCCGCGTTCGCACGTATTTCGCGCGTCTTCCGTGACAGCGCGGACAGCACCTCTTCGTACCTGGGCGGTAGCGTAAATTCGTATCAAACGTCGCGGGGTGAAAATCGGTTCACAACAACCGTACTCCATTACACTGCAGGCAAATGGGCCTTGGCCGGGACGAAAGGAAAATTCGTATCACCCCGAAATTCGTATGAGCTGTGTTCGTATCACCGGGGTTCCACTGTGTTAAAAACTGTAGAGCTGAGTCATATCGCACTTATTTGTTTTGTCAGGGTACTCTTGCCGTGGCTGATGACGATGAAGAATTGTGGCTGAGCCATTTGTAATGAGTTGGAAGTATTCAACGACCCGCTCGTTACGCAATTCATAATGTGTGACGCCTGGTTGCACAATTCGCACTCTCTGACGCCTGGTTGTTATTTTACTCTTCTACCACGCTATATTACGTATGTTAACGCGGTTCCTTCCCGACATAACGCTTGAATAGGGTTTTTGTGCGCAAATATTTCGGGTTCCGGCATGGCTCTGGGGTAAAATACTGGGCTGCCGCTGAGAGGACCCAGGTTCGAACCCCGTTCCATCCTTATTTCCCTTTTTTGTCTTATTTCGTGCGATAGTGGTGACGGACACCGGCGGCGGCGGACAACTACGGCGCCCTTATTGTGACCTCATAAGAGCTTTCGCTGTAATATAGAAAAGTAAACGATTGACTAAGAGACGGGCAAAATAAAATAGGCACCCAGGAAAAATGCCTATGAACGAGACTCCAAGTCAGTTATGTTCAGGGTAGTTTGCAGGATTCGGTGGGCTTGGTCGCGTCGAGCAGCACGCCCTCTCGGGAACAGACAGTCGTCAAGGCTCACACAGTTTAGTTCAATCATATTCCTTAATTAGTGATGCACGCTGAGTACCGAACGTGGGACGCTGCAAAAAAAAAAATATATATATATATATATATATCCACGCATATCCACGAAGTGAATGATGATGATGGGGCGAAGCAGTGTGCATTGGATCATGAATCGTGGCCTTCTATTTTGTTCTGGTTAACAGCCTTTTATTTTGTTCTTGTTAGCCTTTTGTTCTAGTTAACAGCCTTTTGACAACCTTTTTCGTAGTTCACAGATGTTTCGATTTGTTCACGAGCACCTGCGCTACATTTGATGTAAACGCCGCACGGTGGTTTACAGACATTGTGGGGTCTTAAGGTGCTTCGCCCCTAAAAGACGGGCAAGTGTCTCGCAGGAGCCACAATTGAGATGTAGACGACGGACTGCATACGCACGTCCTTGAAGATATAAGCGTTCGCGCACCAAACGCAGAACCAACCAGGAACAACAGTAAGAGTGCTCTAGCATGTGAGGAGATGACAGCGAGAAAGGCTGTGACAAAGAAAGAATGCAGTAATGTGTAATGGCAAGCGCACTCGGTAACGGGTAGACCTTGCGCAGGTGAGTCAGAATAGGGGAGTAAATCTTGATTCCCGCGCACCATTCTTTCAAGTCCCATATTTTTTTTTTTGTAGAAAGGCAACGATCAGACTAAACGACAAATTCGGGAGACGTTATTTGTCGGAAAAGCTGGAAGATAATGTGTGTCATCAAGCATTTCACTGTTTTTAGTTACGCAAAGAGATAGATTTTTTTCCAGCGGTTTTCTTTTAGGTTATACAAACCTCTCACACCTATAAAAAATTGATATGCATACATTGGTCATGATCAAAAATGCAATCTAGAACTGAAGCAACGTGTTAGGAATGCAATAACTCAACTGTTTATTTTTTTTTTATTTATTTATTTTTTTTAGATGTTTGATCGATTGAAGAGGTTTAATTTATACCGGAGCAAAGCTGATGACCTGCAAAAAGGACATATCTGGATATTTTGATTGGAAAAATCCGCACTCGGAATAGGTGTTTCGCGTTCTTCCGTTGTTAGGTAGTCGCTGTCGACTCATGTCCTTCACAAGCAACGCCAGGGAAATCGTCGAGCTGTTTCTCTGTGGGCTGGGGAATGCCGTCTGACCATTTCGTGCACTGTAGACCTCGTTTTCGTTTCACTTTGGCTGACATCAACTCACTGTCCGTTTTACCTGCTGCCCAAACGAGATGCTGAACAGTAATTTTCACGCGACAGAGTTAAATAGCCAATGTCACGGAAATTCGATTGTCGGCGTCGTTGGTTGTGGGCGAAAAATCGGGATAGATTCAAATCGAAATCTTCGGTTCGAGTGGGAATCGAACCCAGGCCTGCAAGTCAGTCAGATACTTCACCTCAGAGACACACGAGTGCTTGAAGCTGTTTCGGAAAACAACCCTGTACAGGCATCATGTAGTGCGAAGAAGTCTCCTTAACGTGTGTAATATTGCGTGGCAGAAGGGTATAATTGCAACCAGGCGTCACGCCGTGTGAATTGCGCAACGAGTGGATGGTTTAAAGGAGCACCCATTACAAAGCGCTCAGTCATAACTAATCATCTTCATCAGCGACAGCATCGAACATAGTGTGCAGCTGCGCGCACTCTCTTACGGACGTGATGTGAGTATTTCACTGGTTCGCAAAATGATGAATTGTGGCGTAGCGGGTACTTTGCATCTGCACTTGCAGCGGGTATGCATTCTAGGAGGGCTTTTTAATGGCGAATATTACGCGCACGGATGTTCCTTACCTCGCGACACGGTTTATTGTGTGAGCGTACACTGATAGGCGAAGCCATGATCAGCGAATGAGAAGGCGATGTAAACGGTACGTGCCCGATCACACGTTTTACTCTTGAAGGCGAAGCTCAAGCGTCCTCCGAGTTTTGTTAACGAAGTCCTTAACAATATACGTAGTGTGAGGCCTGTTTGTGGAAAGACCTGACTTTGCTCTACCTCTACTCTAAGCCACCTCTACTGCTTTCAACTTTCCAGACATATACCAACATAACTTTTTCCGAGAAAACGTCTCACTTTCCCGTCTTTCCTTGGGTCGCCACACTGCGTACCGTGGCAGAGGGAGAGTTTGACGTCGTTCAGCCTTTACGAAAGGCGAGTTTAGCAAGGTCGGTGATGATGGATGCTAACGCGTCTGTTTCGTGACCCGACGACTGCGCTTCTGAGAAAAAATGAAGTCACCGACCCGTGAAGACGTGTGACTTCCCTACATTGGGCAACGTAGTCCCACCCTCGTGGTGTTTTTCTTGACGACTGCAGGAATCGCGTGGTTAAACTGCGTAGTTGTTCTTCGCGGGTGTTTGTGCGTTATACCAGGGACATTAGTCGGTCTCGTGCTTTCTGTAACTGTTCCGGAATTCTGTGGACCACCCGCGACGAACCATAGATTATGCCCGAAAAAAGGTCTTGCGTCCTTCCGTTGTGTGTAATGCGTCTCGCAGGATCCAATGATGATTCGATGGCACAGTTCGCGTGTCGCGCAGATAAGGCGTTTGGGACAAAAACTCCTTGAAAAACTGAGGTATGAATCAAGTGGGGACATTGATAGAGAAAGATATAGAGAGGAAATACAGGAAAGGCAGGGAGACCAAATAGACTATATCCAGCTCGCTACCCTACACATGAGGAGTGGAGTGAGGGGGGTAAAAGAAAGAACGAAAGAAAACTTTTTTTTTTTTTGCTTCTAGCCTCGCAAATCACTTTAAATCACTTTAAGTTGCTGTTGCCTCTATTCATTTCTTAAGTTTTCTCATCACTTTTTTCTTACTTTTATACGTGTACAGTTTGGTTTCCCCAACTGGACATGCAGAGGGAATTAAGCAGCCCGCTGATAAAGTGGCCCTCGACGCGTCGTCAAGCCAGAAAGTATTTCAACTCGACCTAACCCAGAGAGAAAAAAAAAAAAGAGAACCCTGCTAACCCTGCGGAAACGAGTGTATTTGTCGTCTGTACTCTCCCATGGAAACTTCCAAAGACTGTTGGCGTCGCCATGGGAGCGTCCCATCAGTGTGCTTCGCGGAGCGTGGTTATCGAGTTCGGCCGGCCGTGACCTGAAGGAGTGAGAGAGAGAGGGGGGAGAGAGAGAGAGAGAGGGAGACGCTGTAAACACTCCGACAAGCGAAAACACGAGGTCGAAGTCAAATCTCTGGGACGAACGCAGCATTTCCTGCCAATTTCGGTGCCGGGATATCTGCAGTCGCAAACGGAGCCCCCGTAGCCTGACTGATGACCTCACGTCATTGCTCATTTAACTCCGCCCAAGATTGAGAAGTCACGGGTGTCCGTCTTTTTCGACGTCACATATAACGCGTACGCTGTCTCGGTCTTTAAGGATGCGGAGCGACCGTGAGTCGAGGTCGGGCTAAGTGCCCCGCTGTCATGCAGCTGTTGAGGCTGTTCGCGAATCGCGAACCAGATGCATACCCGAGGACGAAACGGCTTCGCGTCCTAATCGAAGCGTCGCCTTTTACGAGTTCGACTGCGCACCACTTCAGATAGCATGCGGTATACAAGGCTGACTTATTAATCGGGAGAAACACCGCGAGAACTGCACAATAAGCTGCTCTGCACAATAAGCAATGGAACTACTAATTGAATGGTCGTAGACACAGACGCACTCTAAGAACACTTGAGCATTGTCCTATACGTCATCTGTTGTACAATATACCAGCAGAAATGAACTGTCCATAATTGCATATTTCAAAACGTTCGGCGAGTTTCCACAAAATCTAGGAGCCAACGTCGGGAGGGCGGTGTCGGCGCCGGCATTGTTGGGCCTGAACATCACTCCTTCATAGCAGGTGTGTATTACCAACGTCTAATCTGCCCTTTGGCTTTAAGAACGGCAATTAGCAGTCGTCGAACTCTCCTTCTAACTGCCGTAGGCCATTCGGTAAATGCAACGTCTTGGAAGCTCGCATACATGAAAACCAATCTTCTGCAAACCGCGGATCGGAACTTTTCTTTCTGTGTCGAACTGAGGGCTTAGCTGTGGAGATAGGCATTTACGGCTTTTAGTCGGTACTTCGCTGCTGCGTTTAATAGCGTCATGATCCAGGGGACCAACCAAAAGATTTGTAGGGGGAAATTGACACTAAATGATAAAACTCAGATGGTCCTTGATGTATTTGCCTAAAACGACTAGAAGGCGAAAGCCGTCTAGTGTTGGCCATCTTACAACCACCATCACCTCCACCAATGACGATGATGATAACGATAAATTATAGGTGAACCCTTTCTTATGAGATGACAGCTTTGGGCTGTAATGGGTTTTCAGCACCGTCATCTAATTGCACTTTCTTTAAGAGAGTGTATAGAGGTGCTTGCGTTTGCATCTAGACCACCTTTCGGAGACGAGCGTGACGACAACAGCCCGGGCTCGGGACGTACTCGGCTCCGAGGCTGAGTTGGCGTGTCCTTCAGCCATCTTCGCCTTTGAAAGATTCTCAAATAAATTTGGCCACTTGAACTTTCTGTCAACTGCCACAAGAGCAGGAATTTTGTTTATTATTCAAATGGAATTAACGAGACCAATTTAATATCCATGTCCATGTCACTGAAGGGCTAGGCCTGAAGGTGCCATCGTGGGCGCGGCCTGCTTCGTTCTGAAAGGGTCGAGGCTCAGGACTTCTGTAAATAAAAGTTTACACTTTTATTTAGTGCGCGCGCGCGCACTGCTTTCTTTAATAAAGCGTAGTTGAATCTGTTAACTTGGGGTCGCTAAATGTTAAACACTTAACCGCCTCTTTCGCCTCTTGTGCTCTATGGTTTAGGCTGTAAACCGCAAGATTTACGTGCGATATAGCACTTTGTGACGACGCCGAGCTTTGCGAAGCGCTGACATGCAAGAACTGCGCAATAGCTTAACTAGCGGCAGCCCAAGTCGTTACGTTACACTATGTAGATTCCCTTCCTTACGGTGGAGGCATCGGACTTCCAAAACAATGATATGGCCGTGACCAAATGGGACGCCATTAGAGCAGCCTGGAGGTCACCATAACATCAATCGTTGCACAGAAAAGCCATTGCTTTCGGCCGCCTGTGAGTTGTCTCTAACGCACAACACGTCGGCACAGCTGGGCCAGATCGAATAAAAGCGCCACATCCCCGCTGTGCCCTGCAATGCCGCGAGATACGCGTGACGCTGCCCTTTACACTCGCCGCCGCGCTGGGAAGGGCGCCAATGTTTACCCCGTGGGCCTGAAAGTGATTGAAGGGGGGCGCAGTGCAGAGCCTTTTCGCCCAGCCCCAAGGCGCACCCGCCGGGACGAGGCATTGCTGCGCATCGCACCTGCTTTTCTCGGGTCGCAGGCTGTCCCCCCGCTTCAGTGTACTGACAATTCGCAAGCGCTCACTCAGGCGATATAGACTTCGTATGGTAGACGGCGACTGTATGATGTAGGATAAGATTGTGAAAAGCGTTTGAAGGTACTGATTATGGGATAAGCTTAGTCGAACAGACAGAAGCGAGACAACTGCCAGCGTATGGCAGGTACGGAAAGATTATGTTCCTGATTCCGTGCAGGATGTGCCTAGACGTGCGCTTACAGTTGGATGATATGAAATGCTGAACACGCCTGGCGTGCTTGTTGTTAAGCGCTAAACGAGTGAACCAGTCAAAAGGACGCAGGACAAAGGAGAGACGCAATGACTGGGTTGTTGCGTGTGCCACTTGTCCCCTCTGTCCTTCATCCTTTGGACTGGTTCATTCGTATAGCGTTATGTACCAGCTGACACAGATTTCAGCCCTACTTCAATGCTTGCTGTGATCCCACGTATGGCTGGCGCGTTCACACAGCAGTTTCATGGAAGTTTTGTGCGTTAAATACGGCAATATTTCATATGCAAGTATCACGCAGGCGTCAAGCGCAAAATGAAAATCCACGCCCAAGCAAAACTGTAATGTAGGAGCCGAATTAACAAAGATTGTATTTCATAAAGCCTGCCATTGTTTAGACGCCTTCGCTAAAGATATGTCCGGCATCAGGATTGGTTTAATCTTCTTGTCGCTAAGTGTTATGGCGTAAGTTCTTTTTCTGAATACAGGTCCAGCAATATAACTTGGCTGGCTGTGCTTTGAGTGCCGCTATACAATTAAGAATAAACCCACACATGAATGAATGAGGCACATAATTAATTAAATAATTCTAATTAATTAATTAACTTCTATAGATGCGGAATGACGGCTATTACACAACACTCTGAGTAGACTTGCAGGAAAAGGAAAGATTGCCCCGCAAGTAAAAAACCGCCAGGCCTGCGCAGAACGCGCAGCACAGCCACAGCGAAAGCTGGGAGAGCCGCCTTTAGCCTCTTTTAAACACTCTTGGGGCAACTACTACAAGCCCACTTGCATGGTACCCACTACGCAATAAATCATCATAATATTTGTGTAGTGGGGAAGCGTCTACTATGTCATTCTAAAGTCATTCTTCAGAAAAGGGCGGTGCCCGCTACACTCTTGTAATGAATTATGTGCACTTTCTTTGTTGATGCTGTGGCTGACGACGATGAAGAATTATGCCTCAGGCTTTTGTAATGGGTTGGAGCATTGAACGACCCACTCGTTACGCAATTCGCATTGTGTGACGCCTGGTTCTTACTTTACTGCTCTAAAACGCTTTACAACACACGTTAACGTGATTCCTGACCCGATATGAAGCCTGCGTAGGGTCAGTTTGCACCGCAGTTTCAAGCAGTGGCGTAGCTCAGTGGTAGAGTCCTGGGCTGCCACGCAGAGGACCCGGGTTCGATTCCCATTCTGTCACAGGAGTTTTTTTATTTAGTTTTTTCTTATTTCGTGCGATATTGGTTACGGACACCGGCGGCGGACAACTACGGCGCAGAAACGACCCTTGTTGTGATCTCATAACAGCTTTCGCTGTAAAATGCCACTTGCAAGGAAATATAATAACTGGATCTGAGACACGAAGGCATGATGAATATAGAGAAACAAAAGCACCGTCGATGACTAACCACTGCGACTACTTGAAAACTCCACAGCAAACCTCAATTCCAACCTGTTTTTATTATTTTTTTAAAGAACCTGTTTTTCTTATATGTGCGTGGTGTTAACATTCCTTAAGCACACGATAAGCTTCTTCCGGCTAAAATGTTACAATGTTTCCCTGTCTTATGAACTGTCCATTGTTTAAACACGCCAGCCTGAAAGCCCGCACCACGCACTTCCTGAGTATACGTTACGCTGCTTTCGCTACACTTGTAAGCCGCACTTTCCTTTGAAGAGACGAGCAACTTGCGTAAACATGCATTATCGTAAACACCGTGTCGAGTTACGGTTGCTAAGGGTTCCAGCATTTCACTGTCGCAGGCTAAGCTAACCGTCGACAACTTCAGTTTTCGTTAAAAGAAAAGTGGAAAAGGGGGAGGGTTAGAGTACTAAATACTTTATTATATGGAACAGCGGTACGCCTGTCCATGTATTAGTTTGCTACTAAAGGCGCACGACAGCTTCGGGTACGTTTTTTCCTCCGTCAACAGCTATTCTATGGAAAACATCTTCATCCCGTTCCTCATGGTCTCCCATCCTTGAAGGTTGCCTAATTGCTTCTCCGATGTCCGCCTAACTGTTGTCTAGGGTCGCTTAACCGACGGAAAGGGCTGAGGCTGCATGCGAGCGCCGGCATTCAATTAGTCCGCTTATTCGATACACCCGCGTCGACGGGCCTTTTTTTCCGTTCGTTCGCGTGGCGACGCTGAGCGTGGGACACGGATCGCTTGGCCCGAGTGCATGTGTAACGGCGCCTTTGTCGTTACGTTATCCTTGGTTAGGCCTAGGAGCCGCGCTTGTTGTTTTACGCAATCCTTCCGGCCTTGACAAGGTCGGCGCTTGTGCGTGCCCGTACAACGTGCGACGGCGGGATCTTTTGTTTTCGCCGTCTATTCTCGGGATTTAACGAGCCTGTTGTTGCTGGTCTTTGCCCCCCCCCCCCCCCTCCCCCCCTTCTTTCCTCACTGTATTCTTTACATGTTCCTCTACGGCCATACAGCGTCGAGACGTCGCGACGACCGCTGTTTGTACGCGAAATTCTGGCCTTTTCGTTCTCCGATGTCGCGATTTAAAGACGCCGTTGTTTCAAGGCGTACACGCCTTGACGTGGCCTGTATACTGTACTGTTCCGTTGTGTTGCAATAGGGCGGTGACGTGCATAGCGACACACTGTGGAAGGAACGGAAGTCGTGGGCGAATGAATTATTGTTTCCTTGACGAAAAAAAGAAAAAAAAGAAAATGAACAAAAGTATGGACAAGACACAAAATGTAGAGGTTGGTAACTGCCGCCACTACGGAAGGCACGGGTATGCAGTTGCGGGAAGAAACAGTGCACAAAATTTACAAATAATAAAATAACATCGTTAAACGGAAAGGAAGCAGAGTGGAGATGAGTGCGGGCGTTGTGACATGATAAATATCTTTAATCGTGGCTCGGATTGTGTGTCACGATAAATGGCACCGTCAACGGACGGGGCCTTTATATGCAGTGGTGTAACCATACAACCAACGGCTACGCATGTTG
Source organism: Rhipicephalus appendiculatus (assembly GCA_030522465.1). Classification (NCBI taxonomy): domain Eukaryota; kingdom Metazoa; phylum Arthropoda; class Arachnida; order Ixodida; family Ixodidae; genus Rhipicephalus; species Rhipicephalus appendiculatus. Next base: position 18,485,376 of record JALIZH010032945.1, on the reverse strand, counting down.
TAACCGCGTAGTACTAAACGAATACCCGGCTTTGAGTCGCAAGGAAACGTGCTTGATTAAACATTTGCTTGGCGACCTTACAACCGTAAAGCTTCCTGCACCCCTTTCTCCTCCCACTTAGATCGTCGTTGCTGGGCTTCGAAAATCTGAACGACGCAGATTTCAGTGAACCTTCTTCGCGGCTGAAAAAAACAGATAAATATTAGGCCGTTTCCGCTTGGCGGACACTGATGAAACAGCGAAGCTGGTGGCGTGCAGTGGGGTTGAATGAAGTGGCATGAAGTGGGTGAATGAAGTGCGTAGCTCCTTAAGTGACAAGGCTGTCGTATACTGTCGTCGCTTGGCGTAACGCAGGCAAATCCACGTACAAAAATAGAAAGAAGAAAGAGCAGCAAGCGAGAAATAGAGAGAGAAAACAAACGAGAGAAAGAGAAAGTACGAATAAATAGAAATAAAGAGAGAAAGAAGACATAAAAGACTAGAAAAGATAAAAAAAGAAAGAAAGAGAGGAGGAAAGAAAGAGAAAATCGAAGAGAAACAAAGAGGGCTGCCCAGCTTCGCACTTCCTTCAGGCTTGGCACTATTATTGCGAAGCTGCCTTAATTTCTTTTTAGCACGCATGCGGTAAGCAATGGATACGGAACTGGGCTGTAGCTTTGCCGAACAGTCATGAAGCTCATCGACAGCGTAGCTTTTCATGCTACAATCGGTTACAGGCTCGAAAGGCTGTAAACAAGCTTTAGCGCCGGCGGCCTCATGTCCGCGGACAACAAAATGCGCAGTTAAACGAAGGGTTACGCATGTACACACGAAGTATTATGCCTTAAGGGACAAGTCTTTGTCGCAAAAAAACAAAAAACAAAACAAAAAAAAAACGATGGGTTACAGGCAGAAGTTTACGCCCACCCAGCCCCCCCCAGCGCCCTTCCCCTGCTGCCACAAAAAAGGGTACGCCATTGTTACCCTAACCCTTGATGCCACACAAAGCATGACAATCTCTTGAGAGATATAAAGAAGAGACCGCGTAGTTAACTTTATTATTTTTCACCGAGCGAAACGTACGAACGAGTGACAACTCTTAAATCTCGCAGTACAAGGAGGAAAAATCTGCGCTTTCACAAAGCTCGTGTTCTTTTCTTCAGAGGTCAAAGAATGGATGAAGAAAGGTGATGCGAAAATATAGTTTCTCATGAAGATCACAGGATGAACAATAGACATTATTCTTCGCCGCATCTCTCGCATGAAATGTTTCGTTTGGAGGCCTCCCTCTTTTCTTTCTCTCTCTCTTTTTCTTTTTTGTTTTGCGCGTATCGTATTCAACGGAGGACGGAAAAAATGTTTCCTTTTTCGTCGCTAGGATTGAACCGACCTCCGCGTGTGCACTTCATGACCGAAAAGAAAAAAAAAAGTCCCAGGAGTTTCATTGCCACTCACAAGCCAAGAAAGAAACAGGATGATGAGCACGGCTACCGAAGAAACGAGAACAAAAAAAAAAAAAAAAGAAAAAAAAAGACATCAAGTCGAGACGAAACGCTTCGTGAGAGTCTTGTCTGTCTCCAGGGTTTCTGCAGCGCCGTTCCACTCTTACAATGCCTCCTGGAAATTTCCGAAAGACGCGACCTCAAAGTGTGTCACCAACTCAAAACTTTTTCTTGCCAACTTGGGGTGCAAGATTTCTTCTCTGTAACAGCGTTTCCACTCTTAAAGCTTAGTTCTTACAATTCCTACACTGCTGGCATTATCATTTCCATCTCCTTTGAAAAGAAAGCGCGCGGCGTGATCTGAAATATGGCTGTTCTGGGTTAACGTGAGATACTTCGCGTCACTTTTCCTTTGTGGGGCTGACTTAGATGAGGTGGACTCCCCGGCGTACGACCAAAACAGCATTATTACTTGACTTGCTGTGTTTTGAGCGTGTTCGCCGTAAAGATTTGTTTACTACATCGTTGATAAATAGGTTCTGTCGCCTTGCATGCCTACTGTATTTACTATGAAGCAATAAATTTCAACGCGATTTGTGTAGGCAATAAGGCCTCTGGCGGAAGGCGGCTTCTTCAAGGTTAAAGTGTGAAGCTTGTAACTAAAATGCGGTGCTTTCCAAAGCGATGAAAATGTCGATAGTGGGAAGTACTGGCACGTGGGACGCATCTGCCACCTTGCCCATCGTTGATATACGCATTCAAATACATTGTGCAAATACACATTCTGCAAATAATGCAAATACACATACTCCAATTACACATTCTTCGTACCCCAGCGCCTTCGTCCAACAGCCAATCTCACCGTTCTAAAAGTGTTTCGTAGAGCCGGTCAACAGTTGAACTCTGTTGAGTGGCGTTTTGGGTGAGGTCCGACTAAGGTCTCTAGATAATACAAGTTAAAGCTTGTTTTTCTTTTTTTTTTTTTTAATCCCGGCACCTTATGACAGCTTACTATGCTCAGCCTTCTTGTGGGTGCTGCCGATGTTCAATCAGATCCTGACAAGGTGTGAGCAATGCCATAATTTCCGGAGCCGTGCTCAATAAAGAATATCCGAAGTGTTGTGGGATTACGCTCCTACTTTTGTCGCTTTGCGCAGAACTGAATTTTAGAAAAAAAATAAAAAAGTAAACGTGTTTCATTCGTGTAAGGGCGTCCACCTTGTGGTACGGTGGTTACGGTGCTCGACTGCGGACCCGAAAGTCGCGGGTTCGATCCCGGCCACGGCGGCCGCATTTCGATGGAGGCGAAATGCAGGAGGCCCTTGTACTGTGCGGTGTCAGTACATGTTAAAGAACACCTGATGATCAAAATTTCCGGAGCCCTCCACTACGGCGTCCCTCATAATCATATTGTGGTTTTGGCGCGTAAAACCGCGGATATTAAGGCGAAAGCCT